>OX463759.1:32393002-32830364 GCA_949824845.1 Rhingia rostrata
TCTGCTTAAGTGGGTCGAGGAAAACAAAATTATTCCGGAAAATCAGTTTGGTTTTCGAGCGAGGCATGACACCATTCATGCCGCATCGAAACTAGTGTCCGACATTCAATGGAATAAGTCCAAAAAACAGTGCACAGGGGTCTGCCTGGTTGACTTTGAGAAGGCCTTCGACACCGTATGGTTAGAGGGGCTTTTCTACAAGCTGAACAGACTGGGCATGCGTAAACCCATGCTATATATGATTTGTGAAATGCTTATGGGAAAGAAGTTCGTTGTCAAATGTGGCAACGTAACTTCGAGTAAAGTCTTTGAAATTAAAAACGGTTTACAACAGGGGGCGGTGAACTCCCCGATATTGTTTAACATTTATACAAGTCATCTTGCAGGTTCTCTCAGACACGCTATAGCGTACGCAGATGATCTAGTGGCGTACAGATCAGGTCCGAAAATCGAGGTCATAAACACACTTTTGCAACGTGACTTCGATCACATTAAGGGATATTGCGATGATTGCAAATTGAGGATCAATTTCCAAAAAACCGAAACAATTCTGTTCAGGACCCCAGTGCAGAGGGCTTCTTACGATACCAGAAAAAACTGGAAAAAATTTTGTACCATGGGACAGCATGGACGGCCGTTGGCGGTGAGAAGTGAAGTCAAATACCTTGGCATCTGGCTTGACAAGTTTCTATATTTTAATAAAAATGTGGATGCTTGTCTGGCCAGGGCTAGGGGGGCTTATGCTCTGACAAGAAGATTGTTTCATAGCAGTCAACTTGATTCAAGGGTGAAAGTCATTTGCTACATGGCCCTCATAAGGCAGATCATCGCTTACGGTTATCCCGTGTGGTTCAATGTATCAACATCCTACATGGAAAGGATACGGCTATTCGAGAGGCGTTGTCTCCGATCCTGCTTAGGGTTGTACCGAACACCAGACTCCGAGTACATAAAATACTATCGGAACGAGGTTCTATATAATGGGGCCCAGTTGAACAGAATTGACAATTTCCTAATTAAGGTGAATCGAAGGCACGCTGCAATGGCGATGGCTAGCGACAACAGCCTGATATTCGGGGCTTATTGCCCCAATGAAACATATATAGAGAGTGCGCTCATGTCTGGCTTTATTCCACCAGAGGCATTTGTTTATATCGATTCGTTAGGGTTGGTACAAGACAGGAACGGTATCCCGGTTTTATACCACCGCTACCGTGACGCGCGTGACAAACGGCTAATCCGCGACGGGTACGTTGACAATGCTCCGGAGCTCCTCCGCTTTAGCACGGCGGTATCGGATCGCGATAGGACCGAGGCCGAAAGGCAGCGCACCGAATTCTGGTGGCTACACGAGGGAAGTGATTCAGCACTTCCTCTAGACTTTGCGGACTTTTAGTCCAATAATTAGTTCTTCGATAAATTAATTCTAGTACTAGGTCTGTGGCGGGGATTGTGCTCCATATTGGCGTACAATAGGGGTGGTTGAATGATGCCTGTGGACCAAAAGACTCGATCAGGATGGCGACCCCTCGGGGCATATGCAGCGAGGGCTCGCCACCCAGATTATAATTAAGTTTAAGTAGTTAAGTAATCTTAAGTAGTTAAGTAGTCTTAAGTAGTTAAGTAGTATTAAGTATTTAAATAGTATTGATTAGTCTTAAGTAGATTAAGTTTTTTTTTATATAAAATTGTCGGTAATCAAAGTTTTTTTAAATTTTTCTTTGAAATATAAATTTATTTTAAAATAAAAAAAAAGAAACTTGAAGCCGAAAGGCAAAATAAAAACTGTTAGATGTAAGCTTACAGCGCCCGCTAAGGGCCATAATTTAGTTTAAGTAAATATGTTATTGATAAGTTAGATTTAAGCATTTTTGTCTAGTATTAAGTTAATATTTTAAGGAAATAAAAAATGAATTTAAAAAAAAAAAAAAAGTGGACCACGAAAGGGTACCGTTAGTAAAATAAAACTGTTGACTTAGTCGCCTGCCTGTCCACCCAGGGTACCGTTAAGAAAAAAAACTGTTGACTAAGGCGCCTGCCTGACGACTTCACATACTCATATTTTTATATTTTTTTTTTCCATTTTCGGAATTTTAATTTTTTTATCTGGCAATGCTGCATTGGAATTTTCTTCTTCTTATT
Source organism: Rhingia rostrata (assembly GCA_949824845.1). Lineage (NCBI taxonomy): Eukaryota > Metazoa > Arthropoda > Insecta > Diptera > Syrphidae > Rhingia > Rhingia rostrata. The sequence goes on from OX463759.1 coordinate 32,395,145, forward strand.
TATCATTCAGGTATGTGTGAAATGTCAAAAAATGGTTGATTTGTATGGGGATTTTATGAATATTTGTGTTTTGTGAGTTTGTGCTAAAGTAAATTTGTTCCAAAAGTTTAATATCACTTCGATAAACAGGTCTATTGCGAATAAATTTTCTGATTTAATTTGATCACAAGAGAAAAACTCCTTTTTAAAATTTATTCGCGATAGGTTTGAAAATTGCTTATAAATGCATTTAATATAAATATCCGTTACCTGTTTTTTTTAACACGTTAAACAATTGAATAAAAGTATATTTTTAAGTTTTCAATATCACTTCGATAATCAGGTCTATTGCGAATAATTTTTCTGATTTACTTTGTTTACAAGAGAAAAACTCCTTTTAAAATTTATTCGCGATAGGTTTCAATATTGCTAATAAATAAATACTACCCCAACGTTTATATTGATAATGAAAATCACTCACTGACAGTATTCTAGATTTATGATTTAGTAGGATATCCTGATGAAGCTCTGTTTCCATTGGCCAATTGTAGCTATCATTGAGCAACATCATTGGAATAAACCATGTTGGAATTGAAAGGTTATCTCTATAGCTGCTTATATGAGTCATTGGAAAATTCCGTTTCATATCGGTGGAATAACAAAAATTACTTCATAAATATAAATGGTGATCAGTGAAAAATAAGAATTGATTTTATGCGAAACAATATTTAGAAATTCAATTGTTTAGTCAGTCAGTAACTCATTTTGCTTAAGCAATCGATAAGAAATTATTTAAAAAAAATATATTATAAAAATATATATATATATTTATTAGTTAATATGTATAAACATGTATTTTTTTTTTTTTATAATTTGCGCGCACTCAAGGGGTTATGAATACCCTTTATATGTTTTAGCACAGTGCGGGCGTTAAGGAAATTAGGGATAAGAAGAAAGGAGATACCGATGCACATTGGTTTTAAATGTCTGTAAGTTATAATGGAGAGGAAAAACAGAGTTTGGTAGAGCATTCCACATTCGTGTTGTTCGGTTTATATATGAATCTCTATATTTCAGCGTACGTCCGAAGATAGGCTTGAGGGTAAACTGATTTGCATTCATTGCGTAACGAGTATTGCGGCTGAATTGTTGAATGGGAGGAATGCAGCTGGCTATTTCATTTGAACATTGGTTGTTAAAATAGCGATAAAACAAGGTAAGGCAGGAGATGTTTCGACGGTGTTCAAGCGAAACTAAAGAGTTCGCTATTCTTATGTCTCCTATAAGTTTTTTCGCACGTGTTTTTATCCTATCTAGTAGGTGCAATGTTGATTTTGGTGCACCTGACCAGACATGGGCGTTGAATTCAAGTTTTGGGCGTATAAACGCTTTATATATTGTGGCCAGATCAGAGGGGGTGAAATATTTCTTACATCGATTTAGGAAACCTAGACATTTCGCTGCGTTTTTAGCGACTTCGAATATGTGATCGTTCCAACGTAAGTCGTTACTAACACACATACCTAGCATGGAAAGCTTTTCGGTTTCTTCGACGTAAGTGCCATTCATGGATAATGGCTCTAGATTTTGGTTACGCTTTAATGACAGAAGACAGCATTGTTTTTTGGAATTGAATTCCACTCTATTAGATTTACCCCATTTGATAATGCTGTCAAGGTCGGAATTCAATGAGCTTAACATATTTTGGCGTTTAGAGTCCACGTTCGAAGGTGAGGGACGAGGACCTGTAAACGAATATGAGAAGCTGAAAGTACTGTCATCAGCGAAGGAATGAATTGGATTAGAAGTTGCAGACAGGAGATCATTTATAAAAATGAGAAAGAGAGTCGGAGACAAAACTGAGCCTTGAGGGACACCAGCATTTATTTGGTGAGTTACAGACTTGAAACCATCCAAAACAACTTGAATTGAACGTTTCGAAAGATAATGTCTAATAAATAGAAGAAGTTTTTCGTCGATTCCATATGCACGCATTTTCGACAAAAGGGCTTGATGCCAAACCCTGTCAAATGCCTTTGAAATATCAAGCGCAACAATCTTGCTTTCGCCACCATGGTGAATTGATTGGTTCCACTTTTCGGTGAGATATGTCATCAAATCACCAGTAGACCTGTTGCTGCGAAAACCATACTGCCGGTCATTGAGAAGTTTTCGTGTCTCGAGATATTTCATAAGCTGACGATTTATCAGCGTTTCCATGACCTTGGAAAGAAGGGACGTAAGTGCAATTGGACGGTAGTTGGAGGGAGAAGAAGATTCGCCTTTTTTTGGTACAGGCTGGACAAATGCTGTTTTCCATCTACTCGGAAAGAGTCCTGATGAGTAGGATAGATAGAAAAGCTTACGCAGTGGTTTTGCTAGCGTAGAAGAACACCTCTTCAGAATGATGGGGGATATACCATCTGGACCAGCGGATTTATGTATGTCAAGATCAGATAAAACTCTTGCAACAGTACGAGTACGAAAGTGAATTTGTCCCATAGAATATTCTACGTTCTCAAGTACAGGAGGAGACTGAACACAATCTGGCAATGTAGAATTGGCTGCGAAATGGGCAGCAAGCAGATTGGCTTTGTCTAAAGAGCTGACAGCTGGAATGTCATTGTGAATGAGCGTCGGAATTGATGTTGATGCCGAATTTTTTATGTTTTTAACAAATGACCAAAAGTTTTTACTACCTCTGGGACATTGTAGAATTTTTTGCCTCAACGTTCGGTCAAAGAGGAATTTGACACGCTTTAAATGGGCATTACAGTCATTTCTGGCTTGTTTGAATTTTGCTCGGTTTTCCTCTGTTGGGTTGGTCTTGTACAACCGAAAGTTTGTCTCTCTCAACCTGATAGCTTCTTTGCAGCTCAAGTCATACCACCCTTTTGCCTTTGGTCTGATACTCTTAATTCTGTTGGGAATAAAAGATCTCATACCAAAGAGAATGATATTTGAAATCATATCAGCAGCAGCATCCACGTCACTATCGAGGAAACATAGTGACCAGTTAAAATTCCTAAAAAAACTGTTTAATGCTTCCCAAATGGCTTTCTCGTATTGCCATACGGTTTTTTTGGGAATTTGCTCTTTAACTGTGTGGTTGGAGTACGAGAAATTTGTTGATATGATACAGTGGTCTGACGAACCTAGAGGCGATAATACATTGATGATGTATTTATCAGGGTGAGAGGTAAGAAACAAGTCCAGGGTGTTGGCGGCTTGACTGTTAATATCCGGTATGCGTGTCGGCTCATTTACAAGCTGGGTTAGGTTGTTTACCTCAGCAAAGATCTCAACATACCTTCCTTCGGGTGTTGTCTGTGCAGAATGTTGAAGCCACGTTGAATTGTGTACATTGAAATCGCCCGCAATGACGATTTCAGTGTGAGGATGCAGGGATACAATTCTAGAGATGGAGTCGGACAGTGCATCAAACTCGTTAAGGGTTGAATTACTGTCAAGGTTTGGGCTTCTATAAATGAAACAGTAGTGGATTAAATGCCTACGGACATGGAATTTCAGCCATATAAAATTAAATTCCGGATTGGAACATTGGCCGTATTGATGTTGAATTTGGTAGGCTACGTCACTACGTATATATATGGCGAGACCGCGGTGAGAAAAGAATAAAGGCACTAAATTATATCCAGGTAGGGTTAATTCTGATAAGTCAGTATTCACCCCCACCTGTGTTTCACTTAGTGCCAAAACAGCTGGTTTGTATTTACAAATGTGGGCGTATGCAGAAAAAAGATTCGACTTTAAACCACGAACATTGCAAACGTCCACTCTAAATTTCCTCACCATTAAAACACATACATTAAAAAACACAATACCGACGACAGACTAAGCTTGGCTGAGAAGTGAAGGTTCGCGTTGGTTGTCTAAAATAACTTGTCACAGGTGTTATGCCCGTATGACAAGTTAAGTTATACGCACAACAAAAAAAAAAGTTCACTCACAGCCCGCTATACATCGGTTATTGCCTATGCTTCACCAATGCGAGCGGACGCATGAAAAGAAAATTCATACGGCATTTGCATTGGTGATGCACGGGCAAATAGCAAACGAGGTGGAGGGGGACGCGATGGGCTACCACACACTGCACTATTTCTTTTGTTATTGATTTTCTTGTTTTTTTTTTTTTTGATCACTGTACTGCACAGCACTTCACTGATGTGGTTGTTAATTTTTTCTGTGTTGTTTATTTTGTTTTTGGGGGTTCGATGGATACCGACAGAGTGCGTGTGTAACCGCGACGGAGAGTGAATCGGCACTTTTAAGTGGACATCGTGGTTAAAAAATAAGAAATTAAATGGCTATAATTAATTAATTCTGACATAAACCAATAATTAGGCAATGTTTAAAAAACCGCTTCATATATTCTGAAAATAGATACAAGCCCAAAATGTTATAAAATAAGATTAATTATTAGATAACAACTTACATCAAACTTTTGTGCCTTCTCTGATGCTCATAGCTATATTGGGAACATGTAAATGCTTTGTTACAATCAAAATATTTGCATTTAAATACCAATTCTTTTTTGTGCCTTCTCACGTGATTTCTAATACTTTATATGCATTAATTATTTATTTATCTTCTAGAAATAATAACTTACGTTAGATATCCTCTCACAGAATCCTTCGAATGGGCAATGAAATGATTTTTCTGTATGCAATCTTTTATGTCGTCTTAGGATATATATGTGACAATAACTCTTGTTACTTATTTCGCAAGCTGAATGATTAGCCTACAATCTGTAACAAAATAAAGATAATATTGATACACAGAGAACGTTTTTACAAGTTCATTCCGTAAACTGAATGATGATTGATGTAACAAAGATGTAAGACACAAATAAAAGTATTGATTCCTGTTGTATGATAAAAACTTCCTTTTATATGTTTTTTTTCCAAAATTGGTTCTTAATAATTTAATTGAACTTAACAAGATTATCAACGAATTTTTTTATTGAGAGCAATATTTAAAAATCTTTAAGTATCGAAATTTGCAGTTTTGGTCAATTAAGAAATCAAGTTAAAAATCAAATTCATTATAGACCAAGTGTGTGAAATTTCCTTGTCCACATTTAACATGAATTCAAATTTCTATGTTTTTGTTATAAAGATGTTTATACCATGCATTTACCACCGGCATATCAACAGGTGCTGTATTAGCTCTTCTTCGAGCCCTCTCGAAAATAAAAACATGACAAAATTAAATCTGGTTTAAATGGTGTGCTTACTTATATGGCTTCCAACCAGAATCGGAAAATACTTTTTTTTTCGAAAACACCCGAAACCTTGATTGAAAACTGAAGCTTTTCTGTACATTTAAAAATTGCATAGGAATACATACATACATATACATCTTTCCATTTTTGTTTCATAAAACTGATTAAAATGGGTTAACAACTCCAAAACTAAATTTTTCTTCAGATTTGTTTTATACCAAATAATACTGCATCAAAAATTATGTTCTTAAAAGCGTTTTTCAAAAACATGATTTTTCGGGTTAAATTTTAGAGTTTTTTTTTTTTTAATATTTAAGACCACTTCTTATAAAGCTGAAGAAGTCTTGTTTACGAAATAAAAATTCAACATTGCATTAAGACTTCAACTGTTAGATGTAAGCTTACAGCGCCCGCTAAGGGCCATAATTTAGTTTAAGTAAATATGTTATTGATAAGTTAGATTAAAGCATTTTTGTCTAGTATTAATTTAATATTTTAAGGAAATAAAAAATGAATTTAAAAGTGGAAAAAAAAAATAAGACTTCATAAAATCAGAAATACGCTTCATTTTGTAAATCTGAGCTATCCAAAATCATCAAAATTATAGAGCTTTCCATTTTTGTTCTATAAAACTGATTAAAATGGGTTTACAATTCCAAAACAAATTTTTTTTCAGATTTATTTTATACCAATTAATACTGCATTCAAAATAATGCTCATAAAACAGTTATTAAAAAAACATGTTTTTCGGGTTAAATTTTAGAGTTTTTTTTATTAATATTTCGGACGTTTAGCGTGACTTGCGAATCAAATTCCCAGATAATTCTTTGACCGATTTTGATGGTCGACCAACAACATTAGATTAAAACAACATACAATCAGAAAGATGCGTCATTTTTTAAATCTGAACTATCAAAAATCATCAAAATTATACATCTTTTCGGTTTTGTTCCATAATACTGATTTAAAAGGGCTTACAACTCCAAAACAACATTTTTCTTCATATATATACCTTATACCAAATAATTCTGCATCAAAAATTATGTTCATAAAAGCGTTTTTAAAAAACATATTTTTTCGGGTTAATGCTTCTACCGATTTTGATAATCGACCACTTCTTATAAAGCTGAAGAAGTCTTGATAACAAAACCAAAATACAACATTAAATTAATACTACTTAAAATCAGAAATACGCGTCATTTTGTAAATCTGAGCTATCAAAAACCATCAAAATTATACTTTTCAATTTTTGTTCCATAAAACTGAATAAAATGTATTTACAACTCCAAACCAAAATGTTTCTTCAGATTTATTTTATACCAATTATTAGTGCATCAAAAATTACGTTCTTAAAGCGTTTTTAAAAACATGTTTTTCGGGTAAAATTTTAGAGTTTTTTTTTTAATGCTTCGGACGGTAGCGTGAATTGCGGATATTTCCAGCTAATGCTTCGACCAATTTTGATGGTCGACCACTTCTTATAAAGCTGAAGAAGTCTTGTTAACGAAATAAAAATACAGCATTACATTAAAACTTCATATAATCAGAAATACCCGTCATTTTGTAAATCTGAACTATCTAAAATCATTAAAATTATACATCTCTCCTTTTTGTTCCATAAAATTTATTAAAATGGGTCTACAACTCCAAAACAAAATGTTTCTTCGTATTTATTTTACACTACATAATACTGCATCAAAAATTATGTTCATAAAGGCGTTTTCTAAATAACATGATTTTTCGGGTTAAATTTTAGAGTTTTTTTTTTTAAATATTTCGGACGTCTAGCGTGACTTGCGAATCGAACTCCCAGCTTCGATGCTTCGACCGATTATGATGGTCGACCCCTTCTTATAAAGCTGAAGAAGTCTTGTTAACGAAATAAAAGTACAACATTACATTAAGACTTCATATAATCAGAAATACGCGACATTTTGTAAATCTGAAATATCCAAAATCATCAAAATTATACATCTTTCCTACTTGTTCCATAAAATTAATTAAAATGGGTTTACAACTCCAAAACAAAATGTTTCTTCACATTTATTTTTCACCAACTTATACTGCATCCAAAATAATGTCCATAAAAGCGTTTTTCAAAAAAACATGGTTTTTCGGGTTAAATTGCTAATGCTTCGACCGATTTTGATGGTCGACCATTTGTTATAAAGCTGAAGAGTTCTTGCTAACGAAAAAAATACAACATTACATTAACACTACATATAATAAGAAATACGTGTCATTTTGTAAATCTGAACTATCCAAAATCATCAAAATTATACGTTTTTTATCTTTGTTCCATAAAACTAATTAAAATGGGCTTACAACTCCGAAACAAAATGGTTCTTCACATTTATTTTACACCCAATTATATTGCATCCAAATTAATGTTCATAAAAGCGTTTAAAAAAAACATGTTTTTTTCGGGTTAAATTGCTAATGCTTCGACCGATTTTGATGGTCGACCACTTCTTATACAGCTGAAGAAGTCTTGTTAACAAAATAAAAATACAACATTACATTGAAACTTCATATAATCAGAAATACCCGTCATTCTGTAAATCTGAACTATCTAAAATCATCAAAATTATATATCTTTCCTTTTGTTCCATAAGATTTATTAAAATGGGTTTACAACTCCGAAACAAAATTTTTCTTCATATTTATTTTACACCAAATTACATTGCATCCAAAATGTTCATAAAAGCGTTTTAAAAAAAAACATGTTTTTCGGGTTAAATTTTAGAGTTTTTTTTAAATATTTCTTACGTCTAGCGTGACTTACGAATCGAACTCCCAGATAATACTTCGACCGATTTTGATGGTCGATCACTTCTTATAAAGCTTGTCAAAGTTGAGAAGAAAAAAAAAGACCGAGCCCGGCTTAAAAACACTGCGTATAAAAAAAAGGTTAACTTTGTTGATTTAGAAGATCAATATAACGATGTGCTCTTCATATGGTCACTGGATATGACATTCGTGTACCTCTTACGACTTAAAGGTTTATCTGGAAGGTCTTCCACGATGTATCGATCAAACTCCAGGACCTTCGTGACGACATAAGGTCCTTCATACTCTGGATCTAGTTTATGTGACTCCCCAGTCGCTTGAGGAGCATAGTCAATCACAACCAGATCGCCTTCAGCATATCGATGTGGAGGTAGATGTCTCCTGTCATACACGACCTTCCACTTGTTCGGCCTGTCGTCTTCTCAAATCAACAACACCATTTTCGGTTTCCTCATCGTGTATCGCTTGAACTAAGCGATTTTGGCTCACGGACCTTATATTAAAATTAAAAATTAAGTCATTAGGACAAAACATGGTTGTTGAGTTTCGCTGGGTGTTGAGACTTTATTGAAGCGTGGACAAGGCTACGTCCCAGTCTCTGTTGCTCACAACCGAACACTTAAGCATGCTGAGGAGCGTCTATTCGTACGCTCAGCCTGTCCGCTGGCTCGCGGTGTTCGTACAGCTGAATACCGTACGCTGTAACAAAGTCGGCGAATTAATTTGAGGTATAGGCTGTTCCACGGTCGGAGGTAATTCTTATTGGTTGTCCAAATACGGAAAATAATTCTCGCAGCATCGTTATGACTGGTGTCGTCTTTGTGTTACGCACTGCCCTCAAGTTGGTGTATTTGCTAAAAGAACAGACTAACACGATTATATAAACATTACCTTTCTTACTCTTCGGGAATGGTCCCAGGTGGTCTATATTAAGACACCTAAATGGAACTGGTAACACTTCCATCACATGCAGCTGGCCTTCAGATTTTCCGCCCTTAACTTTGTTAAGGCAGCACTCAGGACATGCGCCAATGTAGGATTTGATGTAACGTCTCATCCGCGGAAACCAGAAGTCTCGTTTGATTCGTTCGATGGTCTTCTCTATTCCGCAGTGTCCGACATCATCGTGGCAAACTCGAGCAATACGCCACCTTACGAGATGAGGTACCACTAATTTCTTTTTACCGTCTAGACGTCCGAACAATCGTGAACCCTCCAAAACATAGTCTAGCTCAGTCTGTTTCTTCACCGATGAATTCGTAGGACACTTGTCTTTGAGGATCATTACGATGTCTTTCAGTTGAGCGTCTTGCATCTGCATAGCGAAAATCCAATCATCGTCTATTTCGCATACCTTAAGCACATCCTCTGCTACTGTAGGTGCTTCTTTCGATGGTAAGGTGGGAACTCTGCTCATTCCATCAACGTGAAGCATTCTATCTCCGGGTCGATGCGTACATTCGAAGTCGAACTCTTGAAGACGTAGCCACCACCTGGCAATGCGTGATGGTAACGGAGTTGTTGCTTTCGTAGTTGCGATGGCGTTACAATCCGTGACTACTCGGAAACGTGTGCCCAATAAATAGACACGAAATCTTTCTAAAGTTTCCACGATGGCGAGGACTTCCAGTTCATGGCTTGCGTATCTGCTTTCTGCATCGCTACAGCGCCTACTGTAATAAGAGACAGGTTTCGGATCACCATCTTCGATTTGAAATAGAATCCCAGCCAATCCCGCAGAGCTAGCATTCGTATGCACCTCATGATTTTTACGCACATCGAACAATGTGAGGACTGGCTTGACCGTGACAGCAACCATCAGCATTTTGAATGTATCCTCCTGTTCGCTGCGCCAATGGAATTCTGTGTACTTTTTCAATAAATTAAGAAGCGGCTGGGCTACTCGACTATAACTCTCGATGAACTTCCTGAAGAAACCAGTGATGCCTAGAAAACGTCTTACTTCCGTGGTGTTAGTCAGAGTCGGGAATTCTTTTATACATTTTGTCTTGCTCTCTCCCGGTCGCACACCGTCGCCACTGATGACATGACCGAGGAAATGTACATTCGTCTCCATAAAAAAAAAACACTTCGATGGCTTCAACGTTAAACCAGCTTCTCTTACAGCCTCCAGGAATTCATTGAAGGCGAAGATTTCATTCTCAATCGTATCAGTCGCTATAATTACTTCATCTACGTAGCTCACTATGTTCTTTCGATGCATTAAAGGACGTATAACTTCTGCCATCATCTCTTGAAAGTACATAGAAGAGTTGATTAGGCCAAAAGGCATTAGGCTGTAAATTGTTTACATTCCTCCTTCAGGGGGATTTGATAATAACCGGACGTCATATCAAGGGTGGTAAAAACTTTATTTCCCGCTAATTGTGATATTTGCTCCTCAACGGTGGGGGTTGGAAATTGCTTCTTCATTGTAACCGAATTTAGCGCGCGGTAGTCGACGCACATCCGCAGCTCTCCATTGGTTTTGTTCACCAAAACTATCGAGGCTGCGTGAGGTGAAACACTCGGCCGGATGATACCATGTTGGAGTAAATTATCCACAATCTGAAACAACTTTTCTCTTTGAGCAAATGGTACTTGATAGCGCTTACCTATAATTGGCTTGTCGGTCGTTACGTTTATCTCCATGCATGCATTCTTACAGCGTCCAATAGGAGACACATCTTCGCTAAAGCAATCATCGTAGTTGGTGAGAAGATCTAGCACTGCGTGTCGTTGAGTAACGTCAAGTTGATCACCCAAGTTGAATTTATCTGAAGAACTCGTTTGCATCTGTTAAATGCCTGCTTCAAAAACTAAACGTTGATTCTTTCGACACAAGATATCGCGGCCCAAAAGTATGGCTTGCGGTAAGAACTCATCTGGTACGATGTTAAGTTTTGTTAAAAGTTCGTTCTCGTCTATGGTTATGACGACGTCAATGGCATCTGTTGACTCAACTACCGATTCACCGAAACCTTTCAACAATTTGCCAGATTTCTTCCTCAAGGCCTCTTTTGGAACGGAGGTTTCTCTTATCAGTGAATTGTCGCTTCCAGTGTCGACGAATGCAGAATACGACTGCCCAAACAACATAACTTCCTTCGTGACAGGTTGTTACCGTCGTTTTTCCCCTACCCGGCGTCGTTATGGGGGAGGTTGCCTGACCAACTCTGGAGAATGGCCGTGTAGTATGATGGAATATGGGCGCCACACGATTGTCCCTCCCTCTTAACTACCCACGGACTTATTACCGTGACTAAACCGTGGGATTCGCTTTTTTTTACGTTTTAACAACAAAATGTATAATTCAAAAATTCAATTATTTTTACTTCTGAATACTTACAAGCTAACTTAATTCTATTTACAAATTTTAACTTAAATCTACGTGTAACGATACAATTGTAAATATAAAAAAAAAATGTAATCTTCTAACGTACAAGACTGGTTTCGGTTACTTTGCCACGAAATTCCACGATTTCCTCTTGCACGTACCGTATCTTACTTCGCGTCTTCGAATCGAATCAACAATTCAACATTTATATTTCTCTCTTCCGTTTATTTCTGACGAATCTATCAACCCGAACAATCCACACCGTAGCGAAACGCACCGTAGCGATTATACCAATAAGTTCTACCGCATTTACTAACACCACAGCAAGAAAACACTTGTCAATAAACTTACGATGTCTTTAATATCTCTCCTTAAGTTGAGGATGATTATCGTAGCCGCCTGCTTGCTGTTCCGGTGATGCTTTTGGCAGATGACTGTGTTGTCTTCCAAGTCCTTTGGTGTCGCTCTCGTTGTTGGTCACAATATTGTTCGTAGTCCCACACAAAAACCTTCAACCACAGGTAATTTCTCTGTTAAGACAAAACCAAAAACTCATGTAATTCCTATATTTCGGATTGCACTTTAACATTTTGTGTTACCTGGGCTGTATTTTTTTATTAAATTTCTGAACGAGTATTCATATATATACTCTCTCTATTTAAATTCTTCACCCTACTTCATTTGTATAAATCTCACTATTTATTTATCTTCCACTTTGTCTTCACTCGCTATTTAAATTTGTTCCCGGGCGAACTGCACACTTCTGATTTACTTTCCATACTCAGTCCATGTCAATAGTACTCCTACAAGAAACCTCGCATCGTACCATTTTGCGGGTTCTTTTCTTACTAAATTAACAGCTAACACACAATCGCGCCATAGTCCAGCTAGTTAACCGAAATAAGATACAAAAAAAAATAAAAAAAAAAAAGTATCTGACCCTTTGGGGATTTGAACCTACACCTCCCGAGTGCAGACCTCACGACACTTGCTCTGCGCCACAACCCGATATAAAATTTTTGTGTCAAATTGTATTGACGAGTTTAGAGGGCAAGATGACATCATTAATTAGTACAAATTCAAAATTTTAATAATGCGACGAAAACCTTTAATGAGGCGATCCATAATAAGGTGCCGGAGTAACGTCCTTCGGCATGCTCTGCTCGACTTTTGCTACTGTAGGCTTTTTGGAGCGGCATTCCTTCGCATCGTGACCTGGTTTACTACAGATGGTACATCGCGGCTTACGTTGCGGACGAGGGCATTTGGTTGCAATGTGGCCCACTTCGTTGCAGTTGAAGCACTTAAAATTTCCTCGGGCATTTGCAATACGAACAGAATCAGTGTCTTGTTCTTTCGATTCCAATGAAAATGATGATGTGGCACGGCCTGGTGTTGTTGGCATCGAAGACACATTATCTAGTGCATTCAGAAGCTCGTTGCACGTTTGGTTGTATATGAATTTATGGAAAAGTCATCCAACTTACCTCGCCTCCCGACAGTGAGCATTGCGTAGTAGTATTCCGTCAACGATTCGTTCTGACTTCGCTTGCGCCTCATCAGCTCTCGATGTATGTCAGCTATGTCAGCTACGTATGTCAGCTACGTTCTTTTGTGAGCTCGAGGACAAACCCAGTCCATGTTTGGAAAACGGGTTGCGCATCCAACCAACCTTTGGCGATGCCTTTAAGTTTTTATTGAGCCGCAAATAAGATCATCTCGTTACTCCACATATACATTTCTTGCAGCTGCTGGACCTTTTGAATGAACTGCTTTGAGGACAATGTTCGTTTCGATGGATTGAAATCTGGAGGAGCGCCGATTATGTCCCGAGATCCGGTTGGGTACTGCGTTTGTGACACAGGTGTTATAGGTCGCGTTATACTTTGGAGCGGTGTGGCTGCAGCGCCAGGCATCATTTGTGGAACAGTCGTTGACGGTGCCGCACGTAGGTTCACCGAAATTTCTCCCACAGTTTTTGCCAGACTCTCCACGATGTTCCGCAGATCATCCATTCCAGCTTGCCAAGGTTACAATTCTTCTTCCTCGACGAACAACTCCTCTGCATCCACCGCATCTTTTTCTTTATAACGGACTTCATTCGTTCTTTGGTGCTAGACGTTGCACATTTTTTCGCGACGATATTTTTCTTTTTTCCAGCGTTTTCTTTTGTTTTGTAGGTTTAAGTTTATCCCACTTCTGACTTGTCAAAGTTGAGAAGAAAAAAATAAAACCGAGCCCGGCATAAAAACAATGCGTATAAAAAAAGGTTAACTTTATTGATTTAGAAGATCATTATAACGATATGCTCTTTACGAATGTTGAGCATAAACTAAAAACTAATTACTCATTTTATGACTTCTACTCCGATATAAGTGTTGCCGATGACAAGCTGAAGAAGTCTTGTTAACGAAATTAAAGTACAACATTACATTAAAACATTTAAAAAAACATATTTTTTCGGGTTAAACTTTAGAGTTTTTTTTTAAATATTTCGGACGTCTAGCGTGACTTGCAAATCGAACTCCCAGCTCCCAGCTTCGACCGATTTTGATGGTCGACCACTTCTTATTAAGCTGAAAAAGTCTTGTTAACCAAAAAAATACAACATTACATTAGAACTACATATAATCAGAAATACGCGTCATTTTGTAAATCTGAACTATCCAAAATCATCGAAATTATACATCTTTCCTTTTTGTTCCATAAAACTGATTAAAATGGGTTTACAACTCCAAAACAAAATTTTTCTTCATATTTATTTTATGCCAAATAATATTGCATCAAAAATTATGTTCATATAAGTGTTTTTAAAAAACATATTTTTTCTGATTAAATTTTAGAGTTTTTTTTTTAAATATTTCGGACGTCTAGCGTGACTTGCGAATCGAAATCCCATCTTACGCTTCTACCGATTTTGATGGTCAACAACTTATTAGAAAGCTGAAAAGGTCTTGTTAACGAAAAAATACAACATCACATTAAAACTACATACAATCAGAAAAACGTGTCATTTTGTAAATCTGAACTATCCAAAATCATCAAAATTATACATCTTTCCTTTTGTTCCATAATATTTTATTAAAATGGATTTACAACGCCTGTTTAGCCGAAACATGCGCATCTAATTGCCGATTAAATAAAAACACTGAAGCTAGTAGGCATTAGATGGCGCCAGTTATTAAGGAAGTCTCCTTCCATCTTTTTTTTACTCATCCATCTTTTTTTGTTCGTCCATCTTTATTTTGGTCGTCCATCTTTTTTTTTTGTAGTCCATAAAGGAAATGGAAAGCTTTTGTCGCTTGGTTCCTCCTTCTTGTTTTGGCGATCGAACTAGACAGACGTGCCGTAAAAATAAAGTAAATTCCCCTTAGTTTAAAATCGGACGCGAATGAATTTGAAAATGTTTGTAAATCGAATTACAAATCGAAGTAATTAATTAAATTATCTATTTTGTCTCCAAAAAGGAACAATCGTGTTTTTTTTATCGCTGTACCTAACAGTCACGCGACCGCTTCATTTTTTGTCTACCTTCAAAAGGCTAGTAGTCGAACATTTTGGTCCATGTCGAACCGGATCGGTTTTTAGTGAAAAAAGTGAATCCGCATACTTATATTCTCCACTGGAGCGCGCCGTTAAGTTGTGCTACACAAACACGCACCCACCCTTCTTCGCAGTCATCAGCCACAATTAAAATCATTGGCTTCATCGAGGAAAAAAAAAAAGAGCGACATTGTTACCATCGTCGTCGCTGTTTTTTTTCCATGGCATTTTCCACCCCTACATCGTCAACAGCAGCAGCAGCTGGAGCGGTTTTTTTTACAATCGCGTCATCGTCATTCGTCAACGATACACCACAATAAAAAAAAAAAAAAAAAACTCAGACACCTTTGCATCGCATCGCATGGTCACCTTCAACGATTTTCGTGAATCCTACGCCATATTCGAGACCGAGTGCTTTTGTGTTGTCTTCGAGCCCAGCCATATTCTGGATCGAGTGCTTTGTGTCGTCATCAGATCCATCAATTTAGTTCCATTGCATGCTTGTGTCGTCATCAAGCCCAGCCGTTTCCATCGCATGCATCATTTTACAATTGCATGTTTGTACGTCGTACCACACAGTCGCATTTCATCATCTTCACACCGACAGCTTCGCCGTCATCATCATCGTCAGGATCATCATCATCACACCGACAGCTTCGCCGTCATCATCATCGTCAGGATCATCATCATCATCACCAGCGCCAGCGTCATCTTCATCATTATTATCATCAACATCGTCGTCCGTTGCCGCCATCTATATTTACAATCAACATCAATTGAGCTGTCAAAATCCGAATGGACAGTTTGCCACCACACCAGAGTTGCCAGCGTACTATGCTACAATTTTTCTTGATTTTGTAAAGGTGCGTATGCTAATTTGTTTTTTGGTGCAAAATATTATTATATTATATTACATTATATTATTACTTAAATAAAAATAGTTCCAAACAATTTTTAATTGCTAAAATTACATATTACAAAGCAATTTAATTTAAATTCTTACAAACGAAAATCGAAAATAATTTGACAATGAGTCACATTTTAGAGAATTTAATTTTTTCCGCGGATCAATTAACCGAATTTTATGCATGTTTTAAATCCAAACCTGTCGCTACTCATTCACAATCCATTTTAGAAGCGTATAAAATAGAATTAGGCACATTGTGGATAGATGTAAAACTAAAGTATGCCATTTGCATACAATCCGAGGAAGAATCTTTGTCTGATCATATCCATGCTATCAAATCAAAGTATACAAATTCTTTGGATACTTACATAACGTGCTCAAGTGAAATTTCCGATTTAATTTTATAATTAGATCCAAAACTTGAACCAATCAATGCCAAAATTTTAACTAAATCGGTTGCTAGCACCCAGGATGATAATAATTCGTCAACTTATCATAGTATTAGGGTTCCACCGTGCGACACGGAAATCTTTTATGGGAATTACATAGATTGGCCGTCCTTTAGGGACATGTTCACCGCCGTTTATATAAATCATTCTCAACTCAGCCTGGTACAAAAACTTTTTCATTTAAGAGCAAAAACTAAAGGTGATGCTTACAACATTATAAGTAAGTTTCCGCTAACTGATAGCAATTTTAATTTGGCTTGGAATGCTTTAAAGGAACATTATGAAAATAAACGCATATTAGTGAATAACCAAATTCAAATTTTGCTTAATCAACCATCGATTTCTGTCGAATCTTGTCGGGATCTTAAAAAATTACAATCCAATTTTAATGATGCTCTAATAGCATTAAAATCCTATAACATCCAAGTTGATTCATGGAGCGCCATGATCACCTATCTTTGTGCATCACGTTTACCTGAAAAGACTCTTGCTCTTTGGGAAGAAACACTTAGCAAACCAACCGAAATTCCATCATGGGAAGACGTGAACAATTTTTTATCGAATCGTTTTCGAATCCTTGAAAGTGTTTCTGAAATTCGGCAGAACTCTAAAGGCAACAAACCAAATCTCAGTCAACCTCGACAAACTCAAGAGGTGCGACCTAAAAATCTACGATCATATCATAACAAGATAAACCCCTGCTGCGTCATTTGTAAAGAGTCGCATTCACTACGCCAGTGTCCAGACTTTTTAAAAATGTCTTTAGATGATAGATATGCTACCGTAAGAAAACATCGTTTCTGTTTTAACTGCTTATCCATCAATCATCATATCAACAAGTGCCAAAGTATACATACCTGTACGCTATGTAAATCAAAGCATCATACTTTGCTTCATTCGGAAACGAAGCCAAAGTCAGCTGTTGACACTTCCGAAACAAATCCCATTGCAACAACCTCATTTGTACAGTCCACCCCAGATACAACACATAAGACTCATTTTTCCGCCACTCAACGTAAGGTACTCTTAGCTACCGCGTTAGTTAGGATTCGACACCGTGGTTCGGATTTTGAAATTCGAGCTTTATTAGATCAAGGTTCGGAAGTATCCTTAATTACTGAGGATTTACAAAGACGCTTAGGCTTACCCGTGCGCTTAGTTCAAGCCCAAGTGTCGGGAATAAACTCGACTATCACTGCTTCCTCATCGAAGTTATGTTCATTCACGTTGTGTTCCAAACTGCAAAAGGATTTCGTTTATCATGCTCAAGCGTTAGTTTTGAAAAAGCTAACCGATAACTTGCCGTCTTCCTCCATGGATATTGGACATCTTGACACCAACTTAGGTTTTCCTTTGGCTGACCCGTATTTTAATAAAAGCTCTCACATAGATATGCTCATTGGAGCAGATCTTTATCCTTTCATTGCGTTAGAGGGAATGAAAACTAACATTTTCAATAGCCTTAAGGCACAAAAAACCGTTTTTGGATGGGTTCTTCTAGGTCCTTTAGCTCAGAGTTCGGAACACAATGTCTCCATGTATTCAATCTTCATAAATCATTTTAATGAATTGTCATTAGATCAAGAAATTGAAAAATTTTGGAAGCTAGAAGAAGTGCCTACAATACGGTTTCCAACCGCTGCAGAGCAATTGTGCGAAAACTTGTACAATGCTACAACAGTTCGAAATGAATGTGGACGCTATGTCGTCAGATTACCATTCAAAGAATCGTACCCTAATCAAATCACGCTTGGATACTCTAGCGCTAATGTAATGAAGCAATTCCTAAGAAGTGAAAAGAACCTTTTAACTAAACCTCAGCTAAAATCACAATATGATGGTGTCATTTCCGAATACTTGACATTTGGTCATATGTCATGTACATCATCATTTCAAGAAACAGACCTCAATATGAGGGTAAATTCCTATTACTTACCACATCATGCGGTATTAAAACCGCAAAGTACTACCACTAAGCTCCGCGTTGTGTTTAACGCCTCAAACTCTACTTCTAATGGTAAAAGTTTGAATGATGTATTGTACCCGGGTCCGGTGCTTCAAACGGATATTACATTGTTGATTTTAAATTGGCGTTTCTATAAATATGTCTTCAATAGTGATATTGAAAAAATGTATCGCCAAATTTTAGTGCATCCCGACGATAGAAATTATCAACGGATCTTATTTCGGGACAGTGTCAACAAGAATGTTAAGGATTACACGCTTAACACCGTAACTTTTGGCGTTAATTGCGCTCCCTTTTTAGCAATCCGCACGTTACACAAGATAGCTGAAGACATCAAAAACTCCCTTCCTCTTGCAGCTTATATTCTTTAGAATGAATTTTACGTCGACGACGTCCTTTCAGGAGCTCATGATTTGCGGACAGCCCAGAAAGCTCAACGTCAGCTAATCGAGGCGCTTATGTCAGCAGGCCTTCATTTAAGAAAGTGGACATCAAACCACCCCGAGTTGTTGAAGCACCTTCCAAAAGCTCACATCTTAAGTGATAATTTCTTAAATATTGATGAAGACAGTTATGTCAAAACCCTAGGCATTCAATGGAATGCATCATCTGATAGATTTTCGTTCTCAGTTGCCTCCAGTGCCTTCTCCTTGACAGTTACCAAACGGTCCGTCCTATCAGCCATTGCTCGATTGTATGATCCTGCTGGATGGCTCGCTCCGATCATAATTAGTGCAAAAATCATTATGCAACAAATCTGGAAGGATGGGACCGGATGGGACGAGAATCTTAAAGACACCACTGCTCAAAAGTGGAATTCTTTTATGCAAAACTTTTCTCACATCGAAACAATAACAATTCCTCGCTGGATTCAATATTCTCCCTGGACATCCATTCAAATGCATGGATTTTCAGACGCATCTGAACAAGCCTATGCGGCCGCTATCTATATCAGGGTGCAACAAGGTATATCTGAATTCTCCTCGCATTTATTATGGGCGAAAACTAAAGTCGCGCCATCAAATCAGATTTCCTTACCACGATTAGAGTTACAAGGTTCAGTCTTACTTTCGCGAATGGTCCGAATAGTATTAGATAACTATACTTTTCTTAAGGACTGTTACATGCGCCTATGGACTGACTCCACTATCGTATTAGCTTGGCTGGACAAACCTCCATATACGTGGAAAACGTATGTTGCTAATCGAACATCAGAGATTCATGCTAATGTTCCTATCTCCAAATGGACCCACATTTGTTCTGGTGATAATCCAGCGGATTCTGCTACCAGAGGTCTAACTCCGCAAGAGTTACAAGGTAATACTCTTTGGTGGAAGGGACCATCTTGGTTGGTAGAACAGGAAAGAGAGTGGCCTTCGTTTGAACTAGCTCCCATTGATGAATCTCTAATGGAACAAAAGCCTATTCAAGTTAATGCAAACTTGCTCAATGAGAATGTTGATTCGATTCTTAGCCGCTTTTCTACGTGGCATAAAGCAGTGCGCGTAATCAGTTACATCTTCAGATTTTTTCACAAGTCGAAACGCCTCTTTTTGGATGTTCCCCATATATCACATCAAATTTTGGCTTCTGAAATCACTTATACCAAGACCAGGCTGGTCCTATTAACGCAAAAGGTCCATTTCCGAGAGGAATATGAGGCGATAAGTAAAGGCAAAAATCTTAAACCAAATAGTAGCTTATTGCCTTTGAACACATTTCTGGATGATCACAACGTCCTGAGATCAAATGGCAGACTAGCATATTCGGCGTTATCGTATAATGAGCGACTACCCATTCTATTGCCATATTCGTCTGTTTATTCGCGACTATATGTATCGTATGTCCACACATTATCACTGCACGGTGAAATACAATTAATGATGCGTATTATACGGTCGGAGTTTTGGATACCGAAGCTAAGAAATTTAGTTAAGAAATGTATTCGCACTTGCAAACCGTGCATTCTATATAAAGGGAAAACCGTTTCCCAAATTATGGGTTCGTTGCCAAAAGAAAGAACTACCTTAAGTCTACCCTTTACCAATACCGGTATTGATTTTGCTGGACCCTTCCAAATCAAAACCTATGTCGGACGAAGATGTAGATATGAAAAGGTCTACGTTTGTTTGTTTGCGTGTTTTGCCACGAAGGCGATACACTTGGAGGCGGTCAGTGACCTATCCACGCAAGCTTTTCTTGCATCATTTAGCAGATTCGTTTCTCGGCGGGGTGTTCCATCTCAAGTATTTTCCGATAATGGAACTAATTTTGTAGGTGCTTCTAAGATTATTTTTCAAGATTTTCAAAAGGCACTATTACAATATCCGAATGATCTATCCCAAGATTTTACCAAGTAAAATGGAATTTTATACCTCCAGGCTGTCCTCATATAGGTGGTTTATGGGAAGCCGGTGTGAAAAGCTTCAAGATCCACTTTCGAAAGATTGCCGGTCAAGCTAAATTTACCTATGAGGAATTTTCTACGCTACTTGCACGCATCGAATCATGTTTGAACTCGCGACCGTTATCGCGCATGTCTGACAACCCTTCAGACATAATATCTTTAACGCCGGGACATTTTCTGCGTGGTGGCCCTCTACTACAACCTCCCGAGCCTCCTTACTCCGAACAAAATCTAACTCTTATTAATAGGTGGAATAAACTTAAAGTAGTCCATCATCAGATGAGTATACGCTGGAAAGAGGAATATCTCAAAGAGCTCCATAAAAGGTACAAATGGAAGCATCCTCAAAGAGATATTCAAATTAACGATCTCGTGGTAATACGGAATGAACATTTACCTCCAAATGAGTGGCGACTCGGTAGGGTTTTAGACTTGCATGTAGGTCCCGATAATCGGGTTCGTATAGTGGATATCAAAACTCAAGGCGGTATCATAACACGTTCTATAGCAAAACTCTGCGTTCTTCCCTTAGAGTAATATTGAATCATTACCAAACTAATTTTCGTTTTTTTTTGCTCTAATTGTTATCAATACTTATTATTATTAAAAAAAAAAGTAGATACAAATAGATATATGAATTTGCACCTTAAACGGATTAACATATGTAGACTATAATTTTAGTTTTAAGAAAATAATTATGTTGTATCCTAATGTTAATTTTTTGCAGTAGATACTGCAAGGCGGCCGGTAATGTTTAGCCGAAACATGCGCATCTAATTGCCGATTAAATAAAAACACTGAAGCTAGTAGGCATTAGATGGCGCCAGTTATTAAGGAAGTCTCCTTCCATCTTTTTTTTACTCATCCATCTTTTTTTGGTCGTCCATCTTTATTTTGGTCGTCCATCTTTTTTTTTTGTAGTCCATAAAGGAAATGGAAAGCTTTTGTCGCTTGGTTCCTCCTTCTTGTTTTGGCGATCGAACTAGACGGACGTGCCGTAAAAATAAAGTAAATTCCCTAAGTTTAAAATCGGACGCGAATGAATTTGAAAATGTTTGTAAATCGAATTACAAATCGAAGTAATTAATTAAATTATCTATTTTGTCTCCAAAAAGGAACAATCGTGTTTTTTTTTATCGTTGTACCTAACAGTCACGCGACCGCTTCATTTTTTGTCTACCTTCAAAAGGCTAGTAATCGAACAACGCTAAAACAAAATCTTTCTTCATATATATTTAACACCAAACTATACTGCATCCAAAATGATGTTCATAAAAGCGTTTTAAAAAAAACAAGTTTTTTCGGGTTAAATTGCTAATGTTTCAATCGATTTTGGTGGTCGACCATTTCTTATAAAGCTGAAGAGGTCTTTCTAACGAAAAAATACAACATTACATTAACACTACATATAATCAGAAATAAATCTGAACTATTCAAAATCATCAAAATTATAATTTTTTTCTCTTTGTTCCATAAAACTAATTAAAATGGGCTTACAACTCCGAAACAAAATGATTCTTCATATTTGTTTTACACTCAATTATACTGCGTCCAAAATAATGTTCAATAAAGCGTTTAAAAAAATCGAATCGAAGTCCCAGCTAATGCTTCGATCGATTTTGATTGTCGACCACGTATTATAAAGCTGAAGAAGTCTAGTTAACGAAAACAAATACGAAATTACATAAAAGCTACATACAATCAGAAATACGCGTCATTTTGTAAATCTGAACTATCCAAAATCATCAAAATTATACATCTTTCCGGTTTTGTTCCATAAAACTGATTAAAATTGGGTGTGCAACTCCAAAACAAAATATTTTTTCTTATTTATTTTACACCAAATAATAATACATCTAAAATTATATTCATAAAAGCGTTTTAAAAAAAAAATGTTTTTTCGGGTTAAATCTT
Organism: Rhingia rostrata; assembly: GCA_949824845.1. Classification (NCBI taxonomy): domain Eukaryota; kingdom Metazoa; phylum Arthropoda; class Insecta; order Diptera; family Syrphidae; genus Rhingia; species Rhingia rostrata. The sequence goes on from OX463759.1 coordinate 32,417,682, forward strand.
AGAGATTTTTTTAGATGTTTCGGACGGGTAGCGTGATTTGCGAATCGAACTCCCTGCCAATGTCGACCAATTTTTATAAAGCTGAAGAAGTCTAGTTAACGAAAAAAATATAACATTACATTAAAAGTACATACAATCAGAAATACGCGTCGTTTTGTAAATCTGAACTATCCGAAATCATCAAAATTATACATCTTTCCTTTTTGTTCCATAAAATTAATTATAATGGGCTTACAACTTCAAAACAAAATTTTACTTCATATTTATTTTACACTAAATAATACTGCATCTAAAATTATGTTCATAAAAATGTTTTCAAAACAACATGTTTTTTCGGGTTAAATTTTTGAGTTTTTTTTTTAATAGTTCGGACGTCTAGCGTGACTTTTGAATCGAACTCCCAGCTAATGCTTCGACCGATTTTGATGGCCGACCACTTCTTATAAAACTGAAGAAGTGTAGTTAAAAAAAAAAACGAACTACAACGTTACATTAAAACTACATACAATCAGAAATACGCCTCATTTTGTAAATCTGAACTATCCAAAATCATCGAAATTATACATCTTTCCGTTTTCGTTCCATAAAAGAGATTAAGATTGGGTGTACAACTCCAAAACAAAATATTTTTTCTTATTTATTTTACACAAAATAATACAACATCTAAAATTATATTCATAAAAGCGTTTTTAAAAAAATATGTTTTTTCGGGTTAAATCTTAGAGGTTTTTTTTATATATTTCGGACGTCTAGCGTGAATTGCGAATCGAATTCACAGCCAATGCTTCAACCGGTTTTGATGGTCGAGCAATTTTATAAAGCTGAAGAGTTCTAGTTTACAAAATAAACTAGAACATTACATTAAAACTACATACAAAAAGGAAACCGCTTCATTTTGGAAATCTGAACTATCCAAAATCATCTATATTATACATCTTTCCATTTTTGTTTCATAGAACTGATATGATTTCTTCGTATTTTTTTACACCAAATTATACTGCATCCAAAATAATGTTCATAAAAGGGTTTATAAAAAGACATGTTTTTTCGGGTTAAGCTTTAGAGTTTTTTTTAATTATTTCGGACGTCTGGCGTGACTTGCGAATCGAATTCCCAGCTAATGCTTCGACCGAATTTAATGGTCGACCACGTATTATAAAGCTGAAGAGGTCTAGTGAAAAAAACAAACTACAACATTACATGTACTACATACAATCAGAAATAAGAATCATTTTGTAAACCTAAAGTATCCAAAATCAACAAAATTATACATCTTTCCGTTTTTGTTCCATAAAACTGATTAAAATTGGGTTTACAACTCCAAAAGAGCATATTTCTTCTTATTTATTTTATACCAAATAATACAGTTATCACCATCGGTCATTAACCAGACATATTAAAAATGCAAGCGATGCACACGCGCATCCGCTTCGCACCTTGGAATCATTCCCATGATGAAACCCAATACGAGGCTAAAGAAATATATCGGATCTGCATGGGAACTGCATGGGAACTGCAGATCAGCACTATAGTTATTTGAATATGGTAAATGTAAGAACATTCATTCTGGTTTTGGCTCTGGTCGGGATAGTACACGAATAAATCATTATAACGAAAACTCAATTCGTGTTTCATTTAAAGATACCAAGTTGGGTCTGTAAAATTAATTTTTTTATCTTCACTAGGACCAATCTCTTAACTGGCGCCCGAGCAGGGACCCTTTCACAAGAACAAAAGGGTACCCTCGAAAATATACGAAAAAAGTGAAATAATTATAAAATATAAAAAAAAGTGAATACGAAAAGAGTGAAATAATTTTAAAGCATAAAAAATGTGAATACGAAAAAAGTGCAATAATAAGAAAAAAAGTGAACACGCAAAAATTAAAATAATATAAAAGACGTAACGAAGTGAACACGGAAAAAGTTAACTAATAAGAAACCGAAAAAATCAGAAGTGTCATTATGTGTTCTTTCCAAAATATAAATATTAATTACTTACGAGAAAAAAGTGACAAATCTGAGGGACTAAGGGAACTAATAGGAGAACGAAAAAACCAGTGGTGTCATCAAAGCTTCCCTCGAAAATCTAAAGAACAATAATCACTTACGAAGAAAAAGTGGCGAATCCTCGTCCTTTGGATTCGCCACTTTTTCTTCGTAAGTGATTATTGTTGCACAAGGTAGTTATACAAATTAAGTCAACAGATGAACTAAACACACACGAGCAATAAAAGAAGACTCCGGAATGTCGCTGCAGGATGAACTGGTTGCTTCTTACTCAGTAAGATTACACTTAAGTTTTTTAAACTCAATTATTCAAAACATATTAAAAAAAAAATGATATAATTATACTATACATACTTTTTTGTTGTCCTCTCGCCTGAGAATTTAAATATATAAAATAAGAGGAAAAAATATATATATTACCTTTCCATCAAATATAAAAACATGAAAAGGTACAAGCAAAAAAGTTTCATAATATAAAATTGAAAAATAATAAAGGAAAAAAAGAGGAGTAGAAAAAAAGAGTTCTTACGAACAAAGAAAGGGAAAGGGATTCACACATACTTTGGAAATAAACTAGTATTAAACTAATTTTTCGGTACCACTTTTAGCAAATATGGATGAGATTAAAAATTCAGTCACTCAGCTCACAGGAGCGGTCAATTCTGTCCTTGAGCAGTTGAGGTGGTTTGAAAATAGAGTTACTAAAATTGAACAGGGCAATTTCAGTCAGGCAATTTTAAATCAGCTTACCTCTCTTGAAAATAGGATAAAAAGTGTAGAAAATATTGGTTTGGGGACACCCACGAACCAACACGCGGGCGAAACTCGGGAAAAACTAAGAGGCCCAAATGACGAGACTGAATTAAGAGAAATCTCGAAGCTACCAGACTCGGTGAAGAAAATTCAGGTCTTTGAGGGCAACCTGGTACACTATGTATCTTGGGTGCACAGTTGGGCAGAGGCCAAATTCCACTGTGCTAAAGGACTACGAAATTGTTCGTGGTGAGCCTATATTTAGGGCCATCCTTCAGAACATACGGCAAAAGATAAGGGGAAATGCTGATTCCGCTCTAATATCTCATAATGTGTTTGATAGTGAGTCGACGGAAATTAAGAGGGTCCTATCGCTGCATTATGCAAATAAAAGGCATCTTAGGACCCTTGAGCATAAACTTAGTGAACTAAGGCAGAATGGCTCTAGAGTTGACGACTTTTATGCTACCGTGAACCATCAGTTCTCATTTATTATAAATAAAATTCGATCGAAAACATATTCCTCCGAGACGATAGACGCTTTGGTAGAAACCTACGGCAATCGGGCCTTGGATGTCTTCGTTCGGGGACTGAACGAGGACCTCTCGAGTCTTCACATAATCCAGAAGCCAAAAACTCTCCCAGAGGTCTATTCTGCGTGCCTTGATATGCAGAATCTTAATTTAAGGAATAACTCTGTGCATGTACAGGCTCAAAATATTATATCTTCCCCTGTACATTATAATTTTAAAACTGAGAGAATACATCCAATGCCGTCGGGAAATTCGGGCAGGTTTATGAATGGCAGAGTTGGGCAGAGGCCAAATTCGTCTTGGAATACGAGATTCCAAAACAGGCAATACCCGTCGCCAAGGCTAGGCCCGAAGCCTCCAATTAAGATGGAGGTTGACCACACCATTCAATCCAGAAATGTTAACTATATAAACCTTGCCAATCACCCAATTAAACGGGAGGCTAATTCAGATAGTTATCCCAGGAAACAACAGCGGCTGTATCATATGGTGACTGATGTCCCAGAGACTACTGAAGAACCAGGAACATCTAACTCACTAGAATCCCAAGAGGAAAATTTTGTGACAGATGCCGCTTCGTTTCCAGTGTACCATACTTATAGTACGTTACACGAGACGGGAAAATCTTTGATTTTCTCGTAGATACTGGTGCAAATAAAAACTTTATTAAATCGAATTTAGCAGCAGCGTCTTCCCCTGTCCAGAAACCCTTCTATATCAGCAGTCCTGCTGGTAAAATATTAGTAAAGAACGAAATCCGCGGTAAATTTTTCTCCTTTGTTGACTGCGATCTAGATGTTACCTTTTCTATTCTTTCAAATCTAGAGTCGTTTGATGGAATCATCGGCGACGATACTCTTAAAGGCTATCATTGATAGGGAAAAGAATGAACTAATCATCAAATCGGACATACGAATTCCCTTAAAAAACAAATCGTCTGACGTTGTAAACAATTTAGTAACACTTAACAAAGATGTTTCCGAAGCCGCCAAACTTAAACTGGAAACACTCTGTAATTCTTTCAATAACTTATTCGGTCCAGTTAATAACGATAAAGTAAAAACCAATGTCAAGGCCGAGATACGAACGACGACAGACAAAGCGATCTACACGAAGAGTTACCCATATCCGGCCTGTATGCGGCAGGAGGTCGAGAAACAAGTAAATGAACTTTTAGAAGAGAACATTATTCGACCATCCAATAGCCCATACAACTCACCAATATGGACCGTACCGAAAAAACCCAAGCCTAACGGGGAAAAGCAGTACAGAATGGTCATAGACTATAAACGTCTTAATTCTGTAACTGTTCCAGACACCTACCCTGACCTATTCCTGACATAAGCAACACTCTCGCGAGTCTTGGAGATGCAGAATTCTTTACCACATTGGACCTCACCTCGGGTTTTCACCAAATAGCCACGAGGGAAAAGGATATCTCTAAAACGGCCTTTTATACAATGAATGGTAAATTCGAGTACGTCAGACTACCCTTCGGTCTCAAGAATGCTCCGGCAATCTTTCAGCGAATGATTGATGACGTCCTAAAGGAACTGATCAGAAAGATCTGTTATGTCTATATTGACGATATAATCATATATAGCAAAACAGAAAATGATCACCTGAGGGACATTGAAACAGTCTTTTCAAAGATCGACGAAGCTGGACTTAAAATAAATCTAGAGAAAACTCAATTCCTAGACACCAGTGTAGAATTCCTTGGTTATGTAGTAACCTCAAATGGTATTCTTCCTAATCCTGAAAAGGTAAAGGCTATCGAAGCCATCCTTCCCCCAAACACCTTAAAAGAATTAAAGAGTTTCCTAGGACTCACATCATACTATAGACGCTTTAAAAGGGACTATGCTAAAATTGTTAACAAACATGACTCGTGGCGAGTTATCTCAGGTAAGAGCCAATCAATCTAGGAAAGTTCCCATTAAACTAGACGACGCTGGAATCAAGGCTTTCGAAACTTTGAAACAACTTCTTACCTCGGCAGAAGTATTAGCATATGCCACATATGAGAAAGAACTTCGTGCCATAGTTTGGGCACTCGACAATTTGAGGAACTACTTGTACGGTGCGAAAAAGATCCGCATATACACTGATCACCAACCCTTGACTTTCACGCTTAGCAATAGAAATTACAATGCAAAGCTCAAGCGTTGGAAGTCAAGAATCGAAGAATACAACTACGAGTCGATTTACACACCCTGTAAATCAAACTTTGTGGCTGATGCCCTTTCGCGACTTCGAACAGAGTTCAACCACCTTTCAGGTTTAGATTCCTCTTCTTCACGGACAGATACAGCGACAGAAACAAATACGGAAGATGCAGACGCAGGACGGACACAGACCACTCGTAATACAGAAACCACTGATGAGGGGCGAAGCGAACGAACAAATGAAGCGGAAACAGGCACTGCAGAGGGAGGACTGTGCGAGGAATCTTTTGACAGCGATGATTCCGGAACCATGCACAGTAATCAATCAAATAATATTTAAGATCGGCGTCGACCTTTGTTCCCACGAGGAACCACATCCTGGCTATCATCGCCATTACATCTCCACGAGGAAGTTAGACAGGTGTAAGCTTATCAAATCCTTGAAAGAAAATCTTAACCCAAATGTAATCAATGGGCTTAAAATCCAGGAGAATTTCCTAGGAAAGCTACAAGATGTATATCTAGAGAGTTTCAGAAAACACAAAATTAGGGTAACACAGCGGGTAGATGAAGACATAGCCAACGCAGAGCGTAAATTCTGTATAATTGAAAACGTGCACAGAAGGGCTCACCGCGCTCCTAGGGAAAACGAGGAACAAATACTTGAAAAATTTTATTTTCCACAAATGATGTCCAGCATAAGAAGATTTGCTGCTTCTTTTGACATTTGTAAGGCTAACAAATACGACAGACACCCCGTAAACCCTGAATTGCAGGACACGCCTGTACCTCGCAATCCATGCGAAATAATCCATATGGACATTATTGAAATTCAGAATGAAAAATTTCTATCAGTCATGGATAAGTTTTCCAAATTTTCCAAATTCTTTCACATTAAAGAAAAATCAGCAATTTATATAAGAAACAAGGTCATGAAAATTCTGCATTATTTTACTGTCCCATTAATTTTAGTCACGGACAACGAAAGGGGCTTCCTTAGCCCAATTGTGCTAAACCTAACTAAAAGCCTAGGGGTAAAGTTGTACTTAACCCCATCACATAGAAGCGAGGTCAATGGCCAAATAGAGAGAATCCACTCTACAATCATGCAGATATATCGATGCCTTAGGGTAGAATACCTAGAACTGAAAAATTAAGAACTTGTCTATGTGTCCGTTGATCGGTACAACAATACAGTACATTCCATCACAAGTAGGAAACCTGTGGACGTATTCTTCAACCGGTCGCAGAGAGTTAATTACCAAAATCTTCAAAGATTAATAAAGACCTTAGAGGTTTAATAAAAAAAGATTATGGAGGCCAGAAATCTAAGACATAATTTGAAAAAAGTGGTCCCGAGGATATACTGCCCAGGCGACATAGTATACATTGCTATTAAGGGCATAAAAAGTAAAAACAAGCCATTGTAGAGGAAAGAAATTGTAGCTAAGAACAATCGAGTTACTATTTTAACAGTAAGCGGAAAAAAAATTCCCCAAGGCTAATCTAAAAAAACTTAAAATAAAATAACTATACATTTTTTTTCTCTCTCCCTGTTTAATTCCTTTTAAAAAAAAAATAAATAAATTGCATTTGTGCTATTAGCTTACTGAAATATGACTTGGAGCTTTAGTTCTCACGAAACAAGGGGCCGGTTCACTTATATAATTATTTAACCATAATTGCGGTGGTGTTGATCCTCGTACCTTAGTAGGTTGTTTGCATTTTTACCTTACAACCAAAGCGGATAAATACGAACCTTCCGATCCGGAGTGACTACCCCGAAAATTTAATGGAGACTACCTCACAGGGCATCTAGGGACCAAATTAATTTAAAGCACAGTAGAAAATGAAAAATGAATTTAACAAATACATGAAGCATAAAGTCAAAAATAAGACTAACGAGGAAATTCACATAAATGAGTAAAAGGAAAAACAAGATACATACAGTTGTACGTGTCATTAAACTATGACTAACTTTGACTTAGTTTTTAATATAAAAATTGTAAAACTTAAATTTTAATAAACCTTTTTATATTGCAGATTAGTAGTTCTTTTCACTCCCATGCAGACTCTACATATATTCGCCTACCAATCTCCGATTGCGACAACAAAAGAAGGAAACGCTTGTTTTGACAAATGGATTTTTAGATTAATACACGTTATTGATTTGAGAAAATATGACGCACTCATACAAGACACTGAACATCTAATGTTCCAACATGTTATGGACAAAGAAATGAGACCAATCTTAAGTTATCACTTAGACCAAATTAAGGATCGCCTTAACGAACTGCAGGACGCTAGGGTGAGGATAGGCACTGCTTGGAAATGGATAGGTGGTTCACCTTACGCAACAGACTGGGACAACAACATTATAAAGAATAACAACCGACAATATGTTATTAACGAGAAACTGGTCGACACGACGCGAGAAGTTACAGGAAAAATTAACAAGGTAATAGACGGATACAACAATGCCATAGAAAAAGGACTGACTGACCAAATGAAACACGACTAACTTAACAAAATACTTATTTTAAAGGAAAGGGTCAATGAGATAGTAAGAGCTTGCCAAATGGCTAACAACGGCATAGTCAACAGCAATCTTTTGGACTCAGAAGAGATTAATACTATTATAAACGAACTTGAAACATTGCCTTATCAAAACATTGTAGAAGCTATTGAATACGGCCGACCTTCAGTATATGGTAACGGAACAAAAATGCTATATGTCCTGTCCATACCTAAGACGGACCCAAAGGTATATCACCTGGTTACGGCTCGCGCTGCAATTAAAAACGGTAGACAAACCGACCTGGACTTTTCAAGACTTCTTATTAGCCACGACAAGACGTACGGTTTGAACGGAAAATGTCTAAATATAGGTAATACATCTGTGTGTGAAGAAAGCATGCTGCCAGAAGACTCCTGCTTGCCCAGAATACTTAAGGGCGGTAATGCACTCTGTGACTATAAAACAACGAATAAAGAAATAATCGAACTGCTTGGAGAAAACACTATTTTTCTGACAAACTTCAACGGAACAGTTTGAAATAAAAATCCCTTTATTCCGTTAGTAGGTACCTACCTGATACAGCTGGACAATGACACGGTACACATTAAGGAGAAGACATACCACATAGGCCGAAAGGCATTAGAATTAAGTTATCGAGTAATTTAGGGCGCCCGCATAGAGCAAGTAAGTTAGTTAAGTAGTTGATAAGTAGGCTATTTTTTTCATGAATTTTCGTCTAGCATTTAAGTTAGTTTTAAGAAAAAAATAAAATAAAAATGAATTTAAAAAAAAAAACATACCACAGCAAAATGCTTTACAGTCCGCAGGCACTTCCGCCGGTCCTGGCCAACGTAACCAGTAACAGAATCAAACCGAACCTGGAATACGTGCATGACCTCATCGAGCTCATCAATATCTTAACCAAAAACCTTAACTCTTCTATTCTTACAGAAATCATTATTTTCATAGCATTCATCACTACTATTTGCCTATTCTGGAAGAAGATTTACGGAAAGGTCAATATCCCGAAGCTCCACCTATCCTGTCGTCGAACACCAATTCCACGTCCTCCCCAAGCGGTCAATAGCAGTAACAAAGTCCAAAGTTCATCTCCATGTCCACTAAACGATCTGCGGGACGCAGATACTTAAAGGGAGGGCAGTTATCACCATCGGTCATTAACCAGACATATAAAAAATGCAAGCGATGCACACGCGCATTCGCTTCGCACCTTGGAACCATTCCCATGATGAAACCCAATACGAGGCTAAAGAAATATATCGGATCTGCATGGGAACTGCAGATCAGCACTTTAGTTATTTGAATATGATAAATGTATCTAGTGAAGTAAAAACATTCATTCTGGTTTCGGCTCTGGTCGGGATAGTACACGAATAAATCATTATAACGAAAACTTAATTCGTGTTTCATTTAAAGAGACCAAGTTGGGTCTGTAAAATTAATTTTTTTATCTATCACTAGGACGAATCTCTTAACTTATACTACATCTAAAATTATATTCATAAAAGCGTTTTAAAAAAAAAAACATATTTTTTCGGGTTATATTTTAGAGTTTTTTTTAAATGTTTCGGACTTCTGGCGTTACTTGCGAATCGAACTTACTGCTAATGCTTCGATCGATTAGATCGACTAGTTAAAAAAATAAACTACAACATTACATTTAAACTACATACAATCAGAAATACGCACCATTTTGTAAATCTGAACTATCAAAAATCAACAAAATCATACATTTTTCCGTTTTTGTTCCATAAGACTGATTAAAATGGGTTTACAACTCCAAAATATTTGTTCATATTTGTTTTACACTAAATAATACTGCATCAAAAGTTATGTTCATAAAAGCGTTTTCAAAATAACATGTTTTTTCGGGTTAGATTTAAGAGTTTTTTTTTGTAATATTTCGGACGTCTAGCGTGACTTGCGAAACGAATTCCCAGCGAAGTCTTCTACCATTTTTTATGGTCTACCGCTTATTATAAGGCAGAAGGGGTCTTGTTAACGAAAAAAATACAACGTTACATTAAAACTACATATAAAAAGAAAACTGCGTCATTTTGTAAATCTGAACTATCCAAAATCATCAATATTATACATCAGCATTTCATAGAACTGATTAAAATGGGTTTTCAACTCCGAAACAACATTTTTCTTCGTATTTTTTTACACCAAATTATACTGCATCCAAAATAATGTTCATAAAAGCATTTTTAAAAAGACATGTTTTTTCTGATTAAGCTTTAGAGTTTTTTAATTATTTCGGACGTCTGGCGTGACTTGCGAATCGAATTCCCAGCTAATGCTTCGACCGATTTTAATGGTCGACCAAGTATTATAAAGCTGAACAGGTCCAGTGAACGAAATATATATTACATTAAAACTACATGCAATCAGAAATACGCGTCATTTTGTAAATCTGAAATATCCAAAATCATTAAAATTAAACTTATTTCCTTTTTGTTATATAACTTAACACCGACAGACAACTTACACGCGCGAAAGAAAATGCTGACCAAACGTCTGGAGCAATGAACCAAATTTCCAGGGAAATTCACATGACTACTTGCATGCGCAAAAGAAGTGCTGATCAAACGTCTGGAGCAACGAATCAAATTTCCAGGGAAGTTCACATTGTGAATAGAAATGCAAGCTTTCGTTATTTAAGTTGAACATGTAATAGTTTAGTTATTATCGACTCGCCAATGAATAAAGGTCAGAGCAACCTGCTCTGAAAAAGATTTTTTTTAAGTTCTTGTGCAGATCTTTTATTAACTGGCGCCCAACGTGGGGCTGCATTCTGCAACACTGTTAGATTACTGTTAACGTAAAGCTCGACTGAACTCAGGCAATAACCAAGCCTAAAACCAGTGAAAGTGTTTGTGAATAAAAAGTGGAAAACCAAACCACCAACATAACGCTCGACTGAACTCAGGCAATAACCAAGTCTAAAACCAGTGAAAGTGTTTGTGAATAAAAAGTGGCTAACCAAACCACCAACATAACAGTGAAATCAAGAAAGTGTGGACAACCAAGCCACCAACAAAAAACAAAAAAAAAACAAAAACGTGGAAGAAATAAAGAGTGAACAACCAAGCTCAGCGAAGTAACCGAAAGAGTGGACAACAAAACCACCACGATAACAGTGTAGTGATAGGGAAAACGAAGGCCCCCGAGTAGTTCTACCAACCATAGGAACAAAAAGGAGTCAGTAAACACTGACAGCCGCCCTAACCTGCAGGAAGCAGCCCAGAACCCACAAAATAAACAACGTTAAGAAGAGATGCTACAAGAATTTATTTTAACATTATTGTTAGTCATTAGTAAATAACATAAGTATTAAAAAAGAATTGATTATAAAATTAATTAGTTTTTACTAAATTATTGCCCTGTACCTTGATTATAACATCCGTTTTATTTACTCGAACAAGTGATATAGTTGATTCTCTCATTTTCAAAAAAAACATATACATATTTCGAAAGATGTCAAACCCTAACAATCTAATAAGACCAGCTCGTCTGGAAGTCCCTGTAGATAATGTTGCAGCTCCTCAACCTCCTGCTCCCATTCCTCAACCTAATGTAATTAACGACGACATGATTCAGACGATTACACAATTAGTAACTCAAGCCCTTCAAATACAGGGACGACAACTTTTTAATTCCATCATGAACCCTGCGTCCGACATTAATAATGATATTGACCAGCCAATAAATCTGGCTAATGATAGGAATTTGTCCGAAATGGACAAAGTACCCGACGTAGTGAAAAGCCTAAGAGAATTTTCTGGCCAATCACACGAATTTAATTCATGGAAAAAGAGCGTCGATAGGATACTCAAAATCTATGAACATCTAAAGGGAACCCCCAAGTATTATGGGATCTTATCAGTCATCAGAAACAAAATTACGGGCTACGCAGATGTCGCCCTAGAATCGTACAATACTCCACTAAACTGGGATAAGATATCAAAATGTCTTACCCTCCACTACGCGGATAAGAGGGACTTAGGAACCCTCGAATACCAAATGACAACTTTGGTACAAGGTAGTAGTACGATTCCTGAGTTCTATCAGGCCGTCTACCACCACGTGTCGCTTATCTTAAATAAGTTAGGATCAACGGATATGAGTCAGGAGTCCATGAATAACATGACTCAGTGTTACCGGGACAAAGCTCTGGATACCTTCGTCAGAGGGTTGAGAGGCGACTTGCCTAGGTTACTCAGTATCCGTGAGCCTGCTGACTTACCCCAGGCTTTACACCTTTGCTTAAAATTACAAAATATCGATTTCCGAACCCAACATGCAAACAATTCGCAAGCTAGCACCCGGAAAACATTTCACCAAACACCGCCTCCAGCTCCTCCTAGAAGAAACAATTTTTCACATTCAGGACCAGCACCGATTGCCGCACCCAGAAGAGAATTTCATCCCGAGTTACTCCATAACCCACGAAATGCTAATCCACCACAGTTTTATAGGAATCAGTCGAACTACCAGTATCCACAGCAACGACCACCAGCAAATCAACGCCCGCTTCCTCCAAAGCCAATGGACGTTGACTATTCCGTCCGATCCCAAAATGTGAACTATCAGAACAGACCCCGCAACCAACAGTTAGCTCCACAGAAACGCCAACACTCACAACAGGTACATCAGCCACACAAATTGCAGAGAGTCTATCACACTGAAGGGCCCGAACCAGACGAGAGGACATCGGAAGAATACGAAAACGAGATAGAAACCACGAGCAGACATTGACGAATTACATTGACTCTCAAGATCACCTTGAGTTTGACCAACCTAAAGAACTCGACGACATTTATTTTTTAGATTAGCATCCTCTTCACTTCCCTTTTTCGAACATATTTCTAGAAGTGGAGAGACCCTAAAATTTCTCATCAACACCGGCTCAAACAAAAATTACGTCCAACCACGTAATATTAAGAATCCTTTACTGAATAATAAACCCTTTTATGCTCATTCTGTTGGAGGAAGCATCAAAATAACACATCATGCACTAATTCAACTTTTCGGTCCTCAAACAGACAAAATACAATTTTGTATCCTCCCCAGTCTCATTTCATTTGATGGGATCATAGGACATGATACCCTAAAACAATTAAAAGCAATTATCCATACGAGTAAAGATCATATGTCTATTCACCCTGTCCCCACCCACCAAAGAATTTCAATCCCTCTCAAACAACATCAATCACAATTTGTCAATAACATTAATATTAGAACCGATCACATGAGTAAGGAGCAACATTCTAAACTCCTTAAAGTCATTCATAAATGTCCCAATGTTTTTTCGGAACCAAATGAAAAATTGGCATACACCACCACTGTTAAAGGAGAAATCCGAACTACAACGCGAGATCCCGTGTATTCGAAATCATACCCATATCCTATGGCACTTAAAAATGAAGTCGAAAAAGAAATACAAAAGCTACTAGAAGATGGAATCATAAGACCATCAAAATCTCCTTACAATTCTCCTGTTTGGGTTGTCCCCAAAAAAATGGATGCTTCGGGAGAAAAGAAATTTCGAATGGTAATCGACTACCGTAAGCTAAACGCTGTGACTATTGCCGACAAGTATCCAATTCCAGAAATATACGAAATTCTCGCAAATCTAAGCAAAAATCAATGGTTTTCAATTGTAGACTTAAGAAGTGGTTTTCATCAGATCCCACTTAAAGAATCTGATATAGAAAAAACTGCCTTTTCGGTAAATAACGGCAAGTTCGAGTTTACTCGCCTGCCATTTGGGCTTAAGAATGCCCCTTCCATTTTCCAGAGAGCCCTTGACGACATCCTAAGAGATCTCATTGGAAAATGTTGCTACGTCTACATCGATGACATTGTCATCTTCGGGAAAGACGAAACCGAACATTCTTTGAATCTAGAAAAAGTATTTCATACCTTAGAAGCCGCGAATATGAAAATTCAACTAGATAAATGTGAATGTTTTCAGAAGGAAGTCGAATTTTTAGGATTTATTATTGGCAGATCTGGAATAAAAACTAACCCAAAAAAAGTGCAGGCTATAGTTGATCGACCTATTCCCGAAAACCTCAAAGAGCTTCGATCCTTTCTCGGAATGTCTGGATATTATCGCCGCTTTATAAGAGATTACTCAAAGCTGGCGAAACCTCTGACATCCCTTCTAAGAGGGGAAGACGGACACGTGTCCAAAAATATGTCAAAGAAAAAACTAATTCAGTTAGATCAAAAAGCAATCGAAGCATTCAATAAATTATAAAACTCTCTTGTTTCTGAAGAAGTAATTCTCCAATACCCAGACTTTAGCAAAAGCTTTCAGCTAACAACCGACGCTTCTGACTACGCCATTGGTGCAGTTTTATCACAAGATGATAAGCCAATCACATTTCTTTCCCGAACCTTAAGTAAAACGGAAGAAGGTTACGCCACAAACAAAAAGAAATGCTGGCGATTATTTGGTCCCTCAATTCTTTAAGAATCTTCCTTTACGGATCCCGGAAAGTTAACATTTTTACAGACCACCAACCACTTACCTATGCCCTGAGCAATAAAAATACAAACTCCAAAATGAAACGGTGGAAAGCCATATTGGAGGAGTATAATTACGAATTAAAATACAAACCAGGAAAGGAAAATGTGGTTGCTGATTCCCTTTCAAGGCCTCCCCAAATAATTGAAATTCACTCAATGACCCCAACCGAACATAGTGCAGATAGCTCAGCGCAAAACCTCATACCATCCGTAGAGACCCCCATAAACGTTTTCCGAAACCAAATTTTACTCAAAATAGGAGACGAAAATAGTTATCAAATTCAGAACCCCTTCGATAACTATACAAGACATACTTTGATACGACAGGACTACTTAGAAAACGACATCATTGATATCTTCAAAAGATATCTCAATCCAAATATTATAAACGGACTCCTCACAGACGAAAGGACGATGGGACGAGTACAGGAAATTTATCCTTTACACTTCAAAGACTACCGTATTCGTTTCACCCAGAAAATGGTTGAAGACGTACCAAACCAAGTAGAGCAAGAAGAAAAAATTCTAAATGTACATCGTAGAGCTCATCGCAACGCCGAAGAAAACCGAGTTCAGTTGCTAGAAAACTTCTATTTCCCTAAAATGTCTTCAAAAATTAAAAACCTAGTAAAACGTTGCATAACCTGTAAAGAAAATAAATACGACAGACACCCTAATAAGCCGCATTTGAGTCCTACACCCATCCCTAATTATCCGGGACACACCATTCATATCGATATCTTTTCTACCGAAAAACAACTTGTCTTAACAGCCGTCGATAAATTCACAAAATTCGCTCAAAGCAGAATTATTTCATCACGATCAATCGAAGATATTAAACGACCATTAAGAGATATTTTATTTTTCTTCTGCGTCCCCGAAGCTGTCGTAATAGACAACGAAAAGGCTCTAAATTCAGCTTCAATTACATCGATGCTGGAAGACGACCTTCAAGTAAAGATTTTTAAAACGCCGCCATACAAAAGCGAAGTGAACGGTCAAGTTGAACGTTTTCACTCCACTTTAGCTGAAATCATGAGATGTTTAAAATCAGACGGACCTGCACGGTCTTTTGAAGAACTCTTGGAACGAGCTGTGAACGAATATAATTTCACCATCCACTCAACGACAGGTAAGAAACCAATAGAACTATTTTACGGGCGAATACCTAGACTAAATCCCGAACAGTTCGAAAAAACACGGTTGACTAATATCGAAAGACTTAGAATTAAACAAGAGAATGATACTAAATACCACAACAAGAAAAGGAAACCGATCAAAGATTATCAAATAGGACAATCTATTTATATTAAAAACAATAAACGGCTAGGTTCGAAACTAACCGGCAGATACCGGCAAGAAATAGTTAAGGTAAATAAGAACTCTACTGTCATAACCGAATCCGGCAAAGTAGTTCATAAAAGTAACATCAGAAATTAAACTTTATCTTTCTAGATGTGCGCTAGGCACTTGCCAGGCAACCATGCAAATATTGGACTTTTCAAACGCACAAATAGTAACCTTTCACGTTGGACAGACGAAGATACAAGACGGATACTTTAAACTAATACATGTTATCGACTTAGACCAATACGACCAATTCATATCTGCAATAACCCCTATCCTTAAACTTGAATCAACCCAAAACCATACCATATTCCCTTTGCTATCACACGAATTGCAACAAATAAAAAATCTTTTGCATAACTTGAAACCGCGATTAACAAAACGTTCTTTAGATTTTATTGGTAGCGCATGGAAATGGATTGCCGGGAATCCAGACCATGACGACTTTGTCACCATCAAAGAAAAAGTCACAGACGTATTAAAGAATAATAACAAGCAAGTTGTCATAAATCAATTAAACAATGAGAGGATTAATAATATCACTAAAATTCAAAATGAAATACAGAAATTGTTAAAAGAAGACAATAAATTAAGCTTCGAGGTAATAGCAAATGTGCAATACAAAATTAAACTTGTAAAGGAGGAAATAGAAAATATTAACTATGCCATTCATTGGGCTAGATTAGGCATGATCAATTCATTTATTTTGTCAAAAAAAGAAATAGAACTGGCTACAAATATTTTAAGTAAACAGATGCTACCATACAATACAATAGAAGAAGCTTTAGATTTCTCAGAAATAAAAGTTATAAGCAATAGTTCAATAATGCTCTATATTATAAATATTCCACTAACTACAAATGAAACCTATGAAAGCCTTGTAATAAAACCAATAAAGAAAAATAATATTGTAACAGAAATTTTGTATGATGTAATTCTTAAGAATAACGAAAAAATGTTTGGAACTGTAAAAAAATGTAAAAATTATAACTCCTTATCCATTTGTAATTTAAAAGACATTGTCAATATTAGAAACGATGCATGTATCCCTAGCTTGCTCAACAGTCTCCCAGCTGTCTGCAACACCGTCAATAGTCAGCATATCCCAACCGTAGACGAGATCTCAACAGGCGATGTATTGCTTAACCAATTTACCGGAACAATACAAGTAGAAAACACTACCCACAGCCTCAATGGAACATTCCTCATAAAATTCCACAATACAACTATAAATATCGACGGACAGCTATTTATTTCCAAAGAAAAAACCAGTCCAAAAGAAAAAAAAATACAAAGAAATCCTATCTCTAGAAATGATGAAAGATCTTCACATCAACAACACCAATGAAATTCGGCTATTACAAACAGAGAACAACATTCATCAGATAACCACCTACTCACTGATCGCCTGTCTTGGAACACTTGCCATAATAGCCACGATTCTGAAGCTTTTACCTAAACAAAACAATACTAAGGTAACCATCCAAATCCCGAAGGAAAAGGTACAGGAAGAACATCCCAATCCAGGAACAATCGCATCACCCAATGCCCTTCAAGATCTTGAGATGCCACACCAAAGATTCAACAATATACCGTATTTTTAACGATTGAGGACAATCGAACTTAAAAGGGGAAGACTTAACACCGACAGACAACTTACACGCGCGAAAGAAAATGCTGACCAAACGTCTGGAGCAATGAACCAAATTTCCAGGGAAATTCACATGACTACTTGCATGCGTAAAAGAAGTGCTGATCAAACGTCTGGAGCAACGAATCAAATTTCCAGGGAAGTTCACATTGTGAATAGAAATGCAAGCTTTCGTTATTTAAGTTGAACATGTAATAGTTTAGTTATTATCGACTCGCCAATGAATAAAGGTCAGAGCAACCTGCTCTGAAAAAGATTTTTTTTAAGTTCTTGTGCAGATCTTTTATTAACTTATATAATTAATTAAAATGGGTTGAAAACTCCAAAACAAAATTTTTCTTCATATTTATTTTACACTAAATAATACTGCATCAAAAATTATGTTCATAAAAGCGTTTTCAAAATAACATGATTTTTCGGGTTAAATTTTAGAGTTTTTTTTTAATATTTCGGACGTCTAGCGTGACTTGCAAATCGAATTCCCAGCTAATGCTTCGACCGATATTGATAGTCGACCACTTCTTATAAAGCTGAAGAAGTCTTGTTTACGGGTTTTTTTCCGTAGTAGATCGGAATTGTCCAAATATTGCATGGATTTTCGAGACAACGATTTTAGGAGGACGGATTTTCGGACCCCTGGCTTAACAGTTGCCTTGCACAATGAACGGAGTGTGATTAAAACACTTCGCTCAGAACACAGCCAGTAAAGAGATTTTATTCCTTTGTAAATCGGAATTGTCCGAATGTTGCATGGATTTTCGAGACAACGATTTTAGGAGGACGGATTTTCGGACCCCTGTTTTAACAGTTGCTTTGCACAACGGATGGAGAGTGATTACAGCACATTGCTCATAACACATACAGTAAGGAGATTTTATTCCTTGTATATCATAATTGACCGAATATTGCACGGAATTAAGGAGGAAAAATATTTAGGAAAACGATTTTAATACGACGGATTTTCTGACCTCAGATTTAACAGTTGGTTTGCACAACGGAGGGAGTGTGATTAAGGCATATTGCTCATGTTGCACGGATTTAAGGAGATCAGATTTTTCGGAAATCGATTTTAGGAGGACGGATTTTTGGACGCCTGATTACACAGGAAGCGATTGAGAATTTTTTAAGTTGTTTGTAATTATGTAATTAATTTCCAACTAATTTTTGAAATTTTTGACACATATTTACTTTAACAGAAACTCACATTTTTTATTTTAAACGATTCGTCTTAGTGTGCTGACCGTTTATCAGTTTTTAAAAAACGCCACAAAATTACTTCAGAAGTTATGATTAAATCAAATTTTCACTTTTTGGGTTAAATTTCCGTACAAATTATGTGTTCTTTGACATTTCGTTTTTAGTTTTGTTTACCTCAGTCGATAACGCGGAACTGCCGTTAAAAAAAAAACATATTAAATAAAAATATTAAAACTTAAAAAACTGTTTTAAAGAAAAAACATTTTATTTTTTTATTTATTATCTATTATTATTTGATGAAAATTTGGAATCATCAGAACTTAATTCATCAATTGGTTCATTGATCAGTGTGCCATCATATAGTTTGCCACCGTTTTCATTTATTTATTATTTACATTTTCTGTATTTGTTAAAATAAGTATTATTTTATATTCTTCATTAATAAATGCTGCATTGGAATTTTCTTCTCTTTATTTATCACTCAGCTACGTTCCAAATGTCACAAATTGGTTGAGAGGGGTAAAAAAATTTTTTTCGAGAAGTGGACCACGTAAGGGTACCGTTAATAAAATATAACTGTTGACTTAGTCGCCTGCCTGACGACTTTACATACCCTGAGCAACGAAGTTGCATGAGCGTGGACTGTCCCCAGAAAGAAAGTTAAAATCCTTGTTTTTTCCGCGAAGCGGTCCACCCAAGGTACCGTTAAGAAAAAAAACTGGTGACTAAGGCGCCTGCCTGACGACTTCACATACTCATATTTTTATATTTTTTTTTCCATTTTCGGAATTTTAATTTTTTTTATCTGGCAATGCTGCATTGGAATTTTCTTCTTCTTATTTATCATTCAGGTATGTGTGAAATGTCAACAAATGGTTGATTTGTATGGGGATTTTTTGAATATTTGTGTTTTGTGAGTTTGTGCTAAAGTAAATTTGTTCCAAAAGTTTAATATCACTTCGATAAACAGGTCTATTGCGAATAAATTTTCTGATTTAATTTGATCACAAGAGAAAAACTCCTTTTTAAAATTTATTCGCGATAGGTTTGAAAATTGCTTATAAATGCATTTAATATAAATATCCGTTACCTGTTTTTTTAACACGTTAAACAATTGAATAAAAGTATATTTTGAACTAACTTCAAATTTATTTCACTCTTTGGTAAAAGCAATATGCAAAGATTGATGGTCAAAATATACTGATTGTTGATCTTCGGTTCGGTGTTTACAACGGAGCCAGGAGGGAGAAAATTTTCTACGTTGTAGATCGGAATTATCCCAATATTGCACGGATTTAAGGAGGACAGATTTTTGAGTAAACGACTTCAGGCGGACGAATTTTTGAGGAAACGGTTTAAGGTGGACGGATTTTCGGACCTTCGGATTTGGCAGAAGGGAATGAGAATTGTTTAAGTTGTTGTTAATTATGTAAATAATTTCCAACTAATTTTTTAAGTTTTCAATATCACTTTGATAATCAGGTCTATTGCGAATAAATTTTCTGATTTACTTTGTTCACAAGAGAAAAACTCCTTTTAAAATTTATTCGCGATAGGTTTCAATATTGCTAATAAATGCATGTTAAATAAATAAATACTACCCCAACGTTTATATTGATAATGAAAATCACTCACTGACAGTGTTCTAGATTTATGATTTAGTAGGATATCCTGATGAAGCTCTGTTGCCATTGGGCAATTGTAGCTATCATTGAGCAACATCATTGGAACAAACCATGTTGGAATTGAAAGGTTATCTCCATAGCTGCTTATATGAGTCATTGGAAAATTCCGTTTCATTTCGGTGGAATAACAAAAATTGCTACATAAATATAAATGTTGATCAGTGAAAAATAAGAATTGATTTTATGCGAAAACAATATTTAGAAATTCAATTGTTTAGTCAGTCAGTAACTCATTTTGCTTAAGCAATCGATAAGAAATTATTAAAAAAAAATATATTATAAAAATATATATATATATTTATTAGTTAATATGTTTAATGATATATTTTAATGTTCTTTCTTATAACGTTTTGAGTTTTTATTTTAAGTGGACATCGTGGTTAAAAAAATAAGAAATTAAATGGCTATAATTAATTAATTCTGACATAAACCAATAATTAGGCAATGTTTAAAAAAACCGATGGCAGGGTGGATGATTTTTTTGAATGCATCCCTTTGTTCTTATTCTTCTTCTTCTTAGTGTTCTCGTTGTTGTTGTCGTTGTAGTTGTTGTTGTTGTGGTTGTTGCTCTTCTTTTTCTTTTGCTTCATATATTCTGAAAATAGATACAAGCCCAAAATGTTATAAAATAAGATTAATTATTAGATAACAACTTACATCAAACTTTTGTGCCTTCTCTGATGCTCATAGCTATATTGGGAACATGTAAATGCTTTGTTACAATCAAAATATTTGCATTTAAATACCAATTCTTTTTTGTGCCTTCTCACGTGATTTCTTCTAGAAATAATAACTTACGTTAGATATCCTCTCACAGAACCCTTCGAATGGGCAATGAAATGATTTTTCTGTATGCAATCTTTTATGCCTTCTTAGGATATATATGTGACAATAACTCTTGTTACTTATTTCGCAAGCTGAATGATTAGCCTACAATCTGTAACAAAATAAAGATAATATTGATACACAGAGAACGTTTTTACAAGTTCATTCCGTAAACTGAATGATGATTGATGTAACAAAGATGTAAAACACAAATAAAAGTATAGATTCCTGTTGTATGATAAAAACTTCCTTTTATATGTTTTTTTTTCCAAAATTGGTTCTAAATAACTTAATTGAACTTAACAAGATTATCAACGAATTTTTCTATTGAGAGCAACATTTAAAAATCTTTAAGTCTCGAAATTTGCAGTTTTGGGCAATTAAGAAATTAAGTTAAAAATCAAATTCATTATAGACCAAGTGTGTGAAATTTCCTTGTTCACATTTAACATGAATTTAAATTTCTATGTTTTTGTTATAAAGATGTTTATACTTACTAAGGTCGGCTTTGGCATTCGCACTGGTTGTAGGAACGTCTGTTGCATTTACCACCGGCATATCAACAGGTGCTGTATTAGCTCTTCTTCGAGCCCTCTGCAATAATAAAAACATGACAAAATTAAATCTGGTTTAAATGGTGTGCTTACTTATATGGCTTCCAACCAGAATCGGAAAATACTTTTTTTTTTCAAAAACACCCGAAACCTTGATTGAAAACTGAAGCTTTTCTGTACATTTAAAAATTGCATAGGAATACATACATACATATACATCTTTCCATTTTTGTTTCATAAAACTGATTAAAATGGGTTAACAACTCCAAAACTAAATTTTTCTTCAGATTTGTTTTATACCAAATAATACTGCATCAAAAATTATGTTCTTAAAAGCGTTTTTCAAAAACATGATTTTTTGGGTTAAATTTTAGAGTTTTTTTTTAATATTTCGGACGTCTAGCGTGACTTGCAAATCGAATTCCCAGCTAATGCTTCGACCGATATTGATAGTCGACCACTTCTTATAAAGCTGAAGAAGTCTTGTTTACGGGTTTTTTCCGTTGTAGATCGGGATTGTCCAAATGTTGCATGGATTTTCGAGACAACGATTTTAGGAGGACGGATTTTCGGACCCCTGGCTTAACAGTTGCCTTGCACAATGAACGGAGTGTGATTAAAACACGTCGCTCAGAACACAGCCAGTAAAGAGATTTTATTCCTTTGTAAATCGGAATTGTCCGAATGTTGCACGGATTTAAGGAGAATATATTTTTAGGAAAACCGATTTTAATAGGAGGGATTTTCTGACCTCAGACTTAACAGTAGGTTTGCACAACAGCGGGAGTGTGATTACAGCACATTGCTCATGTTGCACGGATTTCAGGAGGACAGATTTTTAGGAAAACGATTTTAGGAGGACGGAGAGTGATTACAGCACATTGCTCATAACACATACAGTAAGGAGATTTTATTCCTTGTATATCATAATTGTGTGAATATTGCACGGAATTAAGGAGGACAAATATTTAGGAAAACGATTTTAATACGACGGATTTTCGGACCTCAGATTTAACAGTTGGTTTGCACAACGGAGGGAGTGTGATTAAGGCATATTGCTCATGTTGCACGGATTTAAGGAGATCAGATTTTTCGGAAATCGATTTTAGGAGGACGGATTTTTCGACGCCTGATTACACAGGAAGCGATTGAGAATTTTTTAAGTTGTTAGTAATTATGTAATTAATTTCCAACTAATTTTTGAAATTTTTGACACATATTTACTTTAACAGAAACTCACATTTTTTATTTTAAACGATTTGTGTTAGTTTGCTGTTCGTTTATCCGTTTTTAAAAACCGTCACTCCCATTTACTTCAGAAGTTATGATTAAATCAAATTTTCACTTTTTGGGTTAAATTTCCGTATAAATTATGTGTTCTTTGACATTTCGTTTTTTTTTTGTTTACCTCAGTCGATAACGCGGCACTGCCGTTAAAAAAACATATTAAATAAAAATATTAAAACTTAAAAAATTGTTTTAAAGAAAAAACATTTTATTTTTTTATTTATTATCTATTATTATTTGATGAAAATTTGGAATCATCAGAACTTAATTCATCAATTGGTTCATTGATGAATTAAGTTTGCCACCGTTTTCATTTATTTATTATTTACATTTTCTGTATTTGTTAAAATAAGTATTATTTTATATTCTTCATTAACAAATGCTGCATTGGAATTGTCTTCTTTTTATTTATCACTCAGCTACGTTCCAAATGTCACAAATTGGTTGAAGGGGGTAAAACATTTTTTTCGAGAAGTGGACCACGTAAGGGTACCGTTAATAAAATAAAACTGTTGACTTAGTCGCCTGCCTGACGACTTTACATACCCTGAGCGGAGCAACGAAGTTGCATGAGCGTGGACTGTCCCCAGAAAGAAAGTTAAAATCCTTTTTTTTCCCGCGAAGCGGTCCACCCAGGGTACCGTTAAGAAAAAAAACTGTTGACTAAGGCGCCTGCCTGACGACTTCACATACTCATATTTTTATATATTTTTTTTCCATTTTCGGAATTTTAATTTTTTATCTGGCAATGCTGCATTGGAATTTTCTTCTTCTTATTTATCATTCAGGTATGTGTGATATGTCAAAAAATGGTTGATTTGTATGGGGATTTTTTGAATATTTAATGTTTAATTACTTCTAAACTAATAAAGAGCTACGGTTTTAAAAATTTGCGAAATTATCAGCATCAAATGGTGAGTGGAATAATAAAAAAAGTGAAAAAAATGAGTTTGTGCTAAAGTAAATTTGTTCCAAAAGTTTAATATCACTTCGATAAACAGGTCTATTGCGAATAAATTTTCTGATTTAATTTGATCACAAGAGAAAAACTCCTTTTTAAAATTTATTCGCGATAGGTTTGAAAATTGCTTATAAATGCATTTAATATAAATATCCGTTACCTGTTTTTTTTAACACGTTAAACAATTGAATAAAAGTATATTTTGAACTAACTTTAAATTTATTTCACTCTTTGGTAAAAGCAATATGCAAAGATTGATGGTCAAAATATACTAATTTATGAGCTTCGCTTTGGGTTTTTTCCGTTGTAGATCGGAATTGTCCAAATATTGCATGGATTTTCGAGACAATGATTTTAGGAGGACGGACTTTCGGACCCTGGCTTAACAGTTGCCTTGCATAATGATCGGAGTGTGATTAAAACACCCATGGAAATCATATTCTATGATTGAACATCTAACGTAAGTTATTATTTCTAGAAGATAAATAAATAATATAAACGTATATTGTTTTAGAGAATACGTGGCAAGGCACAACAAAGAATTTTAATACGACGGATTTTCGGACCTCAGATTTAACAGTTGGTTTGCACAACGGAGGGAGTGTGATTAAGGCATATTGCTCATGTTGCACGGATTTAAGGAGATCAGATTTTTCGGAAATCGATTTTAGGAGGACGGATTTTTCGACGCCTGATTACACAGGAAGCGATTGAGAATTTTTTAAGTTGTTAGTAATTATGTAATTAATTTCCAACTAATTTTTGAAATTTTTGACACATATTTACTTTAACAGAAACTCACATTTTTTATTTTAAACGATTTGTGTTAGTTTGCTGTTCGTTTATCCGTTTTTAAAAACCGTCACTCCCATTTACTTCAGAAGTTATGATTAAATCAAATTTTCACTTTTTGGGTTAAATTTCCGTATAAATTATGTGTTCTTTGACATTTCGTTTTTTTTTTGTTTACCTCAGTCGATAACGCGGCACTGCCGTTAAAAAAACATATTAAATAAAAATATTAAAACTTAAAAAACTGTTTTAAAGAAAAAACATTTTATTTTTTTATTTATTATCTATTATTATTTGATGAAAATTTGGAATCATCAGAACTTAATTCATCAATTGGTTCATTGATGAATTAAGTTTGCCACCGTTTTCATTTATTTATTATTTACATTTTCTGTATTTGTTAAAATAAGTATTATTTTATATTCTTCATTAACAAATGCTGCATTGGAATTGTCTTCTTTTTATTTATCACTCAGCTACGTTCCAAATGTCACAAATTGGTTGAAGGGGGTAAAACATTTTTTTCGAGAAGTGGACCACGTAAGGGTACCGTTAATAAAATAAAACTGTTGACTTAGTCGCCTGCCTGACGACTTTACATACCCTGAGCGGAGCAACGAAGTTGCATGAGCGTGGACTGTCCCCAGAAAGAAAGTTAAAATCCTTTTTTTTCCCGCGAAGCGGTCCACCCAGGGTACCGTTAAGAAAAAAAACTGTTGACTAAGGCGCCTGCCTGACGACTTCACATACTCATATTTTTATATATTTTTTTTCCATTTTCGGAATTTTAATTTTTTATCTGGCAATGCTGCATTGGAATTTTCTTCTTCTTATTTATCATTCAGGTATGTGTGATATGTCAAAAAATGGTTGATTTGTATGGGGATTTTTTGAATATTTAATGTTTAATTACTTCTAAACTAATAAAGAGCTACGGTTTTAAAAATTTGCGAAATTATCAGCATCAAATGGTGAGTGGAATAATAAAAAAAGTGAAAAAAATGAGTTTGTGCTAAAGTAAATTTGTTCCAAAAGTTTAATATCACTTCGATAAACAGGTCTATTGCGAATAAATTTTCTGATTTAATTTGATCACAAGAGAAAAACTCCTTTTTAAAATTTATTCGCGATAGGTTTGAAAATTGCTTATAAATTCATTTAATATAAATATCCGTTACCTGTTTTTTTTTAACACGTTAAACAATTGAATGAAAGTATATTTTGAACTAACTTTAAATTTATTTCACTCTTTGGTAAAAGCAATATGCAAAGATTGATGGTCAAAATATACTAATTTATGAGCTTCGCTTTGGGTTTTTTCCGTTGTAGATCGGAATTGTCCAAATATTGCATGGATTTTCGAGACAATGATTTTAGGAGGACGGACTTTCGGACCCTGGCTTAACAGTTGCCTTGCATAATGATCGGAGTGTGATTAAAACACCCATGGAAATCATATTCTATGATTGAACATCTAACGTAAGTTATTATTTCTAGAAGATAAATAAATAATATAAACGTATATTGTTTTAGAGAATACGTGGCAAGGCACAACAAAGAATTGATATTTCAATGCCAATATTCTGGTTGTAGCAAAGCATTTACATGTTCCGGACATCGCAATAGGCACCAGAGAAGGCACGAAAGTTTGGTGTAAGTTGTTATTTAATAATAAATCTTGTTATTAAATTTGATAACATTTTTGGTTTGTATCTATTTTCAGAATAAAGAAGAACATATACAAGAGCAACAACCACAACATCAACAACGAGAACAAGAAGTGGAAGAAGATAAATGCATTCTAAAAAAATCATCCACCCTGCCATAAACTATTGTTTAATGACAGAATTAATTGATTATAGCTATTTAATTTGTTATTTTTGTAACCCAGCTGTCTACTTTAAATAAAAATTCAAAACGTTATAAAAAAGAACATGAATATATATATATGTATATATTAATTATTATTTAACGATTGCTAAAGCAAAATGATTAATGACTGAATAAACGATTGAATTCCTAATTACAGTTTTCGCATAAAACCAATTCTTATTTTTCCCTGATCAACATTTATTTTTATGAAGTAATGTTTGCCGTTCCACTGAAATGTTAACAGAGCTTGATCAGGATATAATTCTAAATAAGAAATCCAGAATACTGTCAGAGAGTGATTTTCTGTATCAACATAAACGTTAGGGTAGTTCTTAAAATTCTTAAAATGAAGTCGATGAGTTGATGAACAAAAGCATGTATCCTTACGCCTGTTACGCCCAACAGACACCAACCCAACGTAAAACGGATATAATGGCAAACAATTACCACTTTGCATTACCAACTTCGACCGTATTTTAAGATTATCTTTTCCATCTTCTTTTTCTTGTTGATAAGTAAAACGTAGGAAATAATGCATAATCAACATATTTCTTCTGTGTGGTCATTAGCGATGGACATAATTTTTCCAAATTAAATAGATAAATACAACATATCAACGATTCTGAAATAGTTCGAAAGTTAATTTAAAGAGAAGATACCTATACTTCGTTGTCAACAAGGATTTATGCAAGGTAGGTCCACACAGCAAGCAAATTTAAGAAAATAACACATACAAATATTTTATTAAAAGGTCCTTTCGAGCTATAACTGCACTGAATAGTTCGATTGAAATCTATATTCTGTGTGGTCCCTTTCGATTGAAAGTACCTATAGCCAGATTAGTCAACCTATTTTAGCTCATTGTTGTCGATAAGCTTAAATAATTTTAATTTCGCAAAACTTCGTTCTCACGATGCCACTGAGACGCAAATTGTTTAATAAATTCTCATCGCCAATAACAGACAGTTCAACAATAAAGCTTTAAAAATTAAGACTTTGGGAGTCTTTTCAGATGTTAAAAAAAACTACAAAGGAGTCCCTCACCTCATTTTTCCTCACTAGGTTTATAGGAGTAGATTGTTCAGGTAACATACAATGCATAGTTCGCTGCTAAGCCAAACGCTGCGGGTTCAAGCCCAAGCCTCGGCAGCATTTGTTTTCTACGAAAATTGCCAGCTTATTCTCTCTCTGTTGTATTAATGTCTTGAAATGTCCCAGTCGATGGCCTCAGTCGCCAGTGCTTTTACGTGTCTGTAGTTCGTTGCATTCAAGTGCCGAAATACTGTGATGTCAATGTAATTGTCAATAAACTCGTAACTCATGGGAGCATGCTCTTAGCATGTAAATGTAGATTCGATTATTTTTATTAATTGATTATGCCTTTGAATTTTACGACTTTATTTATTAACAATTTGAGAACGATGTTTAAACACTATCAGATCTATGTCGTAGCGAGCTTAATACAAGCATCATCTACGAGCAGAGATTTACCACAGCATATAATATACATCCACAGACTCATCATTTAGTGCATTTGTTAGTGGGACATAACAGAACAAAAAAGTTATTAAGATAAATTTTACTAAAATAATCAATAAACGATGAAATTAAATTTAGACACCATTTAGACACGCCAACCACGGAAGTAAACCGAAAGCAAATCTTATGAATTGACGTTGGACTGCTTCAATTCTGTTTGAATGGACTACAAGGGCGTCGACACCTGTGAGGAATACTCCAAGTGAGGGCAAACTTCACAATTATATAGCGAAAGGATGACATACGGGTCATTAAACTCTTTTGACCACCTTTTTATAGATCCCAACATAGAATTGGATTTATTGACAATAACGTTTAAGTGTTAATGAAACTCCAATTAATGATCAAAATAAACAGCAAGATCTTTAGAACTGTCTACACGACTGAGAGTGTGCCCGGACAGATTAAATCTGGCATTTAGTAGGGTTCAGACTCAAACCGTTTTGAAGACACCATATGGTCAAACTATTTAAATCAGTTTGTAGTAAAAGCGAAACGCTTAGATCTCCTACACATTTGAAGGAGTTTTTAAAAATTAAAATTAGTTAAGAGTTATCCAAGATCAACTATGAGCCATTATAATTTAACTAGTCTGGCTATACTTCCAATCGAAAACAAGGCACACAAGATAAAGATTTTCATCGAATTATTCAGTGCAATAAGACCTTGAAAGGTCCTTTAAAATAGTTTCTAAAAATTTTCAACGGGTGTGAGCTTGCTTTACCGCCCAGGGTGCCACTTCCTCTTAGTCAACCACTGGCTAAACCTCTCCACACCTACAATTGGTGGTGCTCAGAGAGACCCCTATCAATAAATTCTCACTCACAAAAGCACTCCAACTCTTGTTAGCTTGCCCTTGCCCAATCAACGACCTGGTGAGCCATGTGTCATTCGGAATCCAGTGAAACATTGCTATCGGTTATCAGTTGCCTCTCTTATTTTATGTTATCACGTTGTATGTATTGTTGTGGGCATGTGATAGGTGAATGAGTAAAAGTTGGAGCATTTGGGGAAATCAGTTTTCCACTCGCCCCAACCAAATCTGGAAACATATTTGTGGCGCAATCTTACTAACATTATGATAATAGCGGAACCCAAAAAACTGTTTTTTTAAATTCCGTCTGTCCGTAATAGAGTTGTTCAGGACAATGTCAGCTTCAAACTGTCAAATGACAAACTGACATTATCTGTATGAAAACAAACTTTTGCAAAGACTACTTTTTTTTCTCATTGAAATCGCATTTATATTCACACTTTTCAATGATACTGGTCATCAAATCCACTCCTTTTATATAATTTTTAAGATTTAACACACTCAATTTGTACTTTTATAAGTTAGTTATTTGTATTTCACAGTAACCAAATTATATTTTCAACGCAATACCCCATAAAACAGCACTCCCGCCATATAAAATATAATGAAAGAGACAACGCACATGTGAGTGAGAAGTCTCATGAACCATAGGTATAAAATATCTAATTGTTCCGCTCCAAAAATATACAAGGCGAGTGAGGGGGAGATATTTTCATGAACAACTCCATGGACGCTCCAGCCTAAAGAGCTTGATCGATCTACGTTTGTTTTGGTCATAATTCTAGGCAATGTTTTTACTTTTAGCCATTTAATCAAGAATAGCTGTCATATTACACAAAATTTCAATTTACTCGTCAAGAGCGAAAACGTTTTGAATTAAACTTAACATATTATAATATAAGCATATATATTCAAAAAAAAATATTCAAAAGAAAAAATCCATATACCCAACGGATTTTTGAATTTAAGCCGTATAACGAAAATTGAATTAGATTTAATATAAATATATGTACTACTACTACTACTGTTTTCAACAATTCCATATAACTAGTTTTGGGCCAATTATTCCTTAACAAAATTTTCAATTTTGCCCAACAACAAAAAAAACAGACACAGTCGTGCCCCCACATTTCCGATACATAATATTCCACTTGTGACTAAACCAAATAAACTTTTCAGCTACTATATATTCAATTATAGATGGTAAGGTCTTTTGACAGCTGCTGAGGCTGATACTGTAACTGCAGAAAGTGGCACATACATGGAACTAAAATAAGACGAGGGCAGTCAAACAATAATTTTTTATAAACACCGTTATTTATGTCTATCATAACGAAAGCCTAATTAGTCCACAATCCCCTTAATTGCCTTTTGGTAAAACCTTCGTGAATTTTTCGATTTAGAAGTAATAAAATCAACTTCAGTTAAGTATTGAATTCTAATTTATGGAGAATATTTTATTACTTAAAAATTGCTTTTGGAGAACAAAATATTCCACTCTTATATGCGAATATTTTTTGGAAAAAAATATATTCTCTGCAGCTTAAAAATATTCCAAAAGTGGAATATCATGTTCCACTGTGGTCACACTGCTTCTCATATGACGGGATACTATTCGGAAGATTGACACTGATTCAGTTAAAGATTTGAAATATTATTTTGTGGATTGCATTAACATATTGAATGGACATTGGACATTGGACATCACAGTACTTCGCACATAAATGCAACGAACTACAGACACGTTACAGCACTGGCGGCTGAGGCCATCGGCAGGGACAGATCAAGACATTAATATAACAGAGAGAGACAGATAGATACAAAGAAGGAAAGACATATAACATACACCTACGTGGCACAGAGGAGGAGACATAGATTAATTATTGAATGATTTTTTTTTGTAAGACCAAAAGTGCAGCAGATTTTATTTAAAGCCAGTCGATGATGATTTATTTTAAAATGCAGTAGATATACTGTAATTGCAGTATAGTCACAACGCTTAATGTAGACAGATTCTCTTGAAAGCTTAAATCCGTCCACTTTCACACAATACATGCATGAAACCGTCTTTTATTTTTTTCGAACTTACTACGCTACCGCTTCCTCAACCAATGAAAATTGAATCCGTCGCATTCAAAAAAGCGCACCGGTTTGAGACCATTTATAACATATGTGAGGTATCTGAAACAATTCTGATTGAATCTGTTGCGTTTCGATATTCAATCCGTTGTGTCAAGAGATCAACTCCATTCCAGGCGGGTGTCCTGTTGTACTACCACAAAGCCACAGAGTTGCAATTCGAAACGCAACGTATTCAATCAGTTGTGCCAAGAGCTCAACTTCATTCCAGGCGGGCGTCTTGTACTACCACAGAGCATGGAATGAGTGGCTATTCGAAGCGCAACAGATTCATTCAGAAATATAAAAAACGCACATTTATCTTCATTCGGTTATTTTATTGGTTTTATTTAATTATTGAAAAAAATACAAATTAGTGAAAAAATAACGATCAGTATTTAAAAAAATAAGAAACTTGGAGGAATCAAAAACTTTCGACTGCCGATTCATCAATTGCGAGAATTGTTTCCATAAATCCTAACTATACTTTTCTTTTCCTGCAGCGATATTGTTAACACTCTTACAGCAGAAATATAGTAATTTTTCTTTGCCCCCATTGTAATTTAGAATTCCTTTAACAGATTTAACTTTGCACTGATATCTTTTAAGAAATCGAATCCAATGATAGCATCAAACGTTTCCAGATGAAGAAGCAAAAAAAGTTGCATTTTTATTAAAAATGTTGATAATACATTTGGATTTAATGTGGTTAGGTCCGTGAATTAACTTGGTTTTATTGGTTTATAAATCAGTTTAATACCCTTGAGAGTATTGAAATCCTCTATATAATTCTTTGGGCACCAGTAACATCTAATAGTTTTATTTCCTTCCCTGCCAGTGTTCGACCAACGTATGGCAGGAGGGACTTACCACTCAAAAAATGTATTTCATCAAAAATTTCTTGATATTTATTAGAATTGGTACTTTGGTGTTCGATTTCGTTGCATTCGCCCTCGAAAGTTTGTTCATAGGGACAGTTATATAATTCGTCATTCTGTTCGTATGAATAAATTTCTGTGCTGGTGTTGGCATAGATATGTCTTGATTTAAATGATTAACTCTCTGAAGTTTTGGAAGAGTTTGACGGTCTGATGCTCTGTGTCGCTTTAATTGATTAGAATTATCAAATGGTTTTCGAAATTGATTAAAATTTTGGAAAGTCCTATGGGGAGGATTAGAAAACTATATTGGGCTTTGCATATTGTTGGGGTTTTGTATAATGGGTTTTTGAATCTGGCTCATAGTTTGTGTAGTGTTCTGAAAATTTGTAGGGTTTCTGTAATGAGAATAAGTTGGGTCTATTTCCATATTTTTTTGCCTTATTTGTATTTGATTAGTGGGGATGGGGCTATAGTGAGTTGAATTGTAAGGAGTATATTGGTTTCAAATCATACATGCAAGAGTCCATCTTTTATTTAATTTGAACTTACTGCGCTACCGCTTTCACATCCAATGTAGACAGCGATGGGACTTTTTGAAAAATTGCCCGAAGCAGATTTTGAAAAATAGATTTTTATATTTTCCAAAACATAAATGAAATATAACATAAATACCTAAACATAAATAATCTCGACCTTTTTTATGTTAATCACTGTTAAAAACACGCAAGTTAACTAACATAGATATATCGTCGGTTCGAAGGTATAGGTCATTTAGTATCTACAAAATTGATAAAAATGAGTTCTTAAGAAAATAACTACAATTTTTCACGTTTTAGGGCTGAAAATAACAACCGAGAATTATTGTAATTTTCACAGGAGTTACGAAATTATAAAAATCATTAAGTGCAGGCATTGAATTTCTCTTCAGAAGGAAAGATCACTATTTCACTTAGTTCTCTTTTTCAATTCAACATTGTGGCATAGTGGTAAAAGTTCATTTTGTTTGTGAAAGCTTGTATAATTGCAAGATCAATATTGATTAAGTTTTTGAACTGAAACAACATTGACCAATAAATTTTGTGCTACCTGTGGTAAACAAAACAACAAACAGCAAGAGGCAGCTATAGTGCTTTACGCAGTTGAAAACAAAAAAATAGAGTTAATTTTTTTAGAGTCTGGGCATTCACACATGGGGTGCTAATAGAAAAAGTAAAACCAAAAAGCCATACAAAGTTCACTTTCTTAAAAATTTCTGCAAAAATTTGTCTCGATAACAATCATCAACAACCACACAAAATGAAGATTGCAACAACGTTTCTTTGCTGAATTAATTTGTTAACATTTATAAAGGATATCCTGAAATATCGGTATGATTATAGGTCCTATATTAAGAGTAAAGCTATTTGGGGGGAGAGTTCGGAATAAGGGACTTCCAATTTATTGTCAGATGCAAAGCGCTTGCCGGAACCCGACCAAAAATTAAAAAAAATAAAGTGGTTTGATAGAAAAACGTTTCTTTCATTATTTTTATTTGAAATAAATGCCCTAAAAAAATCCAAATTATTGCATAAGTAATTGGAATCTTAAAACCCAAAAATTTCTGTTAGTCAAATTATTGACAAGTAAGACGTAAGCGGTAATTCATAATCAAAATCTTTCTTCTGCGTGGTCATTAGCGATGGACATCCTTTTTCCAAATTAAATCAAAAAATAAAACATCTCAACGATTTCGAAATTGTTGGAAATTTAAGTCAAAGAGAAGATACCTTATTTTCAACAAGGATTTATGAAAGGTAGGTCCACACAGCAAGCAAGCTTACACTCCTTACCAAATTTAAGAAAATAATACGAGCAAATATTTTATTTAAACGTCCTTTTGAGCTATAACTGCACTGAATATTTCGATCTATATTTTGTGTGTTGTCCCTTTCGATTGAAAGTACCTATAGCCAGATTAGTCAACCTATTTTGGCTCATTGTTGTAGATAAGTTCTAAATAATTTTAATTTCGCAAAACTTGGTTCACACGATGCCACTGAGATTTCGCAAAACTTCGTTCACACGATGCCACGAGATGAGCCAATATAATTTAGCGTATCTGACTTTACTTACAACCACTGGCTACATCTCTCCACCCCTACAATGGGTGGTGCCCAGAGACTCCCCTATTAATAAATTCTCACTCACAAAAGCACTCCAGCTCTTGTTAGGTTGCTCTTGGCCAATCAACGAGCTGGGGAGCCATGTGTCGTTCGGAATCCAGTGAATCATTGCTATCGGTTATCAGTTGCCTCTCTTCTCTTATGATATCGCGATGTATGTATTGTTGTGGGCATGAGATAGGTGAATCCGTTAAAGTTGGGGAATTCAATTTGCCACTCGCCCCCTACAAAATCTGCAAACAAATTTGTGACACAATCGTTTTTAGGAATAAATTTGAAACGTGGTGGGGATGTGTGGAAACAATTATTCATTTAAATATTTAAACGGTGGGACTAATCTTAACATACATCTCAAGGCAGTTTGTGAAACATTAAATAAGCCAACATAAATGTCGACGTGTTGAGATGCGCTCATCATCACGACCGTCATTTTGTTCGCGTACATTGGGTTCATAAGAAATGTGCAAATTGAAGGTCTCAGGACTACCAGATTGTCCAATATATCGAAAAAATGCGCAACTTTTTTCTATTTTGTGGTATAAAATTATCAGGTGTCTCAAAATTCAATCTTTTGCGTTAATAGTTATACAAGGGGTCCCCTTATACATATTTGAGCCAAAAAACTAGATAAAAAACAAACAATTTTTGAAATATTGAAAATGTACCTACATAGGTATCTATTTTATACTTTTGGTAGGCTTGGGCTTTTTTGCATAGACCTCTGATCCAACGCAAAAGTTCCAATGGCGTTAAATTACTAGATTTGGCTGGCCAATTCTGATCACAAAAATGGCCAAACAATTTGGAAAAAAAATCATATGTTCCGGCGAGGACCATTTTAATATCGCTGGCTATGTTAAAAAACAAAATTACCACATCAGGTGTTTGGAAAACCCGCACGTTTGTCAAGAAGCCGATAGATCCAAATAGAGGGATTGGATGCTGATTGTGGAGTGGTGGCATCACCATTTTTCTTCAAAAATTATGCTGGGTATAACGTTTCGGTCCATTGTGGGTACTACCAAAGATTATCAAGTCATACATATTCCATATTTTTATATCTCGTTTCTCATGTGTACACGTGCACATCGCCCGCAATAGCCGATAAGCAACGAATGTGTTTGTTGACAAACAATTCAAGCAGAGAATCTACAAACATTTTGTTAACCGGATAACCGTAACCGCCCGATTTTGTTCGGTTAATTCCATTTAGTCGACGTTTTTCTGGAATTTTGTTTGTGTTTTACTTTTGACGTGGCATTCAGAGAACAACATTCTGTGAAAATTAACGTGCTAACAAAAAAAATAATTAAATAATAATAAATATTACTATTAATATGGAGCGAGCAAAATTGTATATTTGTGTATTCCAACACTTCATTTATATATTAATTACAAATTTAATTCATTTGGAAATTACATTTGGGATTCGTGGAGTAGTGACAAAAGTGAGGATGATCATTGTCAATTATTGGTGGTTATACAGCGGCAGTATGACCCATATGAACGATTGGATCATTTTAGTAAATAGGACGTTTATTGGTTCGTACGTTTTTGATGACAGATAGATAGATATATTTTATTTCATTCAAATTTAACAAAAAAGCTTATTGCCGCACAATTTAAATTTACTGAGATATGATAACAATATATCTTTCTACTGAAAAATAATTAAACATTTATATGTAATTTTTTTGGATTATTTGAAGAAAACAAATCTTCGAGGAAACAACGAAAAGAAAAACCTCAATTAAAAAAAATTAATAAATAAATAAGCAACTAAATAAATATATAAATAATTAATTAATTAGATAAATAAAAAAAATTATAATAATAATTTATTGAAAAACAAGATTATAATAATATGTTTTATTTCGTGATAATTTTTTTACAAAGCCTGTGACCGCACGTTTAACATTGAAGAGATTTGACAAGTATTATCTTACTTCTGAGATATTATCTTACATTTCAAAATGATTTACAAGCAATTACAAATTTAATTTAAAGGAAAAATACGAATAAACCTTTATTTGAGTAAAAAAAAAAAAAAAAGGAATCTAATATACATATCAAGGAATGCTTTTTATATTAACAAATATAAGTTCATAAAATATAATCAGATAATAAAAATAAATTATATTATAAATAAATAAATAATAAACAAGCAAATAAATAAATAAATACAAATGATACAAAAAATAAAAAATAAATATAAATAAATAAATATAAATAAATAAATATAAATAAATTAATAAAAATAAATAAATAATATTCAAATAATAAATAATAATCAAATAAATAAATAAATAAATAAACAAATAGAGAAACAAATAATTAAATAAATGAATTAATAAATTAATAAATAGATAAAAAAATAAATATATAATACAAAAATTAGTTAATAATGTGTTAGTAGGCGAAAACATGGGTGAGTATAATAATAATATTTGTTTAATAAATAACAATTTAACATAAAAACGAATAAGATAAATTAACATAAAATAAATAGTAGGAACTCTCAAAGTAATATCGTGTTTAAAGAACCCTAAGAAAAGTCAGTAAATCAAAAATAGAAAAAAAGCTACATTGTTATTGCGTCTCTTCGCTATTAAAGAAATCCGGAGTAAGTCCTAGTAGCTAAGATTTTAATCGTTAAGTTATATTTCCGCCAATAAATAACCCCACTTAATGAACAAAAGAACACTGCATTTGACCTCACCGGACCATTTCAACACCGAAAAAAGACCAAAAGATAGGTTAAAGCTATCAGGAAGCGAAATGGCCATGGAAAATATAACTGGTATCAGTATCGAACAGTTAAAGGGGATCCTGGATGAAAAGAATAGAGACCTAAAAAAAGATTTAGCGACAAAAGAAGACTTTCAACTACTCTGTTCTGAATTGACAGAACTAAAAGTTAAGCAAAATCTGGAAAATCGTAATAAGATACTAGAAGAAAAAGTAGATAGACTCGAACAAAAGAGCACAGAAGCCAACATAATCGTGCATCTACCTGCAGAAGACAACACGGATCTAGCTGGAAAAGCAACATCCGTGTGTGAAGAATTGTTGGGCAATGTAAACACTGAAGTTGAGTCTGCACACAGAATTTTTACGCGAAACCAGAGCACTGCAACGATCGTAGTCAAAATGAAATCTCGCGGGTCTGCTATTGGTGTTCATAAGAACGCGAACAAGTTGAAAGGCACCCAAATTAGCGTTCGTAAAGACCTTCCA
This sequence comes from Rhingia rostrata, assembly GCA_949824845.1. Taxonomy (NCBI): domain Eukaryota; kingdom Metazoa; phylum Arthropoda; class Insecta; order Diptera; family Syrphidae; genus Rhingia; species Rhingia rostrata. The sequence goes on from OX463759.1 coordinate 32,455,146, forward strand.
ATTAATATCCGGATGCGCAGGGCTAAGTTGCTCTCTCTAATGAAATTTCTTCGAGACAAACACCCGGTTATGAACAAGAAGATAACCCTAAGGGACGACAAACTGTACGTAGCTGACTCTGTATTTACGTGGGACGAATCGGAAGGACTGAAATGTGGTCGCGAAAATGTTACAAATCATTTAAAACAATTATTTGGAGAAATTCCAGCATTTTTAACAAATCCAACAATCAGCTCACAGAACGTAAACAATAGACAAATCGAAATGTCAGTGTCCCTTGGAACTGACATCAAAAAACAAAAAATCAATCAAGCTGCATACACAAGAAAAACAGCAGCTGTAAGGATTTTAGAAGCGCCGCCCAGCATGCGTCTGAACGACAACTCTAATTGAGAATTAGGGGTCTACCACAATAAGATAATTAGAGATTTTAAAATTTTAAGTTACAATATAGCAGGGTTAAATAACAAGAATTTTTTTGTAGACTTTTTTAATTACATAAATGAATTTGATATCTTTGTATTATTTGAAACCCATATAATGGAATACGATGAAATTAGATACAAAAACATTTTCAAGAACCACGAGCTAAAATATATACCTGCGGTAAAAACAAATCGATTCGGAAGGGCCAGTGGAGGCGAAATTTTCGGATACCGGAAAAAGCATGAAGGAGTGGTAGTTAAATTTAAGAAGATAGAGGATGCATATGTATTGGAAATCATAAGCGATAAAATTAAAAGCTACTTAGTGCCAATATATTTAAATTGTTATAATTGGATTCATGATTTTAACAGACTAAACGATTTATTTAATAACCTGCGTTCAACCGATCTGATACTTATTGGAGATTTTAATGGGAGAATCGGTTTAGCGCAAAATAATTTTGTAAACGCGTATAATTCATTGTCGAATAACTCAACCCGGAAGTCTAAGGATGAAATCCGCGATGTCAAAGGTGATAAAATTCTCGAACTAGCAGATGCTTGGGACTGCAAAATTTTAAATGGGGGCTCTGAAGGCGACGCAAGTGGGGAATTCAACTTTATTCGTGGCACAGCAAATTCAGTTATTGATTATTGCTTTCTATCAGGCTGCTGTTGTTCGCAACTAAGTAATTTCCAAGTAGCAACGAAAACGTTTTCCGACCATATGCCTTTAGAAGTTGTGCTCAAGGCTTACAGCGAGGCCACTCAAGAAGCAACAGCCCGTATTGCACTTCTGCCGAAGTTGCTTTGGAGACACAATTATAGAGACGCATACCAACACAACCTTAACATAGAACTGCGCAAATTGCACGAGTTGAATATTCTTCCTAGAATCGACGTCTTAACGGAGATGGTTAAAAAGGCTGCACCACCAAACACACCCACGAGCGCAAACGGCAAAATCAACCAAAAAAAGTGGTTTGATAGGGAATGTATGTTAGCGAGGAGCAGATCATTTTCATTTTTAAAATTGATAGGAATTTACAATAGTTCCACGTTCAAAGCTCTCTATACGGAAGCAAATAAGAAGTACAAACAACTTTGCTATACAAAAAAGATTTCATTCGATCTACAACAAATTGACTTGATTAACAGATCAAGATCATCAGCCGACTTTTGGAAAGCTGTTAAAACTATTAATGGTAAAACGAACCGATTAGCACTAGGATTGGAACCAGAGCAGTTAAGAGACCATTTTAAAACTCTTCTCAACTCAGTACAGATATCTCCATCCCCACAATATGCTGCACCCATGATAGTTGATGTTTTTTTGGATGAACCGTTTACGGTGGCTGAAGTGGATTTCGTTATTGGGAACTCCAAGGATAATAAAGCACCAGGAAATGATCGCATTCCTTTTGAATTCGATAAGAATTCCACATTGGAATTCCGATCAGCTCTTACCATGGAATTCAACCGAATTTTCGAAACAGCTGATGTGCCATTGGCTTTCCAGAAAGCGATTATTTTTCCACTTCATAAAAAAGGAAACTACGACGACCCAGCAAACTATAGGGGGATTTCGTTTCTTAACACATCTGCCAAACTGTTTGCTAGTTTACTTTTTAGTAGAATTACCGACTGGGTGGAAAATAAGAAGATTCTCTTGGAGTTTCAAGCGGGTTTCAGGAGAAATTATTCAACGGTTGACCAAATATTTTCGCTGATCAACATAAGCGAAATTTATAAAAAGAAGAAAAAAAAGCTTTACGCGTTTTTTGTAGATTTTCGAGCTGCTTTGGATTCGATTCCGCGTGAAATGCTTTTATACAATCTCTATAAATATAAAGTCTCATCCAAGGTGATAAACGTGATAAGAGCTATGTATAAAAATAATTCTGCTTATATTTGGGATGGCAGCCATTTGTCGGAAGAACTTGAGACAACAATGGGTGTCAAACAAGGATGCGCCCTAAGTACATTGCTATTTATTTTGTACATAAACGACATTTCTGAGTACGTTAAAGGAGGAATCCAACTAAGTGGAACTCAAATTGCAGCACTAATGTTTGCAGACGACATCGTATTTCTTGCGGATACAGTAGATACCATGCAGTTAATGATAAATAGGCTAGATTCTTATTGCAGAACGTGGAATTTGGAGGTTAACTTAGAGAAGTCAAAGATGATGATATTCAGAGATGGCGGGGGAAGATATGCTCAAAATGAAAAATGGATATTTCAAGGGGAGCAAATCGAAATCGTCAAGCAGTATAAGTATCTTGGAGTTGTGATTACCCCCAACTTGAACATGAACATTCACCTTAAGATTAAACTTGCAGAAGCTAAAAGGGCAATTTGTGCGGTTTGGGGAAAGTATATTAATAATAAAAATATCTCGCACATATCTAAACAAAAAATATTTCGGGCTACAGCAACTTCGATCCTCCTATATGCATCGCAAGTTTGGGGATACTGCTCATTTGAAGTCGTAGAAAAATTTTTACGGTTTTTTATCAGGAGAATTTTTAGATTACCGAACAGCTGCCCCAACTACATGATATACTTGGAAACGGGAGTGGCACCACTTTTTCTGGATACACTCAAATTCCATTTCGATTATATCATAAAAGTCATGGCAATGAATCCAGAACGCCTGCCCAGAATAGTGATTTCCTCAATGCTACGATATAAAGTCAAATGTGTTCAAGAGTGGCAAGTTCTAGGATTGGAATGCGGTTATGACTTTTCAGTTAGACAAAACGAACAATCGAGTCTACTAAAACAAAAATTTAACGACTTATTCGAGAAAACGGGCCGACGAATCTACGATACTTTAGTAAACGAAGCACAGTCATCGCAATACAGAGCTTACTATAGTCGATTGGAGCATCATTTACAGTCTAGGACATATTTTTTGATCAGCAATTCCACTGATAAGATAAGCACAATCTTTAAAATAAGAGGAGAACTTCTTAATCTAAATTTTATACCGCACCGTGCCGAACTACCAATTTTATGCAACCTGTGCAACCTAAAGGAGCGTGAGGATGTTTTCCACTTCATCGCGAGATGTCCCGTACTAAAAGAATTTCGCTTCATTTTCTTTGGTGTACAGATGCTTGATTTCGACGAAGCAATGAGTATCCTTAATGGCGAAAGAGGTTGGGACTTTCTGTACAACTATACAGTAAACGCAATGCGGTACAGAAATTGTATAATAGATGAAAGCTTTTAACTTCAGCACATTAAGAACTGAATTTGTTTTTTCTAATTTATATGTGTAAAATCTAAGATTAAACAAAATAAAATAAATATCTAAGTAAATAATGTCATACTGGTAGACGGCTCAAAAGCCAAACCATAGAGACTAAGATTGTATGAAATATGAAATAAGAAAGAAATAAAAATAGTCGATTTAACTAAAACTAAAAAAAAAAAAAAAAACTAAATAGTATTACAAACCTTAGTAGATAAATGATAAATAAACAAATAATAACAAATGATTACAAAAATAATAAATTATAAAGAAACGCAGACGAAATATAATATTAGACATTTTTGAATATATTTTAAGTTAACCCAGATAAATAAAGTTGGTTTATGAGGGGATTTTCAGCAATATCACATTTATTAATCACACAAAACTGAAAAACAAGATTAATAAATAATGAAATATAGAAACATAGTTTAATTTTCTTAATAACTATAATACATAAAACTTTTCGGTTTTTTGCGTTCGGTTTTTTGCATAAAACCAATTCTTATTTTTCGCTGATCAACATTTATTTTTATAAAGTAATGTTTGCCGTTCCACTGAAATGTTAACAGAGCTTGATCAGGATATAATTCTAAATAAGAAATCCAGAATACTGTCAGAGAGTGATTTTCTGTATCAACATAAACGTTAGGGTAGTTCTTAAAATTCTTAAAATGAAGTTGATGAGTTGATGAACAAAAGCATGTATCCTTACGCCTGTTACGCCCAACAGACACCAACCCAACGTAAAACGGATATAATGGCAAACAATTACCACTTTGCATTACCAAACTCGACCGTATTTTAAGATTATCTTTTCCATCTTCTTTTTCTTGTTGATAAGTAAAACGTAGGAAATAATGCATAATCAACATATTTCTTCTGTGTGGTCATTAGCAATGGACATCATTTTTCCAAATTAAATAGATAAATACAACATATCAACGATTCTGAAATAGTTCGAAAGTTTATTTAAAGAGAAGATACCTATACTTCGTTGTCAACAAGGATTTATGCAAGGTAGGTCCACACAGCAAGCAAATTTAAGAAAATAACACACACAAATATTTTATTAAAAGTTCCTTTCGAGCTATAACTGCACTGAATAGTTCGATTGAAATCTATATTCTGTGTGGTCCCATTCGATTGAAAGTACCTATAGCTAGATTAGTCAACCTATTTTAGCTCATTGTTGTCGATAAGCTTAAATAATTTTAATTTCGCAAAACTTCGTTCTCACGATGCCACTGAGACGCAAATTGTTTAATAAATTCTCATCGCCAATAACAGACAGTTCAACAATAAAGCTTTAAAAATTAAGACTTTGGGAGTCTTTTCAGATGTTAAAAAAAACTACAAAGGAGTCCCTCACCTCATTTTTCCTCACTAGGTTTATAGGAGTAGATTGTTCAGGTAACATACAATGCATAGTTCGCTGCTAAGCCAAACGCTGCGGGTTCAAGCCCAAGCCTCGGCAGCATTTGTTTTCTACGAAAATCTGAGGCCACCTGTGCGATAATATGAGAAAATATAAATCTATGTCTCCTATCTGACTCTCTCTGTTGTATTAATGTCTTGATCTGTCCCAGTCGATGGCCTCAGTCGCCAGTGCTTTTACGTGTCTGTAGTTCGTTGCATTCAAGTGCCGAAATACTGTGATACGTAATTGTCAATAAACTCGTAACTCATGGGATGTCATAAAACGAGCATAGCAGTTCCCTTGCCACGGGTACTAAAACCAATGGCACTTAAAAGCTCAGGAGTATCTATATTTCCTGATAATAATTGGTATAAGAAAACCATATCATTGTTAAGTCTACGTTGATACAAGGGCAACAACTGTAGCAGTTTAGACACCTATAAGGAGGCAAATTGTGTACGCCATCCCACGGAAGTCCTCTTAAAGCAAATCTTATGAATTTACGTTGGACTGCCTCAATTTTGTTAGAATGGACTAAAAGGGTGTCCACACCTGTGAGGCATACTCCAAGTGAGGGCAAACTACACAATTGTATAGCGAAAGGATGACATACGGGTCATTAAACTCTTTTGACCACCCTTTTATAGATCCCAACATAGAATTGGATTTATTGACAATAACGTTTAAGTGTTAATGAAACTCCAATTAATGATCAAAATAAACAGCAAGATCTTTAGAACTGTCTACACGACTGAGAGTGTGCCCGGACAGATTAAATCTGGCATTTAGTAGGGTTCAGACTCAAACCGTTTTGAAGACACCATATGGTCAAACTATTTAAATCAGTTTGTAGTAAAAGCGAAACGCTTAGATCTCCTACACATTTGAAGGAGTTTTTAAAAATTAAAATTAGTTAAGAGTTATCCAAGATCAACTATGAGCCAATATAATTTAACTAGTCTGGCTATACTTCCAATCGAAAACAAGGCACACAAGATAAAGATTTTCATCGAATTATTCAGTGCAATAAGACCTTGAAAGGTCCTTTAAAATAGTTTCTAAAAATTTTCAACGGGTGTGAGCTTGCTTTACCGCCCAGGGTGCCACTTCCTCTTAGTCAACCACTGGCTAAATCTCTCCACACCTACAATTGGTGGTGCTCAGAGAGACCCCTATCAATAAATTCTCACTCACAAAAGCACTCCAACTCTTGTTAGCTTGCCCCTGCCCAATCAACGACCTGGTGAGCCATGTGTCATTCGGAATCCAGTGAATCATTGCTATCGGTTATGAGTTGCCTCTCCTATTTTATGATATCACGTTGTATGTATTGTTGTGGGCATGTGATAGGTGAATCCGTAAAAGTTGGAGCAGTTGGGGAAATCAGTTTTCCACTCGCCCCAACCAAATCTGGAAACATACCTATTTGTGGCGCAATCGTTTTTAGGAATAAAATTGAAACGTGGCGGGGATGTGTGGAAACAATTATTCATTTAAATATTTAAACGGTGGGACTAATCTTAACATACACCATAAGGCAGTTTGTGAAACATTAAATTAGCCTACATAAATGTCGATGTGTTGAGATGCGCTCATCATCACGACCGTCATTTTATTCGCGTACATTGGGGTCATAAGAAATGTGCAAATTGAAGGTCTCAGGACTACCAGATTGTCCAATATATCGCAATATGTGCGATTTTTTCTATTTTGTGGTATAAAATTATCAGTTTTTTTGACCCAAAAAACTAGATAATTAAAAAAAAATTTTTTTGAAGTTGTGAAAATGTACGTAGGTATCCATTTTATACTTTTGGTGGTCTTGGGGTTTTTTGCATAGACCTCTGCAACATTTGGACGGCCAATTCCGATCGCAAAAATGGCCAAACGATTTGTTCAAACAAATTTGTTCCGGCGAGGACCATTTTAATCTCGCTAGCTACGTGTAAAAACAACATTGCCACATTAGGTGCTCGGAAAACCCGCACGTTTGTCAAGAAGCCGATGAATCCACATAGAGTGACAGATTGGTGCCGATTGTGGATTCTTCAAAAATGACTGCATAAAAGAAAATTTGTTCAATAGCGGGTTGTGTCGGCACAGCACTCCATATTTTGTATCTCGTGTCTCATGTGTACACGTGCACATCGCCCGCCCTAGCCGATAAGCAACGAATGTGTTTGTTGACCAACAATGCAAGCAGAGATTCCACAAAAATTTTAATTACTGGATAAGTCCCTAACCGAGCGATTTAGTTCGGTTAGTTCCAATTAGCCGATGTTTTTCTGGAATTTTGTTTGTGTTTTACTTTTGAAGTGACATTCAGAGAACAACATTCCGTGCAGATTAACGTGCTAACAAAAAAATTAATTAAATAATAATAAATATTACTATTAATATGGAGCGAGCAAAATTGTATTTTTGTGTATTCAAACACTTCATTTATATATTAATTACAAATTTAATTCATTTGGAAATTGTATTTGTGATTCGTGGAGTAGTGACAAGAGTGAGGATGACCACTGCCAATTATTGGTGGTTGAACAGCGGCACTATCACCCATATGAACGATTGGTTCATTTTAGTAAATGGGACGATGTTTATGTGTTCGTACGTTTTTGATGACAAATAGATAGATATATTTTATTTCATTCAAATTTTACAAAAAAGCTTATTGCCACACAATTTAATTTACAAAGATATGATAACAATACATCTTTCTAACGAGAAATAATTAAATATTTATATATATTGTTTGTTGATTATTTAAAGAAAACAAATCCTCGAGGAAACCACGAAAACAAAAACCTCAATTAAAAAAAAATAAATAAATAAATAAATTAAAAGAAAATGTGTTACTGAAAAAAAGTGTAAGCATTTAAATAAATAATCAGAATAATACAACAAATAAAATTAGATAGATAAATAAATCAACTAGGAAATATATAACAAATTATTGAAAAACAAGACTAATAAATAATGAAATAAAGAAACATATTTTAATTTTCTTAATAACTATAATACATAAAACTTTTCGGTTTTTGCGTTCGATGCAGAATCGATATAAGCATTGACCACAAAAAGCCAATTAAGCACTTCATTCACATTTTGAAAAACATTGGTCTAAACTTTTTGACATTATTTTATAACCGCATCAAATGAAGATGGCAACAACATTTCGTTGCTGAAAATTATTTTTTTAACATTTATAAAGGATATCCTGCGATATCGGTATATGATTATAGGTCTTACATTCAAAGAAAAGCTATTTGGGGGAGAGGTTGGTATAAGGCCTTCCAATTCATTGTCAGGTGCAAAACGCTTCCCGAAACCTGATCAAAAATTCAAAAATTAAAGTGTTTTGATAAAAAACGTTTCTTTCATTATTTTTATTTGAAATAAATGCTTTAATTGTTTGGTGAATTTTGTTATATTAATGTTCTCATTTAATACAATAATAATGGAAGTTCCAGACAGGCAAATACATTTCTCTTAAAATCATGTAAATTAACATTTTTTTTTAAAATATAACATCAAGAGCTTGAATGTAAATAAATAAATTTTTAAGCTATCATAGTGAAACTTGGCAAAACAATTTTTAAATTCAGCCAACTATCACGCCGACTGTTTAGAAAAACGTTGTTTTTTTCAAACGTTAAGGAATTTTGAAAAAGTTTCTGAACATCATATGTACAAAATATAGGTAATTTCTTCAACATAAATTGTTTTGCCACGTACACTGTTTGGCTTCATTTTTAGTGATAAAAAATATTCTTTGGTCAATGAATTTCGGTGAAAATACTCCCAAAATGTCCATATAAATATTTCGTCTGTAGATCATTTTAACCCACGTACACTTTTTGGAGAAGAAAAACATAAACTTTTGTCGAACAAAAATGATTTGGACTTTTCATTATTTTATTGCCTTTTAGTTTTAGTCACTCTACATTTTTGGGGATACTAATTTTAATAATGGAATGAGATAGGGTGTTCAAAAATCAGCACAGCGGACTGTTGACTTCTTATATGTCTGACAACTGGATATCTTTCGGATTCAAACTTTCAAGTGAATCGGTCTACATTTAGCGTTGTGACTTTGCTGCAATTGCAGTACATCTACTGAATTTTAAAATAAATCCACATCTACTGCCCTTAAATAAATTATACTTCACTTTTGGTTTTACAAAAAAATCATTCAATATGTAAATTGAATCCACAAAAAAAAATCCAAATCTGTTTTGTTTGACAAAAATTTACGTTTTTCATCTCCAAAATGTGAACGGGGCTTAAAATGATCTAAAGATGAAATGTTTATATGGACATTTTGGGAGTATTTGCACCGAAATTCATTGACCAAAAAATGTTTTTTTCACTAAAAACGAACCCAAAAAGTGCAGGTGGTAAAACAATATATATATAAACATTTGGATTTCATATTTTAAGTACGTTACATTATCATATATATATTTATATTACACGTCTTTAGATCATTTTAACCAATGAATATTGAATCCGTCGCATTCCAAAATACCGCGCTGGTTAGAATATAGACAGATTCTATTGAAAGCTTGAGTCCGTACAGTTCTAAAGCATACATGCAAGACTCCACCTTTTATTTCATTCAAACGTATTATGCTACCGCTTCCACAACCAATGAAAATTAAATCCGTTGCATTCCAAAATAGCTCCCCGGTTGGAATGTAGACAGACTCTTTTGAAAGCACGAATCTGTCCTGTTTCAAAGCATACATGCATAAGCATTAGTCCGTCTGTTATTAGTAAGAAAAACAGACAGACTTCCAGAGACGGGCAACAACTAAATTTATTTCACTTATCAAAACCAAAACAAATCCCTATATTCCCTAGAAAAAAAAACAACAACTCTGGAACCAAATAATAACAATGTTCGTGAAAGTTGGTCTGAAATCCTTGGTAATTGTATTTTTGCTTAAATTCCTATAACGAAAATACAAATTTCAAAATTTTACTCAGATTTTAATGCTCCCTTGTCACACTTGATTGGAGCAGAAAATCTCGTACAAAAAGGGCAAATCCTATGTAACCCTATAGTTACGTATCAGAATGGTGAGAAACAAAAGTAATAATGCTTAGATCTCTCTGAGCCATAACAATGGCTATATTTATTTGTGAATCGTAAAATCGCCTATCCAAATAAATCTCTTGAGATATAGGATATTTTATGATTCTCACTATTTTCAGACAATATTTGCAGAATATTTGTTCAATTATCAGTCTACTGAACATCATAACATAATGGAGCCATTAATGTGATTTTTAATATTACCATTTGACAGTTTCAATATTATACGGCTTTTACACCGAATCGATTCCTGACTATTCGAAAACAACTTGAACATTTCACAGCGAGAAGGTTACCCTTGGCATTCCAATGATAATAATACCTATAAAACGATTTCTATGAAGCGGTTACGTTGTGGCCTACAAGTTTTTGAAATTTTTAAATGTACAGAAAAACTTCAGTTTTCAATCAAGGTGTTGGGTGTTTTCGAAAACAAATGTATTTTCCGATTCTGTTTGGAAGCCATATAAGTTAGCACACCATGCAAATTAGACTTAATTTTTTTTTCTTGTTTTTATTTTTGCAGAGGGCACCAAGAAGAGCATCAGCAAGAAAACGTGCCATCAACTCTCTGTGATGAAACTAATTGAATTTTAACTATCGTCCTAGAAACCACATTTCAGAAACTGTATTTAATACGAATATCGTACCAACGACAGTCATTGAGACGGCCGTAGTACCACCAACAGCCGATAATACAGCATTTGTTGTTACGCCAGTGGTTAATGCAACAGACGTTCCTACAACCAGTGCGAATGCCAAAGCCGACCTTAGTAAGTATAACCATATTTCTAACAAGAGATATAGAAATTGAAATGCAAGTTAAAGGTGGACAAGATAATTTCACCTTAGCATTTGAAAAACGGGTGGTCGTGGCCCGACTGTGTTCTATGTAATTGTTCCTTGCTTGGTCTATAATAAAATTGAATTTTAACTTAATTTCTTAATTGCCCAAAACTGAAAATTTCGATACTTACAAATTTTTAAATGATGCTCCCAATAAAAAAATCCGTTTTCTGCTGCTTCAAAAAATCTGTGTACGCAGTTTCATTAAAAATGTTAACGCGAGTTACATATGCCCATAACACCATATGTTCCAATCAGAAGCATCCATAAAAGAACGATATGATTGTCAACAACGTATTGCACATATATGCATTTAACCTTGAATTACTACCTATATATTTGACAACATCAGTAATATGTAAATTGCATAGCAACATCTTATGTACTTAAACCAAATTAAAGCTACCAATTTGAAATAACAAACAAGCAAACATGTAATGTCATAAATGCTGCGAGACTTATGTAGTAACAAGTACTTATTATACTCCTTATCTCTTACTTGCATCTAACTCTATTTTCTGTATATACTAAATGTTCCACAAGCCAAGCCACGATCATTAGTTCATGACTTGGACAGTTGATTTTTGGCAACCAATAGAGTAAGATCTAGCGTCTAATATTTATAAATACACTAAGTTGTTTATCGAGAATAAAGTTTAAATTTGATTTGGATATTGTTTTTCATTCGAACCCATAACTGGCGCATTCGGTACTTTAATTAATTCGAAGTCACGTTAATAAAAAGATAAAGACAATTAGTTCTTAATGTGCAAGTGAATATTGCTAATTAAACTTTGGACTTTAACTTTTGCGTAACATGACTTGCATCAAAAGAATATTGGTGTGAAGTGGATTAATTAAAAGGACAAGGCACACCTCGGGAAGGAAGGAGAATATTAATTCATTGGCCTAGCAGAATCTTCAGTTTCCTTATCAACTTTTCCGTGATCCTGCATCATTTTTCAGCGAATACTTCATGTAAGTCGTGAAATTGTATTTGAAGAAGCTCGATTCCCAATCCCATTCCCATTTCCATTCCATTTTCCTAATATCAAAATAATTTATATGAGTGTATATGTCGGTTAAATACAATAAAGATAAAAAAAGAGAGTCCTATTTCTATAAACCATATTGCATGCGTAGTGAGAGTGAAGAGGAGTTCGATATATATTTCAATATGAACCAGTAACGGATCTTCTGGTGTAGGACTTGGAAACATTTGCGTAAACAACTCCGGAGCAAACGGAGCTTTAGATTCATTAAATAGTAATTTAAGAAATTCATTGAACATAGAATTAGGAAATAATGTACACTAGGTTCGCCCAGTGCTCGAAAATCGACCACACATTTTTTTTATATCATTATATTGTTCTTAACTTCTATAACGTTGAAAAAACAAAAATAGCACTGAAATGAAACAGATTGCATTAAATTTTTTGTCATGCTGTACTTTTATATTTCTTATTCAATAATATTTTTAATTTTTTGCTATGAGATAACAAAATGCGCACAATAGAAGAGTAATAAAATAATAGCATTCTTCTTCCAGTCCAGGCCAGATGTGGCAGAAAAGGTAAGGTACCTGCTACCAAAAAGAGTAAAAAATAATTTTATAATTTGAAAACAAAATATCTTCATGCCACTGCTCACTGCTAAAACATTCCTACGAAGGCCATCCCTTTCCGATTTGAAATTTCGAACGATTGCAAGGAACGGTCCGAAGTTACCGCCCTTCTTCAAATTATCCAGCGTAGTTCACCGCTACGATAAACTGGCTGGGCAAGGCAATGAGAAGGAAAGAGAGTACGGAATGGTACGTATGGTACGGCTTCGCGACGTAACAAATAATCAACTCTATTTCTTTCCCTCTCACGCCTACTCGTCAAAGTTCTTTGCCGAGGCATATCTACCTAATATTCCGTCGAAAAAAAAGAAATCAAAATGACTTAACAAAGAATAGGTAATAATTGGCCAAAACCAGGATCAGAGCACAGTGAAACCACAATTATTGTAGGATGGCTATCTAATAATTCGTGTAGGATACAACCGACTTCGAATGACCGGAAGCCAAATGTACTTCCGTTCATCAGACTAATGCAACCACACCTGCGGATAACTTCTCTCCCCCATTCGCTTAACACAAACGAACACGACACACATTCATCCGCCACGCCCCCACACGCCAAACACTTTCGTTTCGGTGAGGTGGCTCAGTGGCTGCTCTATGTATAGTGCTACACTATACAAATAAGGTCAATAATAATAGCCCAACGCAACCACAGAAAATACAATTTTGTACAATATTCGGGCAACATTATGATTACCTATAACTTATAAAAGACAGAGTAGGTATACGTATCCAATCCAATCACCAATACGCGTGCGCATATTCCCTTCTCTTCTTAATTCGCTTAACGCACACCATTCACCCCACACTATGTTAAAGCTACATTAGAGTTATACGCATACGCATATAGAAAAGTTCTCTGTGTATGATTCTCTTTTTTTAATTTCTGATTCATACAATAGAAGGAGACAGTCACAGGACTCCGACTGAGCGAAAGAAAAATGTGACTTATCCAATTACCCATACCCAACCCACCCCTGCGCATATACTTTTCTCTCTTTCTTTGCTTAACTCCCATCATTCAAACGTGACACTCGCCGCACAGATAGCTAAGCTATAAAGCTATCTTTCTTTGTATATTTACAATGTTGTTGTTGTAACCAAGGTAATTTAAAAACATTATTTTACCAATTTTGCAATAACTTTTTTGAAATTATAATTCTTTTCGACCGATCTATGAGCTGTACGCTTCAATTTGGTAAGAAAAAAAATGCAATTTTACTTCATTAAATAGGGTAAATATGTTCTGAAAGAAATTGGGTCGGCGATTAATATAGTGGATACTAATGCAGGGAATATCCATGTAGGTACTGTTAATAATGAATTAAGTAACACTAATATTAGTGCAATAAATAACGTTTTCAGTTCAATAAAAATTCCGGATGCAATTAAAGACCTTCCTGAATTTAAAGGCAATCATAGATTATTATATGAATTTTTAAATAATGTTGAAGAGATCTTAGGGTTTATGGAAACAATTAAGAATACACCGTATGCACGAGTTATTATGAGAGCAATTCGTAATAAAGTTACAGGACAAGCAAACGAAGTGCTAAATATGTTTGGTACCCCATTAGACTGGCACAAAATTAAAAGTAACCTTATTTTGCATTATTCGGATAGAAGAAGTGAGCCATGCCTTATTAGAGACCTTCATTCATTGAGACAGTCTAACGACACTGTAGGGAAGTTTTACTCAAAGAAAGTACAAATATTATCCACCCTTACAAACCAAATTCAAATCCATTCATCTAATCCTCACGTTGTTTCGGATAGATGCGCTCTTTATTCTGAGCTCAGTTAAAATGCTTTTCTAACTGGGTTAAAAGAACCTTTAGGGTCAACTATAAGGTCTATCAGGCCTAGGACTCTTTAAAAAGCATTTAATTTCTGCATCGAAGAACAAAACTCATATTACATGCGGTTTGCTGATACCAATGCCGGCTTAAGACAATTTAGACCAAATTACATGCAAAATATGCAACCAATGACGACGCCATACCCATTTTTTCAAAATTCAAATCCTCTAGTGCAGCGAACTACTTATTTATCTCAAAGAGCAAGTATACAACCAAATGCTCCAAACAACAATTTTTTTCCGACCAGGCCCAATACCAACAGTTACCATCAACAATTTCAAAACCTTCCTCCATCAAATAGAAATCATGCTCCAATATCCATAAATGAAAACCAATTTGCAATCAGACCTAGACTTAGTAATCCTCAACAGCCTCCCCCACCAATTCCAATGGATACATCCAGTGGAAACACACAAAATACTAGAACACAACGAACAAATTTAAATACAACATCATACAATAGACAGAATAATAACACATTTAACAATAATTTTGGAACACCTGACAATAATTACAGTAACAGAGAGATAACTAACATACATACACAGCCTACTGATTATTACAATTGTATCAATCCTTCAAATAACCCAGACTTCTATGATTATTCCAACCCAAATAACTGTAGTATTCCGCCAAATAACTTAGAGTTATACTCAGATTCATTGAACTATTCTGAGTTAGATCAGTTTCAACCTGTCGCAAACCACGTAATAGCAGACAACACATCTAACAATTATGACAACTACGAAATAGATGACACAAATTTTCGTTAAAGAGCCTCGGACAACAAATAGGATTTATTAATATAAACAATTATAGTAGTGGTATACTGCCATATATCAATATTCGGACTAGTACAGGACAAATACTTAAGTTTTTAATAGATACAGGTGCTTCCGCAAATTTCATTGACCCTACTCATACCAATCGGGACACTCATGAAATAATTCAACCTATAATAATAACTACAGTACTAAATAAACACACTTTAAATAAACAAGTTACTCTTCCCGCATTTAAGGAATTTAATACGGAGGAGAAATTTAAATTTCTTGTTTTCAAGTTTCACTCCTATTTTGATGGCTTAATAGGTTTAGAGATGTTGAAACACATTAACGCAAAAGTTAGTCTTAAAGATAAACTCTTAGAAACGAATAATGCTTCTATTCCACTGCATTTCAAACCAAACTACATATCGGAAATATTTAGTATTTTGCCAAATTCGAAAATAATAGCTAGACTTCCGGTTGATATCGAAAATGGTGATATATATATTAGACCTACTGAAATAAACCAATTTCTGCAAATACCTGAAGGCATTTATAAAGCTAATAATTGGTACAGCTATGTTGAAACCATTAATGTGTCCAATCAGGAACAAAAACTGTTCTTGGAACAACCACTTAGAGTAGAACCTTACAGTAGTTTCAATGAGATAAACCATGTCAATATTAGTAATAACATAGACCAAACACAACAAGCGACAAACGAAAAAATTACAAATTTATTAAGAACTGACCATTTAAACAAAGAAGAAAAGGATGCTCTTTTCAAAATTTGTAAAAATTTTGAAGACATTTTTTTTAGAGAAGGCAATACACTTTCATTTTCAAATGCTATAAAGCACCGTATCAAAACAACTGACTATTTACCAATCTACACAAAGTCGCACAGATACCCTGAGGTTCACAAAGTAGAAATAAAGTGTCAAATACAAGAGCTTCTTAAACAAGGGATTATAAGACCAAGCTACTCTCCATGGAGCAGCCCGATATGGATTGTCCCAAAGAAGTTAGATGCCACAAAAAAACAAAAATGGCGGTTGGTAGTGGACTATCGAAAGCTTATTGAGAAAACTATAGGCGATCGATATCCTCTACCAAATATCACAGATATCTTGGATAAGTTAGGAAGATCTGGATTTCACCAAATTGAAATTGATCCTCGGGACGTAAACAAGACAGCGTTTACTGTAGATAATGGCCACTACGAATTTATTCGCATGCCATTTGGGCTGAGAAATGCCCCGTCCACATTTCAACTAGTAATTGACAACATTTTGAGAGACTTGCAGGGAAGAATTTGTCTGGTATATATGGACGACAGTATCGTATTTTCAACTTCTCTACAAAAACATACAGAAAATCTTAATAAAGTATTCTCTCGATTACGACAAGCTAATTTGAAAGTACAACTGGATAAGTCGGAATTTTTGTGTAAGGAAGTAACCTTTCTTGGTCATATTGTGACATCGCAAGGGGTAAGGCCAAATCCAGAAAAAATAAGCGCTATACAAAAATTTCCTATACCACGCACTCAAAAACAAATTAAGTCGTTCCTCGGATTATTTGGCTAATTTAGGAGATTTATTGCAGATTTTGCTAAAATAACCAAACCGATGACTGAATGTCTTAAAAAAGGTAGAAAAATCAATGACCCACTTTTGCAGTATCCTGATTTCTCGAGAATGTTTAATTTAACAACAGATGCAAGTAACTTTGCGATAGGAGCGGTTTTAAGTCAGGGCCCTATTGGAACTGATAAACCTGTGTCATATGCCTCCCGCACTTTATCAGACACCGAAATTAAATACAGTACTATCGAAAAGGAGCTTTTGGCAATTGTTTGGGCAACAAAACATTTTCGCCCCTATCTCTTTGGTCGGAAGTTTCATATAGTTACCGACCATAAGCCGTTGACTTGGCTTTTTTCTTTGAAAGATGGGAATTCTAAGTTAATAAGGTGGCGACTGAAACTTGAAGAATTTGACTATGAAATACCCTACAAAAAAGGCAAAGTTAACACCAATGTCGATGCATTAAGCCGAATAGAAGTCGACGTCAACGAATCTCTTCAAAATAATATATCTGCTTTGCAAGGAAGTTCAAATCTGTCAACAATTCACTCCGCGGAAGAAAATTTGGATAGCGGAATACCTATCTCAGAACGTCCATTAAATGATTTCTGCGACCAACTTATTCTTGAAAAAATGGATTACACAGTTAAACCATCCCTGACTTTCAAAATACTTTTCAAGAATAAATGCCGTAGAATTCTAAGACAGCCTAACTTACATGACGAAACGGTAGTTATGTCTACACTAAAAGAGTATCTAACTCCTAAGAGACTAACTGCAATATTGACCGACGACGATACATATAAAATAGTACAATATATATATTCGACATTTTTCTCTAATAGCAGAATTTACGAACTAATTCGTTGTAAAGAAAAATTGACTGACATTTTTGATAGTGACAACCAAGATAAAGTAATAAAGTCCAACCACAGAGGAATAAATGAAACAATGCAACATCTACAAATAACATACTATTTACCATATATCAAGCAAAAAATAACGAAAATAATAAATAATCGTGAAACATGTCAGGTACTTAAATATGATAGGCCCCCCCCCCCCAGAGTAAAATATCAGATAACAGAAACCCCTAAACATCCCTTAGATACTCTTCATATTGACGTTTATGCGATTCATAATCAACAAATATTAACAGTAATTGATAGATTTTCAAAATTTACGTCAGCATATATCTTGTCCTCTCGAAATAGTATACATATAATAAAAGCTTTAAGAGAATTTTTCGCACATCATGGCATTCCAAATAAAATAGTTTGTGATTCCGAGTGTGAGTTCAACTCGTGTTTATTCAAAGAATTTTGTCACCAATACGACATTGCTTTACATATAACGACACCACAAAATTCGACTGGTAATTCTCCAGTAGAGAGATTTCATTCGACACTGACTGAGATATATAGAATTATTTTTGAAAAAGATAAAAAACAAATATGTAAAGATATACTAAATGAAGCACTCATTACATACAATAACAGCATTCATTCAGTAACCAATATAACACCAATAGAATTGCTAACAGGCAGAACACCCGTATTTTACAAATCATTAAATTATGAATCTAAACACGACTATAGTAATAAATTGAAACATTTTCAACGTAGGCTTTATGATCAACTGAAAGAAAAGATTGAAAAACATAACAGAAATATAATAAATAATCTAAATACAAAAAGAGAAAAAGCACCAACATTTTATGAAAACGATACGATTTACGAATTCAATAATAGACGCAATAAATTAACTCCTAGGGCTAAAAAATTAAAAACTAAGGCGAACAAAAATGTAATTGTTATAGAAACAAAAAATAGAAAGTCTCACAAAAACAAAATAAAACGGAAATGAAAATTTAGAACATACAATAATAACAACAACAATGAACAATGACGTTGTAGAACTTACTTAAAAAATAAATAAATAAACTAATAATATTGTATCTTAGCAAAAAAAAAATGTTACCTAGTCATACGTGGAAGATCAATCGGCACTAATACTGTTTATACGTCAAATCACTAAAAGCTAAAAGGTACATTATTATATGAAATCTTCTTCACGGGACTACGTATGCACATATGTGTGTATAACAAACAAAATTATCATAAAGAATGATTTCATCCATTAAATATTATATCCGTACATATACACTAAATTTATTATCTTTCCCCAATACTATCTCTTTCCCACATTAACTTCCCCATACTCCACTACCCTTAAGAGCCAATTCAATATGCGGTTTTTCGATGTTAACATGTATGTATGTATGTTGAATGATCAAACAACCATGGAAAATATTAATTTTCAACTAAGATACTCAACTATCCTTGCAGACAAATCAATATCTTCAACATTTGTCATCAAAGTTTCATCCTATTCAAAGTTGTATGACAAACTTCAATCTGAGGGCGGAGGAGTTACATATGCCCATAACACCATATGTTCCAATCAGAAGCATCCATAAAAGAACGATATGATTGTCAACAACGTATTGCACATATATGCATTTAACCTTGAATTACTACCTATATATTTGACAACATCAGTAATATGTAAATTGCATAGCAACATCTTATGTACTTAAACCAAATTAAAGCTACCAATTTGAAATAACAAACAAGCAAACATGTAATGTCATAAATGCTGTGAGACTTATGTAGTAACAAGTACTTATTATACTCCTTATCTCTTACTTGCATCTAACTCTATTTTCTGTATATACTAAATGTTCCACAAGCCAAGCCACGATCATTAGTTCATGACTTGGACAGTTGATTTTTGGCAACCAATAGAGTAAGATATAGCGTCTAATATTTATAAATACACTAAGTTGTTTATCGAGAATAAAGTTTAAATTTGATTTGGATATTGTTTTTCATTCGAACCCATAACTCGCGTTAATGATCTTGTTAAGTTCAATAAAATTCTTTAGAACCATTTTTGAAAAAAAAAACATCCTAACTGAAGTTTTTCATCAAACAACAGGAATCTATTCTTTGATTGATGTTTTACATCTTTCTAACATCAATCATCATTCAGTTCAAAGAATGAACTTGTAATCTTTAAATTACCTGTCGTCCATTAAACTAAAAACGTTATTTGTGTATAAATATTATCTTTATTTTGTTGCGGATTGTAGCCTAATAATTCGATTTTCTTACAGCTTGCGAAATATATAACACACGTTTTTGTAACATATCCTATCCTAAAACGGCATAAAAGATTGCATGAATGCAACTCATTTCATTGTCCATTCGAAGGGTGCTTGAGAACTTTTTCTATGAGAGAATATCTAACGTAAATTATTATTTCTAGCAGATAAATAAATAATAAATACGTATATTGTTTTAGAGAATACGTGGCAAGTCACAACAAAGAATTGATATTTCAATGCCAATATTCTGGTTGTAGCAAAGCATTTACATGTTCCGGATATCGCAATAGGCATCAGAGAAGGCACGAAAGTTTGATGTAAGTTGTTGTTTAATAATTAATCTTATTATATAACATCTATTTTTAAAATAAAGAAGAAGAAATAGTAGAGCAACAACCACAAAGAGAACAAGAAGAAGAAGATAAATGCATTCTAAAAAAATCATCCACCCTGCCACCGGTTTTTTTTTAATTCTTACATAAACTATTGGTTAATGACAGAATAAATTGATTATAGCTATTTAATTTGTTATTTTTGTAACCAAGCTCTCTACTTAAAATAAAAATTAAAAACGTTATAAGAAAGAACATTAATATATAAGTTATACTTGCTACAGAACATTTCCCACAACAAGATATCGTATTTAATCGATAGAAGCGCAGTCGAAGAACAAAGGAATGACCACCCAAGACCGGACATAAGATAAGGATATCTGTGCATCTGCCACCAAACAGACGTAAACATTTCACGCAAAGATAAATATATCTGTGCATCTGCCCACGCCGCCACCAAGCAGACGTAAACATTTCACGCAAAGATAAAGATAACTGCGCATCTTCCCACGCCGCCGCCACCAAAAGATAAGTGTGCATTGAATAGCATATCCACGCCACCAAATAACTTCGAGGAAAACATCGAAGTTAGAAGTTAAGAAACCATCAACCACAACGCTTGTGTTCTTCTCAATAAAGATTTGAATTTGATTTTTAAAAACGTTTTAAAAAATTTTTAGTTTTTCTGCGAAAAAGACTAAACGAATCTTTGAATGTACGACTAAGACTTTTTACAAAAAAAAAAAGAACAAGGACCTTTAACGAAAACAAAGATCCAATAAATCTGTTCAGTGAATAAAAAACCGATTAATTAGTGGTTCACCCCAATGCATATGGAAATACCACGAAGCTCATAGAGAGCGATTAATCAAACTCTTAGATTAAGTGAAGAAAAAACAAAAACTAAACAAATAAATTTACAAAAAAAGAAAAGAAAAGGGCAGCTTCACAGCGCCAACGAATAATTAAAGAAGGAACAGAAGGGCAGCTTCAGAGCCCCAACAAATAAAATTCAATAGATGTTCAAGAGCTTCCAGAAGAAGATAATTAATGCAGATAGCAAGTACACTGACGAGGAGGAATCTAGTTCAACAGAGGAAGAAGACCTGCATCTAATAAAAATCCGAAACAGAAGTATACCTGAAAACTGTAAGGTAGATATTAAGAATAATTTTGAAAGCAAAGATATTAAATTACCAGAAAGTAAAATTGTGAATAAGAATTATATTGGAAGTAATAATTTAAAGCTAAGTTTGAGCAGCAATATTTTAGATAATAAAAGTGAAAACCCAAATATTGAAAACATTTTATTGGAAAATTTTGAAGAAATTGAATTAAATTGAAAAAAAGTGTATTAGGTATAGAAAAATATCAGAAAACCAAAATGACTTCTACCCAAGTAGATACAGCCAAAAAGAGCTTAACGCTCGATCCACTTAAATATATTGAGAAACTCAATAGGTTTGATGGTCGCACTGAAGATCTATATACATTCCTCACAAATGTAGACGGAATAATACCAACACTTAACTAGTATAATAATCAAAGCCAACTGATGTGTATAAACATCTTAAAATCCAAATTTATTGGAAAGGCAAAAAGATGCGTTGAGATTCACTCTCATTTACAAAATTGGTCGGAAATCAAACAGATGCTAATTAATAATTTTGGAGGCTTCAAAAACAGCTTCCAGTTGTACGAAGATCTACGACAGATAAGTTTCGGAGGTAACGTCTTAAATTTCTATAACGACATCCAAAAAACTCTGTGCGATTTGAACCAAAAATCGGTTCAAGAAAATAAAGTCCATGAAGTGGACAACAATAATATCACTGCTTTAAATATTTTTAAAGAGAAATTGCCGGTACACATGCGTACAATTCTTTTTGCCCTAAAACCAAAGAGTTTGCAGGAAGCTTTACACGAGCTCACAGAAGCAGGATTTGTTAACTCAAATCATTTTGAAGAAAGACGGCCAAGGCAAAACTTAGTTACTAGGAACTTTCAACCAAATACGTCCGTCCTACAGAAATTACACAAGGACCAGTTTAGAAAGAAAAAGAAAAGATTTAAAAACGATGAAATTAAAATTGGCAACGATACTAGTTCTATGGCAGTTAACACTGGCTCATAACCAAGAAATACAACTGTATGAGATCACACAGGAGTTCGTAATTATAAAAAGTGAATCAATTAATTTAATTGAGGATAATAAAACAATAATTCATATTATAAACCTAACAAAATACGAAGAAGCAATAATCAAACTCAAAGAACAATATAGATTAATCCCAAATAAACAATATAGACAGATCAGAGAAATAACTAAATTAGATACCAAAATTAAAACATTAATACCTCACAAAATAGTTAAAAGAGGAGTAATTAACTTAATAGGGACTGGCATGAAATTTTTATATGGAGCTATGGACGAAGACGATTATGAGGACATAGAAAAAAGACTTAAAGCATATGAAGAAAATAGTAGGAATATAGTAGAAAATAACAACTAACGAATAAAAATCAATGATCAATTTAATGAACAGTTTAAATGATCAATAGATACAATGAACAAGGGTACAATAGCAATTAACGAATTAAAAAATCAGAAAAGCGACGTAAGTAACCTCAGAATCGAGTTAGAATTCTACAACCAAATTAATGAAGTAAAGCTTGCACTAGAAAAAATAGAAAACATAATCCTAACTAGTAGAACAGGAATTTTGACACAAAACATACTGACTTTTGAAGAAAATCATGAGAACGAAATAACATTTGAAAAACTTCAACATTTAAAAATGAAATTGGCAGTCTATAAAGAGAATATCCTGATAATTATCTCAATCCCTCAATTCACTGAAGAACGTTACAACAAGTATTTTATCCAGAATTTTCCCATAAATAATAAAACTTTAAGTCTAATTATAAATACTATTCTAGAAAAGAATAATAAAATTTACTATCTAAACGATGAAGTTGAAAAGTTAGTTTTGATTGACAATGAATGTATTAACGATTTAATAATCCAAAAGCCAATTAAAAATTGTAATAGAATCAGTTATAATCAAACAGAGATCAAAGAAGAAGGAGAGTTTATCGTGATAAAAAATATAGAAAAAACTCACATTATTCAAAATTGTAATGATCTAAACTATATCATTAAAGGCAACTATTTAATCAAACTAAAAAATTGTAAACTCAAAATAAAAAATAAAATATTTAATAGAAAAGAATATCGTGGAGACTTAATAGTCCCAATAATAAACTATGAGATTACTACAGAAAACAAAGACATTGACATAATCAAATATGAATCAATCGAAAACATTAAAAAAACTAACTAACATAGATTTTAGTAGTAAAAACGTAACTTATAGTATAACCACAATTATAATTATCATAGTTGTAATAATAATAATAATCATGTATTTCAAATTCAAAAATAATGGCCCTAACAACAACATAGCTGTGAATCTACCATCAGTTAAAATTCACCAGACGGACGATTCAAGAGAGGGAGGAGTTATACTTGCTACAGAACATTTCCCACAACAAGACATCGTATTTAATCGATAGAAGCGCAGTCGAAGAACAGAGGAATGACCACCCAAGACCGGACATAAGATAAGGATATCTGTGCATCTGCCACCAAGCAGACGTAAACATTTCACGCAAAGATAAAGATATCTGTGCATCTGCCCACGCCGCCACAAAGCAGACGTAAACATTTCACGCAAAGATAAAGATAACTGCGCATCTTCCCACGCCGCCGCCACCAAAAGATAAGTGTGCATTGAATATCATGTCCACGCCACCAAACAACTTCGAGGCCAACATCGAAGTTAGAAGTTAAGAAACCATCAACCACAACGCTTGTTCTTCTCAATAGAGATTTGAATTTGATTTTTAAAAACGCATTTTTAATTTTTATATTTAAAACTTATATTTTCAAAAAAAAACTGCATACCCGTTTTTTTTTTTTTGAAAAAATCCATATACCCAACGGATTTTTGAATTTAAGCCGTATAACGAAAATTGAATTAGATTTAATATAAATATATGTACTACTACTACTACTGTTTTCAACAATTCCATATAATTAGTTTTGGGCCAATTATTCCTTAACGAAATTTTCAATTTTGCCCAACAACAAAAAAAACACAGACACAGTCGTGCCCCACATTTCCGATACATAATATTCCACTTGTGACTAAACCAAATAAACTTCTCAGCTTCTATATATTCAATCATAGATGGTAAAGTCTTTTGGCAGCTACTGAGGCTGATATTGTAACTGCAGAAATTGGCACATACATGGTACTAAAGTGAAACGAGGACAGTCAAACAATAATTTTGTATAAACACCGTTATTTATGTCTATCATAACGAAAGCCTAATTAGTCCACAATCCCCTTAATTGCCTTTTGGTAAAACCTTCGTGAATTTTTCGATTTAGAAGTAATAAAATCAACTTCAGTTAAGTATTGAATTCTAATTTATGAAGAATATTTTATTACTTAAAAATTGCTTTTGGAGAGCAAAATATTCCACTCTTATATGCGAATATTTTTTTGAAAAAAATATATTCTCTGCAGCTTAAAAATATTCCACAAGTGGAATATCATGTTCCACTGTGGTCACACTGCTTCTCATATGACTGGATACTATTCGGAAGATTGACACTGATTCAGTTAATGATTTGAAAATTATTTTGTGGATTACATTAACATATTAAATGATTTTTTTTTTGTAAGACCAAAAGTGCAGCAAATATTATTTATAGCCAGTCGATGATGATTTATTTTAAAATGCAGTAGATATACTGTAATTGCAGTAAAGTCACAACGCTAAATGTAGACAGATTCTCTTGAAAGCTTAAATCCGTCCACTTTCACACAGTACATGCATGAAACCGTCTTTAATTTCGTTCGAACTTACTACGCTACCGCTTCCTCAACCTATGAAAATTGAATCCGTCGTATTCAAAAAACCGCACCGGTTTGAGACCATTTATAAGATATGTGAGGTATCTGAAACAATTCAGATTGAATCTGTTGCGTTTCGATATTCAATCCGTTGTGTCAAGAGATCAACTCCATTCCATGCGGGTGTCCTGTTGTACTACCACAAAGCCACAGAGTTGCAATTCGAAACGCAGCGGATTCAATCAGTTGGGCCAAGAGCTCAACTTCATTCCAGGCGGGCGTCTTGTACTACCACAGAGCATGGAATGAGTGGCTATTCCAAGCGCAACAGATTCATTCAGAAATATAAAAAAACGCACATTTATCTTCATTCGGTTATTTTATTGGTTTTATTTAATTATTTAAAAAAATACAAATTAGTGAAAAAATAACGATCAGTATTTAAAAAAATAAGAAACTTGGAGGAATCAAAAACTTTCGACTGTCGATTCATCAATTGCGAGAATTGTTTCCATAAATCCTAACTGTACTTTTTTTTTCCTGCAGCGATGTTTTTAACACTCTTACAGCAGAAATATAGTAATTTTTCTTTGCCCCCATTGTAATTTAAAATTCCCTTAACAGATTTAACTTTGCACTGACATCTTTTAAGAAATCGAATCCAATGATAGCATCAAACGTTTCCAGATGAAGAAGCAAAAAAAGTTGCATTTTTATTAAAAATGTTGATAATACATTTGGATTTAATGTGGTTAGGTCCGTGAATTAACTTGGTTTTATTGGTTTATAAATCAGTTTAATACCCTTGAGAGTATTGAAATCCTCTATATAATTCTTTGGGCACCAGCAACATCTAATAGTTTTATTTCCTTCCCTGCCAGTGTTCGACAAACGTATGGCAGGAGGGACTTACCCATCAAAAAATTTATTTTATCAAAAATTTCTTGATCTTTATTAGAATTGGTACTTTGGTGTTCGATTTCGTTGCATTCGCCCTCGAAAGTTTGTTCATAGGGACAGTTATATAATTCGTCATTCTGTTCGTATGAATAAATTTCTGTGCTGGTGTTGGCATAGATATGTCTTGATTTAAATGATTACCTAACTCTCTGAAGTTTTGGAAGAGTTTGACGGTCTGATGCTCTGTGTCGCTTTAATTGATTAGAATTATCAAATGGTTTTCGAAATTGATTAAAATTTTGAAAGTCCTAGAAAACTATATTGGGCTTTGCATATTGTTTGGGTTTTGAATAATGGGTTTTTGAATCTGGCTCATAGTTTGTGTAGTGTTCTGAAAATTTGTAGGGTTTCTGTAATGAGAAAAAGTTTGGTCTATTTCCATATTTTTTTGCCTTATTTGTATTGGATTAGTGGGGATGGGGCTATAGTGAGGTGAATTGTAAGGAGTATATTGGTTTCAAATCATACATGCAAGAGTCCATCTTTTATTTAATTTGAACTTACTGCGCTACCGCTTTCACATCCAATGTAGACAACGATGGGACTTTTTGAAAAATTGCGCGAAGCAGATTTTGAAAAATAGATTTTTATTTTTTCCAAAACATAAATGAAATATAACATAAATACCTAAACATAAATAATCTCGACCTTTTTTATGTTAATCACTGTTAAAAACACGCAAGTTAACTAACATAGATATATCGTCGGTTCGAAGGTATAGGTCATTTAGTATCTACAAAATTTATAAAAATGAGTTCTTAAGAAAATAACTACAATTTTTCACGTTCTAGGGCTGAAAATAATAACCGAGCCATTTTTGTAATTCTCACAGGAGTTACGAAATTATAAAAATCATTAAGTGCAGGCATTGAATTTCTCTTCAGAGGGAAAGATCACTATTTCACTTAGTTCTGTTTTTCAATTCAACATTGTGGCATAGTGGTAAGACTTAATTTTGTTTGTGAAAGCTTGTATAATTGCAAGATCAATATTGATTAAGTTTTTGAACTGAAACAACATTCACCAATAAATTTTGTGATACCTGTGGAGAACAAAACAACAAACAGCAAGTGGCAGATATATTGCTCTACGCAGTTGAAAACAAAAAATAGAGTTAATTTTTTAAGAGTCTGGGCTTTCACACATGGAGTGCTAAAAGAAAATATAACATCAAAAAGCCATACAAAATTCACTTTCTTAAATAAAAAAATTTTTTGCATAAGTATTTGGAATCTTAAAACCCACAAAATTTCTGTCAGTCAAATTATTGATAAATAAGACGTAAGCGATAATTTGTAATCAACATCTTTCTTCTGCGTGGTCATTAGCGATAAAAATCCTTTTTTCAAACTAAATTAATAAATACAACATCTCAACGATTTAGAAATTGTTCGAAATATAAGTCAAAGAGAAAATACCTATACCTTATTTTCAACAAAGATTTATGAAAGTTAGGTCCACACAGCAAGCAAGCTTACACTCCTTACCAAATTTAAGAAAATAACACGAACAAATATTTTATTTAAAGGTCCTTTCGAACTATAACTGCACTGAATATTTCGATCTTTATTTTGTGTGTTGTCCCTTTCGATTGAAAGTACCTATAGCCAGATTAATCAACCTATTTTGGCTCAATGTTGTAGTCTTATTTGTGTCTTAAATAATTTTAATTTCGCAAAACTTCGTTCACACGATGCCACTGAGACGGAAATTGTTTAATAAATTCTCATCGCTAACGAGTCTGAACTTCGCTCATAATAATAAAGCTTTAAAAATTAAGTAGGTACTTTGGGAGTCTTTCCAGGTGTTTAAATAATAAACGTATAAAGGACTCCATCCTTTTAGCATGTAAATGTAGATTCGATGAGAAGATTTTTTTAACAATTTGAGAACGAAGTTTTTAAAAATTAAAATTAGTTAAGAGTTATCCAAGATGAAGTATAAGCCAATATGATTTAACTTATCTGGCTTTACTTCCAATCGAAAACAACATAAACAAGATAAAGATTTTCACCGAAACATTCACCGCAATAAGTCCTCGAAAGATCCTTTAAAATTGTTTCTAAACTTTTTCAACGGGTCTAAGCTTGCTTTACCGCCCAGGGTGCCACTTCCTCTTAGTCAACCACTGGCTACATCTCTCCACCGCTACAATGGGTGGTGTCCCAGAGAGTACCCTTAAATAAATTCTCACTCACAAAAGCACTCCAACGCATGTAAGGTTGCGCTTGCCCAATAAACGACATGTGTCATTCGGAATCCAGTGAATCATTGCTATCGGTTATCAGTTGCCTCTCCTCTTTTGTGATATCGCGATGTATGTATTGTTGTGGGCATGAGATAGGTGAATCCGTTAAAGTTGGAGCAGTTGGGGAAATCAATTTGCCACTCGCCCCTACAAAATCTGCAAACAAATTTGTGACACAATCGTTTTTAGGAATAAATTTGAAACGTGGTGGGGATGAGTGGAAACAATTATTCATTTAAATATTTAAACGGTGGGACTAATCTTAACATACACCTCAAGGCAGTTTGTGAAACATTAAATTAGCCAACATAAATGTCGACGTGTTGAGATGCGCTCATCATCACGACCGTCATTTTGTTCGCGTACATTGGGGTCATAAGAAATGTGCAAATTGAAGGTCTCAGGACTACCAGATTTTCCAATTGTTATACAAGGGTACCCCTTATACATATTTGACCCAAAAAACTAGATAAAAAAAAAACAATTTTTGATATATTGAAAATGTACCTACGTAGGTATATATTTTATACTTTTGGTAGTCTTGGGCTTTTTTGCATAGACCTCTGATCCAACGCAAAAGTTCCAATGGCGTTAAATTGCTAGATTTGGCTGGCTAATTCTGACCACAAAAATGGCCAAACAATTTGGAAAAAAAATCATATGTTTCGGCGAGGACCATTTTAATATCGCTGGCTTTGTTAAAAAACAAAATTACCACATCAGGTGCTCGGAAAACCCGCACGTTTGTCAAGAAGCCGATAGATCCAAATAGAGGGATTGGATGCTGATTGTGGGGTGGTGGCATCACCATTTTTCTTCAAAAATTATGCTGGGTATAACGTTTCGGTCCATTGTGGGTACTACCAAAGATTATCAAGTCATACAGATATGGCACTGCATGAAAGAAAAATTGTTCAATGGCGGGTTGTACTGCCCAGCCCTCCATATTTTTATATCTCGTTTCTCATGTGTACACGTGCACATCGCCCGCAATAGCCGATAAGCAACGAATGTGTTTGTTGACAAACAATTCAAGCAGAGAATCTACAAACATTTTGTTAACCGGATAACCGTAACCGCCCGATTTTGTTCAATTAATTCCATTTAGTCGATGTTTTTCTGGAATTTTGTTTGTGTTTTACTTTTGACGTTGCATTCAGAGAACAACATTATGTGAAGATTAACGTGCTAACAAAAAAAATAATTAAATAATAATAAATATTACTATTAATATGGAGCGAGCAAAATTGTATTTTTGTGTATTCCAACACTTCATTTATATATTAATTACAAATTTAAATCATTTGGAAATTACATTTGGGATTCGTGGAGTAGTGACAAAAGTGAGGATGATCATTGTCAATTATTGGTGGTTATACAGCGGCAGTATCACACCCATATGAACGATTGGATCATTTTAGTAAATGGGACGTATATTGGTTCGTACGTTTTTGATGACAGATAGATAGATATATTTTATTTCATTCAAATTTAACAAAAGAGGTTATTGCCGCACAATTTAAATATACTAAGATATATTAACAATATATCTTTCTACTGAAAAATAATTAAACATTTATATGTAATTTTTTTGGATTATTTGAAGAAAACAAATCTTCGAGGAAACAACGAAAAGAAAAACCTTAATTAAAAAAAAATTAATAAATAAATAAACAACTAAATAAATATATAAATAATTAATTAATTAGATAAATAAAAAAAATTATAATAATAATTTATTGAAAAACAAGATTATAATAATATGTTTTATTTCGTGATAATTTTTTTACAAAGCCTGTGACCGCACGTTTTACATTGAAGAGATTTGACAAGTATTATCTTACTTCTGAGATATTATCTTACATTTCAAAATGATTTACAAGCAATTACAAATTTAATTTAAAGGAAAAATACGAATAAACCTTTATTTGAGTAAAAAAAAAAAAAGGAATCTAATATACATATCAAGGAATGCTTTTTATATTAACAAATATAAGTTCATAAAATATAATCAGATAATAAAAATAAATTATATTATAAATAAATAAATAATAAACAAGCAAATAAATAAATAAATACAAATGATACAAAAAATAAAAAATAAATATAAATAAATAAATATAAATAAATAAATAAAAATAAATTAATAATATTCAAATAATAAATAATAATCAAATAAATAAATAAATAAATAAACAAATAAAGAAACAAATAATTAAATAAATGAATTAATAAATTAATAAATAGATAAAAAAATAAATATATAATACAAAAATTAGTTAATAATGTGTTAGTAGACGAAAACATGGGTGAGTATAATAATAATATTTGTTTAATAAATAACAATTTAACATAAAAACGAATAAGATAAATTAACATAAAATAAATAGTAGGAACTCTCAAAGTAATATCGTGTTTAAAGAACCCTAAGAAAAGTCAGTAAATCAAAAATAGAAAAAAAGCTACATTGTTATTGCGTCTCTTCGCTATTAAAGAAATCCGGAGTAAGTCCTAGTAGCTAAGACTTTTAATCGTTAAGTTATATTTCCGCCAATAAATAACCCCACTTAATGAACAAAAGAACACTGCATTTGATCTCACCGGACCATTTCAACACCGAAAAAAGACCAAAAGATAGGTTAAAGCTATCAGGAAGCGAAATGGCCATGGAAAATATAACTGGTATCAGTATCGAACAGTTAAAGGGGATCCTGGATGAAAAGAATAGAGACCTAAAAAAAGATTTAGCGACAAAAGAAGACTTTCAACTGCTCTGTTCTGAATTGACAGAACTAAAAGTGAAGCAAAATGAGATTGCAGAAAAGGTTCAACATCTGGAAAATCGTAATAAGATACTAGAAGAAAAAGTAGATAGACTCGAACAAAAGAGCACAGAAGCCAACATAATCGTGCATCTACCTGCAGAAGACAACACGGATCTAGCTGGAAAAGCAACATCCGTGTGTGAAGAATTGTTGGGCAATGTAAACACTGAAGTTGAGTCTGCACACAGAATTTTTACGCGAAACCAGAGCACTGCAACGATCGTAGTCAAAATGAAATCTCGCGGGTCTGCTATTGGTGTTCTTAAGAACGCGAACATTCCAGGCGGGTGTCCTGTTGTATTACCACAGAGCATGGAATGAGTGGCAATTCGAAACGTAGCCGACTCAATCAGTTGTGTCAAGAGCTCAACTACATTCCAGGCGGGCATCTTGTACTACCACAGAGAATGGAGTGAGTGGTTATTCGAAACGCAACAGATTCAATCAGCTGTGTAAAGAGCTCAACTCCATTCCAGGGTGGCGTCTTGTTATACTACTCCAGAGCATGGACTGGTGGCAATTCGAAACGTAACTGATGCAATCAGTTGGGTCAAGAGCTCAACTATATTCCAGGCGGGTATCTTGTATTACCCCAGAGCATGGAATGAGTGGTTATTCAAAACGCAACAGATTCAAACAGAAACATAAATAAAACACACATTTATATTCATTTGGTTATTTCATTGGTTTTATTTAATTAATGAGAAAAATTAGAGATGAATGGGAAAATAATTAGCAATTAAATAAGATGGAACTTGGAGGATTCCGAGGTAGGAAATTCTTCAGCGTTCTGGCTGTGGTAATACTACCATTTCATCTTCTTCAGCCACTTCCCTGACTGCGACTGGAGCATTTCTTTCTTCATCAATTGCAGCAAGTTCCTGTGCCACAATGAATTGATAATCAGGATGAATATAATTCTCCATATCTAAGAAATTAAATGATTAAATTTTGATTCTAATTACAAATTTATCACTTACCGATATCCTTTTCTTTTTATTCTTATCACCTGTCCGACAGTTTCAACCGCTGCTAATCAAATGGGTCTGACTCGTGGAAGAGGAGATATGTTTGAGAAACATGGATGTATGATATAACTGGAATCAAACCGTAGCGCGTTTTTGAATGCGACGGATTCAATTTTCATTGGTTGTGGGAGCGGTAGCGTAGAAAGTTGATATGAAATAATAGACGGTTGAATGCATGTATTGTTTGAAAATGGACGGATTCAAGCTTTCAAGAGAATCAGTCTACATTTAGCGTTGTGACTTTACTGCAATTGCAGTACATCTACTGAATTTTTAAATAAATCCACATCAACTGCCTTTAAATAAAATCTAATGCACTTTTGGTTTTACAACAAAAATCATTCGATAAGTAAATTTAACCACAAAATAATTTTTCAAATCTATGACTTAATGCAGTCAGTCTAAATCTTCCGAATAATATCCAGTCATTAGACATATAAATAAGAAGGCAACAATACGCTGCGCTGATTGTTGAATAACCTATCTCATTCCATCCTTAAAATTAGTATCACAAAAAATTGGGCGTGACTAAAAACTAAAAGACAATTAAATGAAGAAAAATCAAAATCTTTTTTGTTTGACAAAAACTTACGTTTTTCTTCTCCAAAAAGTGAACTTAGGTCAAAATGATCTAAAGATGAAATGCTTTTATGGACATTTTGGGAGTATTTGCATCGAAATTCACTGACCAAAAAATGTTTTTTTCATTAAAAACGAACCCAAAAAGTGCACGTGGCATATATATAGATATTACACGTCTTTAGTTCATTTTAACCAATGAAAATTGAATCCGTCACATTCGAAAAAGCACGCCGGTTTGAAAGTAGACAGATTTTCTTGAAAACTTGAATCCGTCATGTTTCAAAGAATACATGCATTAGTCCGTCTATTACTTCATTCGGGCATCATACGCTACCGCTTCCACTACTAATGAAAATTAAATCCGTCGCATTATAATGTAGACAGACTCTCTTGAAAGCTTAAAATCATACATGCAAGACTCCATCTTTTATTTCGTTCAAATGTATTACGCTATCGCTTCCACAACTAATGAAAATTAAATCTCTCCTGTTTCAAAGCATACATGCACAAGCATTAGTCCGTCTATTATTAGTGAGAAAAACAGACATTTTTCCAGAGACGGGCAATAAATTAATTTATTTCACTTATCAAAACTAAAACAAATCCCTATATTCCCTAGAAAAAAAAACAACAACGCTGGGGCCAAATAATGACAGCAACAATATTCGTGAAAGGTTGTCTGAATTCCTTGGTAATTGTATTTTTTCTTAAATTCCTATAACGAAAATACAAATTTCATAATTTTATTCAGATTTTAATGCTCCCTTGCCACACTTGATTGGAGGGCAAATGCAATATAGCCCGATAATTAAGTATCAGAATGGTAAGAAACAAAAGCAATAATGCTCAGATCTCTCTGAGCCATAACAATGGCCATATTTATTTGTGATTCGTAAAATCGCCTATCCAATTGAATCTCTTGAGATATAGGATATTTTATGATTCTCACAATTTTCAGACACTTTTTTCAGAATATTTGTGCAATTATCAGTCTACTGAACATCAAATCATAATGGAGCGTGACTATTCGAAAACAACTTGACTTTTTCACACCGAGAAGGTTACTTTTGGCATTTCAATGACAATAATACATATAAAACGATTTCTATGAAGCGGTTATGTTGTGACCTACAAGTTTTTATAATTTTTAAATGTACAGAAAAACTTAAGTTTTCAATCAAGGTGTTGGGTGTTTTCGAAAAAAAAAGAATTTTCCGATTCTTTTTGGAAGCCGTATAAGTAAGCACACCATGCAAACCAGACCTAATTTTTTCTTGTTTTTATTTTTGCAGAGGGCACCAAGAAGAGCATCAGCAAGAGAACGTGCCATCAACTCTCTGTGATGAAACTAATTGGATTTTAACTGTCTTCCAAGAAACCATATTCAGAAGCTGTAGTTAATACGAATATCGAACCGATGACAGTCATTGAGACGGCCTTAGTACCACCAACAGCCGCTAATACAGTAGTTGTTGTTACGCCAGTGGCTAATGCAGCAGACGTTCCTACAACCAGTGCGAATGCCAAAGCTGAACTTTATAAGTATAACCATCTTTCTTACAAGAGACAGACAAATTGAAATTCAAGTTAAAGGTGGACAAGATAATTACGAACTTAGCATTTGAAAAACTAGTGTTCGTTTCCCGACTATGTTGTACGTTCTTGTTCCTTGCTTGGTCTATAATAAAATTAAATTTTAACTAAATTTCTTAATTGGTCATAACCGAAAATTTCGAGACTTAAATATTTTTAAATGTTGCTCCCAATAAAAAAATCCGTTTTCTGCTGCTTCAAAAAATCTGTGTACGCAGTTTCATTTAAAATGTTAAGTTCAATAAAATGTTTAGATCCGTTTTTGAAAAAAAAAACATCCAAAGTAAAGTTTTTCATCATACAACAGGAATCTATTCTTTGATTGATGTTTTACATCTTTGTAACATCAATCGTCATTCAGTTCATAGAATTGACTTGTAATCTTTAAATTACCTGTCGTCCATTAAATTAAAGACGTTATTTGTGTATAAATATTATGTTTATTTTGTTGCAGATTGTAGCCTAATCATTCGATTTTGTTTACAGCTTGCGATATATGTAACAAACGTTTTTGTAACATTTATATCCTAATACGGCAGATTGCATGAAGGCAAATCATTTCATTGTCCATTGAAAGCACCCATGGAAATCATTTTCTATGATTGAATATCTAACGTAAGTTATAATTTCGAGAAGATAAATAAATAATATAAACGTATATTGTTTTAGAGAATACGTGGCAAGGCACAACAAAGAATTGATATTTAAATGCCAATATTCTGGTTGTAGCAAAGCATTTACATGTTCCGGACATCGCAATAGGCATCAGAGAAGGCACGAAAGTTTGGTGTAAATTGTTATTTAATAATTAATCTTGTTATTAAATTTGATAACATTTTTGGTTTGTATTTGTATTCTTCAGAATAAAGAAGAAAAAATACAAGAGCAACAACAACAGAACAAGAAGTAGAAGAAGAAGATAAATGCATTCTAAAAAAATCATCCACCCTGCCATAAACTACTGTTTAATGACGAAATTAATTGATTATAGCTATTTAATTTGTTATTTTTGGAACCCAGCTGTCTACTTTAAATAAAAATTCAAAACGTTATAAAAAAGAACATTAATATATATAAATGTATATATTAATTATTACTTAACGATTGCTAAAGCAAAATGAGTTACTGACTGAATAAACGATTGAATTCCTAATTACAGTTTTCGCATAAAACCAATTCTTATTTTTCGCTGATCAACATTTATTTTTATGAAATAATGTTTGCCGTTCCACTGAAATGTTAACAGAGCTTGATCAGGATATAATTCTAAATAAGAAATCCAGAATACTGTCAGAGAGTGATTTTCTGTATCAACATAAACGTTAGGGTAGTTCTTAAAATTCTTAAAATGAAGTCGATGAGTTGATGAACAAAAGCATGTATCCTTACGCCTGTTACGCCCAACAGACACCAACCCAACGTAAAACGGATATAATGGCAAACAATTACCATTTTGCATTACCAACCTCGATCGTATTTTAAGATTATCTTTTCCATCTTCTTTTTCTTGTTCTTTATCAACGATTCTGAAATAGTTCGAAAGTTAATTTAAAGAGAAGATACCTATACTTCGTTGTCAACAAGGATTTATGCAAGGTTGGTCCACACAGCAAGCAAATTTAAGAAAATAACACATAAAAATATTTTATTTAAAGTTCCTTTCGAGCTATAACTGCACTGAATGGTTTCGATTGAAGTCTATACTTTGTGTGGTCCCTTTCGATTGAAAGTACCTATAGCCAGATTAGTCAACCTATTTTGGCTCATTGTTGTAGATAAGCTTAAATAATTTTAATTTCGCAAAACTTCGTTCTCACGATGCCACTGAGACGCAAATTGTTAAATAAATTCTTATCTTAAAAATCCCTCTTAATAATAAAGCTTTAAAAATTATGACTTTGGGAGTCTTTCTAGATGTTAATAACAAACTGCAAAGGAGTCCCTCACCTCATTTTTCCTCACTAGGTTTGTTGGCGTAGATTGTTCAGGTAACATACAATGCGTAGTTCGCTGCTAAGCCAAACGCTGCGGGTTCATGCCCAAGCTTCGGCAGCATTTGTTTTCTACGAAAATTGCCAGCTTATCTGAGGCCACCTGTGCTATAATATGAGACAATATAAATCTATGTCTCCTTTTATGTGTCTATCTGACTCTCTCTGTTGTATTAATGTCTTGATCTCTCCGAGCCGATGGCCTCAGTCGCCAGTGCTTTTACGTGTCTGTAGTTCGTTGCATTCAAGTGCCGAAGTACTGTGATGTCAATGTTACTCATGGGATGTAATAAAACGAGTATAGCAGTTCCTTTTTTGGAGAGCATGCTCTTAGCATGTAAATGTAGGTTCGATGTTTTTTTATAAATTGATTATGCTTTGGATAATAAAATGCCAATGCTTTTGAATTATACGACTTTATTGTTAAGTGTGACTTTTCAGACTCGTTACCGAGTCATTGGCGATGAGAATTTGTAAACAATTTGAGAACGATGTTTAAACACTATCAGATCTGTGTCTTAGCGAGCTTAATACAAGCATCATCTACGAGCAGAGATTTGCCACAGCATATAATATACATCCACAGACACATCATTTAGTGCATTTGTTAGTGTAACAGAACAAAAAAGTTATTAATTTAAATATTTCTAAAATAATCAGTAAACGATGAAATTAAATTTAGACACCATTTAGACACCATTTAGACACACCATCCCACGGAAGTCCTCTCAAAGCAAATCTTATGAATTTACGTTGGACTGCCTCCATTCTATTTTAATGGACTACAAGGGTGTCCACACCTATGAGGCATACTCCAAGTGAGGGCAAACTAGACAATTATATAACAAAAGGATGATATACGGGTCATTAAACTCTTTTGACCACCATTTTGAAGACACACTATGGTAACACTATTTAAATAAGCTTGTAGTTAAAGCGAAACGCTTAGATCTCCTACGCATTTGAAGGAGTTTTTAAAAATTAAAATTAGTTAAGAGTTATCCAAGGTCAACTATCCAATATAATTTAACTAGTCTGGCTATACTTCCAATCAAAAACAACGCACATAAGATAAATAATAGAGTTGTTCAGGACAATGTCAGCGTCAAACTGTAAAATGACAAACGGACTTTATCTGTATGAAAACAAACTTTTGCAAATACTACTTTTTTTTCATTGAAATGGCATTTATATTCACGCTTTGCAATTATACTGGTCATCAAATCCACTCCTTTTTTATCATACACTCACTTTGTATTTTTATAAGTTAATAGTTTGTATTTCACAGTAACCAAATTATATTTTCAATGCAATACCCCATAAAACAGCACTCCCGCCATATAAAATAAAATGAAAGAGACAACCCACATGTGAGGGAGAGGTCTCATGAACCATATAAAATATCTCATAGTTCCGCTCCGAAAAGATACAAGGCACTTGTGGGGGAGATAGTTTCATTAGTAACTCAATGAACGCTCCAGCCTAAAGAGATTGATCGATCTACGTTTATTTTGGTCATAATTCTAGCCCCTTTTTTTACTTTTAGCCATTCAATCAAGTATACCTGTCATACTACTCAAAATTTCAATTTACTCAACAAGAGCGATAACGTTTGTGATTAAACTTAACGTATTAAAATATAAGTATATATATTCCAAAAAAAAACTGCATACCCGTTTTTTTTTTTAAAACTCCATATACGCAACGGATTTTTGAATTTACGCCGTATAACGAAAATTGAATTAAATATAATATAAATATATGTACTACTACTAATATTGTTTGCAACAATTCCATATAATTAGTTTTGGGCCAATTATTCCTTAACGAAATTTTCAATTTTGCCCTATAACAAAAAAGAACATTATAATTCACACTGGCTACTGATTTCATTTGAATCCCGGAACTAAATTTCTTATAGTCATTGTAAGGGTTTTTATTTTCCAAACTATAAAAATCGACCATCGCATGCTTGGTATTTGATATTACACTGATCTCACATTGAAAGAGAAATTTGCGTACGACCCAGTCGTGCCCCCACATTTCCGATAGTTAAGTGACTAAACCAAATAAACTTTTCAGCTACTAAATATTCAAGTATAGATGGTAAAGTCTTTTGGCAGCTGCTGAGGCTGATACTGTAACTGCAGAAAGTGGCACATAACTACATGGTACTAAAATGAGACGAGGACAGTCAAACAATATTTTTTTATAAACACCGTTATTTATGACTATCATAACGAAAGCGTAATAAGTCCACAATCCCGTCTTGTACTACCACAGAGCATGGCATGAGTGGCTATTCAAAGCGCAACAGATTCATTCAGAAACATAAAAATAAACGCACATTTATCTTCATGCGGTAATTATATTGGTTTTATTTAATAATTGAAAAAAATACAAATGAGTGAAAAAATAACGATCAGTATTTAAAAAAATAAAAAACTTGGAGGAATCCGAGGTATCCTGGAATGGATTAGGATTGCCTAAGGGTAGATCCTCTCCTTCGGCGTCGTGAAAGGAACAACAAACTCTTCTTCTTCTTTCTGAAGGAGCCTCAAATTTGGTGTGCCATTCCAATTATTACCTGCTTCAGAAGAATTCTGTTGAGAGTTTTCGTGTTCGTATATGTAAGCAAGCTTCTGCTCGACAAATTATTGGAAAAGGGGATGCAAAATTATATTTTCCGTTTCTAATTGAGTTAATTTTGATTATAATTTCAAATGTTGTACTTACGGAAATCCATTTCATTTTCTTTAAATGCATAATCCATGTTCGACAAAATAACAATAATAAACTAAAACAATGTAGCTTGTAGTTAGGCAGCCAGGCCTACTGTATTTTCATTCTGTTACGCTCTTTTCTTGACAGTGTTGTTTATCAAGTTGCGTTGTTTAGTTTTATTTAGTACGAGGCTTAGCAATAAGAGCATAATCTCGTATAAGGCGCCTATAATAACCTGATAATCCTAGGAAAGATCGCAAGCTTCGCAGTGTTTTGGGAACCTCATAAACTACTATGTCCTTAACTTTATTTGGACAGGTTTTTGTTCCTTTATTGTATACAACGAAACTTAAGAATTCTACTTCTTCCTTAAAAAATATGAGTCTATTGTTGAGAAAAATGAAGCTCTTCCAAGATTGGCTAAAATAACCGAAGTGTCCGGGATTTGATATTTATCGCTGATAGTTTTATTTTTTTATTAAGCTTTCTGAAATCGATTACGAGCCTCATTTTTCGTTTACCCCTTTTTTGTCAACCACCCAAATGGGATTGTTATATGGTGATCTTGATTGTCTAATACTTCCATTGTGAAGTAATTCAGAAATTTCATTATTACCAAAGTCAGCTGCTGACATGGGATAAGGACTGGATCACGGTGCTTCGCATTGTCGCAGCAACATTTGTATTAAATGGTAGGCCCTCATTGGGATCACCAAAAACATTCCACCGTCGATTCATCAATTGCGAGAATTGTTTACATAAATCCTAACTGTACTTTTCTTTTCCTGCAGAGATATTGTAAACACTCTTACAGCAGAAATATAGTAATTTTTCTTTGCCCCCATTGTAATTTAAAATTCCCTTAACAGATTTAACTTTGCACTGACATCTTTTAAGAAATCGAATCCAATGATAGCATCAAACGTTTCCAGATGAAGAAGCAAAAAAAGTTGAATTTTTATTAAAAATGTTGATAATACATTTGGATTTAATCAGGTTAGGTCCGTGAATTAACTTGGTTTTATTGGTTTATAAATCAGTTTAATACCCTTGAGAGTATTGAAATCCTCAATATAATTCTTTGGGCACCAGTAACATCTAATAGTTTTATTTCCTTCCCTGCCAGTGTTCGACAAACGTATGGCAGGAGGGACTTACCCCTCAAAAAATTTATTTCATCAAAAATTTCTTGATCTTTATTAGAATTGGTACTTTGGTGTTCGTTTTCGTTGCATTCGCCCTCGAAATTTTGTTCATAGGGACAGCTATATAATTCGTCATTCTGTTCGTATGAATAAATTTCTGTGCTGGTGTTGGCATAGATATGTCTTGATTTAAATGATTACCTAACTCTCTGAAGTTTTGGAAGAGTTTGACGGTCTGATGCTCTGTGTCGCTATAATTGATTAGAATTATCAAATGGTTTTCGAAATTGATTAAAATGTTGGACTATTCTATACTATCTATTTCCATATTTTTTGCCTTATTTGTATTTTATATTATATTATTTTAAAATAACTACAATTATTCACGTTTTAGGGCTGAAAATAACAACCGAGAATTATTGTAATTTTCACAGGAGTTACGACATTATAAAAATCATTAAGTGCAGGCATTGAATTTCTCTTCAGAGGAAAAAATCACTATTTCACTTAGTTATCTTTTTCAATTCAACATTGTGGCATAGTGGTAAAAGTTCATTTTGTTGGTGAAAGCTTGTGATATTGCAAGATCAATATTGATTAAGTTTTTGAACTAAAACAACATTCACCAATTAATTTTGTGATACCTGTGGTGAACAAAACAACAAACAGCAAGTGGCAGATATATTGCTCTATGCAGTTGAAAACAAAAAATATAGTTAATTTTTTTAGAGTCTGGGCATTCACACATGGGGTGCTAAAAGAAAAAGTAAAACCAAAAAGCCATACAAAGTTCACTTTCTTAAATAATAAAAATTGTCTCGATAACAATTATAAAGAACCGCTGAACTAATTTGTTAACATTTATAAAGGATATCCTGCAATATCGGTATGATTATAGGTCCTATATTAAGAGTTAAGCTATTTGGGGGGAGAGTTCGGAATAAGGGCCATCCAATTCATTGTCAGATGCAAAGCGGTTGCCGGAACCTGATCAAAAATTAAAGTGTTTTGATAGAAAAACGTTTCTTTCATTATTTTTATTTGAAATAAATGTCCTAAATAATCCAAATTTAAAAAAAAAAACATTTTTATTGCATAAGTAATTGGAATCTTTAAAACCAAAAATTTCTGTCAGTCAAATTATTGATAAGTAAGACGTAAGCGATAATTCATAATCAACATCTTTCTTCTGCGTGGTCACTAGCGATGGACATCCTTTTTCCAAATTAAATCAATAAATACAACATCTCAACGATTTCGAAATTGTTGGAAATTTAAGTCAAAGAGAAGATACCTATACCTTATTTTCAACAAAGATTTATGAAAGGTAGGTCCACAAAGCTAGCAAGCATACACTCCTTACCAAATTTAAGAAAACAATACGAAAAAATATTTTATATTTCGATCTATATTTGGCGTGTTGTCCCTTTCGATTGAAAGTACGTATAGCCATATTAGTCAACCTATTTTGGCTCATTGTTGTAGATAAGTTCTAAATAATTTTAATTTCGCAAAACTTCGTTCACACGATGCCACTGAGACGGAAATTGTTTAATAAATTCTCATCGCTAGTGACAGACTCGGTAACGATAACGAGTCTGAAAGTCGCTCATAATAATAAAGCTTTACAAATTAAGTAGGTACTTTGGGAGTCATACCGATACCAGGTGTTAAAAAAGAAACGTATAAGTGACTCCATCCTTTTAGCATGTAAATGTGGATTCGATGAGAAGATTGTTTTAACTATTTGAGAACGAAGTTTTTAAGTAATAAAATTTGTTAAGAGTTATCCAAGGTCAACTATGAGCCAATATAATTTAGCTTATCTGGCTTTACTTCCAATCGAAAACACTGGGTGGTGCTCAGAGAGGCCCCTATTAATAAATTCTCACCCACAAAAGCACTCCAACTCTTGTTAGGTTAACCTTGCCCAATCAACGACCTGGTGAGCCAGGTGTCATTCGGAATCCAGTGAATCATTGCTATCGGTTATCAGTTGACTATCTTCTTTTATGATATCGCGTTGTATGTATATTAGGTTCCAGCCTAATGAGATTGATCGATCTACGTTTGTTTTGGTCACAATTCTAGCCCATTTTCTTAATTTTAGCCATTTTATCAAGTATACTTGTCATATTAACCAAAATTTCAATTTACTCGACAAGAGCGAAAACGTTTTTGATTAAACTTAAAATAGTATAATATAAGTATATACATTCCAAAAAAAACTGCATACCCGTTTTTTCGAAAAAAAAACCCATATACCCAACGGATTTTTGAATTTTAGCCGTATAACGAAAATTAAATTAAATTTAATATAAATATATGTCCTACTACTACTACTGTTTGCAACGATTCCATATAATTAGTTTTGGGCCAATTATTCCTTAACGGAATTTTCAATTTTGCTGAATAACAAAAAAACATTATAATTCACGCTGGCTACTGATTTCATTTGAATGCCGGAATTAAAGTTCTTATAGTCATTGTTCCTCATAACGCTTTTCGATTATGTTTTAACATCACTAACCAAAATCGACCAACTTCACATGCTTGGTATCTGATATTACACTAACCTCACATTGAAAGAGAAATTTGCCTACGACCCAGTCGTGCCCCCACATTTCCGATAGTTAAGTGACTAAACCAAATAAACTTTTCAGCTACTATATATTCAATCATAGATGGTAAAGTCTTTTGGCAGCTATTGAGGCTGATACTGTAACTGCAGAAAATGGCACATACATGGTACTAAAATAAGACGAGGACAGTCAAACAATAATTTTGTATAAACACCGTTATTTATGTCTATCATAACGAAAGCGTTATAAGCCCACAAACCCCTTAATTGCCTTTTGGTACAACCTTCGTGAATTTTTTGATTTAGAAGTAATAAAAGCAATTCAGTTAAGAATTGAATTCTAATTTATTAAGAATATTTTATTACTTAAAAATTGCTTTTGGAGAACAAAATATTCCACTCTTATATGCGAATATTTTTTTGAAAAAATATATTCTCTGCAGCTTAATAATATTCCACAAGCGGAATATTATGTTCTACTGTGGTCACACTGCTTCTCATATGTCTAACGAATGGATACTATTCGGAACGTTGAGACTGACTGCATTCAGTTATAGATTTGAAAAATTATTTTGTGGATTACATCTACATTGAATGATTTTCTTTGTAAGACCAAAAGTGCAGTAGATTTTATTTAAAGGCAGTCGATGTGGATTTATTTTAAAATGCAGTAGATATATTGCAATTGCAGTAAAGTCACAACGCTAAATGTAGACAGATTCTCTTGAAAGCTTGAATTCGTCCAATTTCACACAATACATGCATAAAACCGTCTTTTATTTCTTACGAACTTAATACGCTAACGCTTCCTCAACCAATGAAAATTGAATCCGTCGCATTCAAAAAAGCGCGCCGGTTTGAGACCATTCATAACAAACATGTATGTATTTGAAAAAATTCTGATTGAATCTGTTGCGTTTCGATATTCAATCCGTTGTGTCAAGAGATCAACACCATTCCAGGCGGGTGTTCTGTTGTACTACCACAGAGCCACAGAGTGGCAATTCGAAACTCAAAAGATTCCATCAGTTGTGTCAAGAGCTCAACTTCATTCCAGGCGGACGTCCTGTATCGGTTTTTTCAACAGGGACGCTACAAAAGCTGAGCGAAAGGGACAGCAAGCGACGCCATATTTCTGCTGCTCTTTCGAAATTTCTCTTCAGTAAGGTTTGCCATTTGGTGATGGAAAGATATACGATCCAACAACGATTCGAAGTTATTAAAATTTACAACCGAAATTCGGAGTCAGT
The DNA here is from genome assembly GCA_949824845.1 of Rhingia rostrata. NCBI lineage: Eukaryota > Metazoa > Arthropoda > Insecta > Diptera > Syrphidae > Rhingia > Rhingia rostrata. Next base: position 32,499,395 of record OX463759.1, read on the forward strand.
GGCCTCAACGTTAAGAGCGCTGCGTCCAATATATGGTTGTCATAATCGTCCTAGCAGATCAACAATTGAGCGTCTAATAGAAAAATTTGAATCCACAGGCACAGTACAGAATGTTCCCGTGCCAGTAAGACAAAGAAGTACCCGTAGTGTCGAGAATATTGCTGCCGCTGAGGCTTCAGTTGAAGAAAGCCCAAATGTGTCTCTCACACGTCGTTCTCAAGCGTTGAGCATCTCTGTGACGTCGTTGTGGCGAATTTAGCGAAAAGATCTTGGCCTACATCCTAACAAGATTAAATTGACGCAAGAACTGAAGCCGCTTGACCACCAGAAGCGTCGTATGTTCTTGAATTGGGCTGAGCAACAACTTGAAAATGATTCGGATTTTCATCGAAAAATCATCTTCAGCGATGAGGCTCATTTCTGGCTGAATAGCTTCGTCAATAAACAAAATATGCGGTATTGGTCAGGCAGCAATCCACTCGTACTCCATGAGTCATCATTGCATCCCAAAAAAATTACGGTTTGGTGTGGTTTATGGGCCAGCGGCGTCATTGGGACGTACTTCTTCCGTGATGATCAATACCGGCACGTTACTGTGAATGGGAATCGCTACCGTTCAATGATAACCGATAATTTTTGGCCCCAATTGGATGATATGGACTTGGAGGACATGTGGTTCCAACAGGACGGCGCCACAAGCCACACAGCGAATGCCACAATCAATTTATTGGAAACCAAGTTTGGAGAACGTGTTATCTCACGAAATGGTCTAGTCGCTTGGCCGCCTCGGTCGTGCGATTTGACGCAGTTAGACTATTTACTGTGGGCTACGTCAAGTCTATGGTCTATGCCAACAAGCCAGCGACGATTGATGAACTTCGTACGAATATCGAACGTGAAATTGCAGCAGTATCGGCCGATTTACGCTTGAAAACCGTCGAAAATTTGGTTCAGCGTCTGGATTTCTGCAAGCGTGCCCGTGGTGGCATAGAACGACTTTCACAGGAATAAAGAAACTCATTGATATCCAATGAATGGAATGAGTGGCTATTCAAAGCGCAACAGATTCATTCAGAAATATCAAAAAAGCACATTTATCGTCATTCGGTTATTTCATTGGTTTTATTTAATTATTGAAAAAACTACAAATCAATGAGTGAAAAAATAACGATCAGTATTTAAGAAAAAAGAAACTTGGAGGAATCCGAGGTATCCTGGAATGGATTGGGATTACCTAAGGGCAGATCCTCTCCTTCTGCGTCGTGAAAGGAACAACAAATTCTTCTTCTTCTTCCTGAAGGAGCCTCGGATTTGGTGTGCCATTCCAATTATGCTGTTGAACACTGTTGAGAGTTTTGCTGTTCGTATATGTAAGCAAGCTCCTGCTCGACAAATTTTTAGAAAAGCGGATGCAAAATTATATTTTCCGTTTCTAATTGAGTTAATTTTGATTATAATTACAAATGTGGCCTCAACGTTAAGAGCGCTGCGTCCAATATATGGTTGTCATAATCGTCCTAGCAGATCAACAATTGAGCGTCTAATAGAAAAATTTGAATCCACAGGCACAGTACAGAATGTTCCCGTGCCAGTAAGACAAAGAAGTACCCGTAGTGTCGAGAATATTGCTGCCGCTGAGGCTTCAGTTGAAGAAAGCCCAAATGTGTCTCTCACACGTCGTTCTCAAGCGTTGAGCATCTCTGTGACGTCGTTGTGGCGAATTTAGCGAAAAGATCTTGGCCTACATCCTAACAAGATTAAATTGACGCAAGAACTGAAGCCGCTTGACCACCAGAAGCGTCGTATGTTCTTGAATTGGGCTGAGCAACAACTTGAAAATGATTCGGATTTTCATCGAAAAATCATCTTCAGCGATGAGGCTCATTTCTGGCTGAATAGCTTCGTCAATAAACAAAATATGCGGTATTGGTCAGGCAGCAATCCACTCGTACTCCATGAGTCATCATTGCATCCCAAAAAAATTACGGTTTGGTGTGGTTTATGGGCCAGCGGCGTCATTGGGACGTACTTCTTCCGTGATGATCAATACCGGCACGTTACTGTGAATGGGAATCGCTACCGTTCAATGATAACCGATAATTTTTGGCCCCAATTGGATGATATGGACTTGGAGGACATGTGGTTCCAACAGGACGGCGCCACAAGCCACACAGCGAATGCCACAATCAATTTATTGGAAACCAAGTTTGGAGAACGTGTTATCTCACGAAATGGTCTAGTCGCTTGGCCGCCTCGGTCGTGCGATTTGACGCAGTTAGACTATTTACTGTGGGCTACGTCAAGTCTATGGTCTATGCCAACAAGCCAGCGACGATTGATGAACTTCGTACGAATATCGAACGTGAAATTGCAGCAGTATCGGCCGATTTACGCTTGAAAACCGTCGAAAATTTGGTTCAGCGTCTGGATTTCTGCAAGCGTGCCCGTGGTGGCATAGAACGACTTCCACAGGAATAAAGAAACTCATTGATATCCAATGAATGGAATGAGTGGCTATTCAAAGCGCAACAGATTCATTCAGAAATATAAAAAAAGCACATTTATCGTCATTCGGTTATTTCATTGGTTTTATTTAATTATTGAAAAAACTACAAATCAATGAGTGAAAAAATAACGATCAGTATTTAAGAAAAAAGAAACTTGGAGGAATCCGAGGTATCCTGGAATGGATTGGGATTACCTAAGGGCAGATCCTCTCCTTCTGCGTCGTGAAAGGAACAACAAATTCTTCTTCTTCTTCCTGAAGGAGCCTCGGATTTGGTGTGCCATTCCAATTATGCTGTTGAATACTGTTGAGAGTTTTGCTGTTCGTATATGTAAGCAAGCTCCTGCTCGACAAATTTTTAGAAAAGCGGATGCAAAATTATATTTTCCGTTTCTAATTGAGTTAATTTTGATTATAATTACAAATGTTGTACTTACCGAAATCCATTTCATTTTTCTTTAAATGCACAATCCATTTTCGACAAAATAACAATAATAAGCTAAAACAATGTAGCTTGTAGTCATTCAGCCAGGCCTAATGTATTTTCATTCTGTAACATTGTTTTCTTGACAATGTTGTTTATCAAGTTGCGTTGTTTAATTTTATTTAGTACGAGGCTTAGCAATAAGAACATGATCTCGTATGAAGCGCCTATAATAACCTGATAATCCTAGGAAAGATCGCAAGCTTCGCCGTGTTTTGGGAACCTCATAACCTATTGTGTCCTTAAATTTTGTTTGGACAGGTTTTTATTATTTTATTCGATACAACATCACGTCATCAATATAGGCATGACAGCATTTCCCTATTTCTTCACTGAGGACCTCATCGATTGCCCTTTGAAAAATACTGGGTTCGGTTTTTAAACAGAAAGGGATTCTACAAAGTTCATATTTCCCATTATTAATAGAAAAGGCGGGTTTTTCTCTATCTCGTTCGGACAACTTAATTTGATGGAATCCTGACTTCAAGCTTATTGTTGAGCTTTTCCAAGATTGGTTAAAATAACCGAAGTGTCTGGGGTTGGATATTTAACGCTGATGGTTTTACTACTAAGCTTTCTAAAATCTATTACGAGCCTCATTTTTCGTTTACCCGTGTCATTAACTCCTTTTTTGTCAACCACCCAAATACGATTGTTATAGGGTGATCGTGATTGTCTAATAATTCCATTGTGAATTAATTCAGAAATTTCATTACTACCAAAGTCAGCTGCTGACATGGGATAAGGATACGGTTTTATATAAACTGGATCGCTATCGGTGGTTCATATTGTCGCAACAACATTTGTATTAAATGGTAGGCCCTCATTGGGGTCAGCAAAAACTTTGGACTGTCGAGTCATCAATTGCGAGAATTGGTTACATAAATCCTAACTGTACCTAACTGTCCGCTGCGCTGATTGTTGAATAACCTATCTCATTCCATCCTTAAAATTAGTATCACCAAAAATTGGGCGTGACTAAAAACTAAAAGGCAAATAAATGAAGAAAAATCCAAATCTTTTTTGTTTGACAAAAACTTACGTTTTTCTTCTCCAAAAAGTGAACTTGGGTTAAAATGATCTAAAGATGAAATGCTTATATGGACATTTTGGGAGTATTTGCATCGAAATTCACTGACCAAAAAATGTTTTTTTCATTGAAAACGAACCCAAAAAGTGCACGTGGCATATATATATATATTACACGTCCTTAGATCATTTTAACCAATGAAAATTGAATCCGTCACATGCGAAAAAGCACGCCGGTTTGAAAGTAGACAGATTTTCTTGAAAGCTTGAATCCGTCATGTTTCAAAGAATACATGCATTAGTCCGTCTATTATTTCATTCGGACATACTACGCTACCGCTTCCACTACTAATGAAAATTAAATCCGTCGCATTAGAATGTAGACAGACTCTCTTGAAAGCTTCAAATCATACATGCAAGACTCCATCTTTTATTTCGTTCAAATGTATTACGCTATCGCTTCCACAACTAATAAAAATTAAAACTTTCCTGTTTCAAAGCATACATGCACAAGCATTAGTCCGTCTATTATTAGTGAGAAAAACAGACAGACTTCCAGAGACGGGCAACAACTTATTTCACTTATCAAAACTAAAACAAATCCCTATATTCCCTGGAAAAAAACAACAACGCTGGGGCCAAATAATGACAGCAACAATGTTCGTGAAATTTTGTCTGAATTCCTTGGTATGTAATTGTATTTTTTCTCAAATTCCTATAACGAAAATTCAAATTTCAAAATTTTACTCAGAATTTAATGCTCCCTTGCCACACTTGATTGGAGGGCAAATGCAATATAGCCAGATAGTTACGTATCAGAATGGTAAGAAACAAAAGCAATAATGCTTAGATCTCTCTGAGCCATAACAATGGCCATATTTATTTGTGAATCGTAAAATCGCCTATCCAATTGAATCTCTTGAGATATAGGATATTTTATGATTCTCAAAATTTTCAGACACTATTTTCAGAATATTTGTTCAATTATCAGTGTACTGAACATCAAATCATAATGGAGCGTGACTATTCGAAAACAACTTGACTTTTTCACACCGAGAAGGTTACTTTTGGCATTTCAATGATAATAATACATATAAAACGATTTCTATGAAGCGGTTATGTTGTGACCTACAAGTTTTTATAATTTTTAAATGTACAGAAAAACTTCAGTTTTCAATCAAGGTGTTGGGTGTTTTCGAAAAAAAGAGGAATTTTCGGATTCTTTTTGGAAGCCATATAAGTAAGCACACCATGCAAACCAAACCTAATTTTTTCTTGTTTTTATTTTTGCAGAGGGCACCAAGAAGAGCATCAGCAAGAGAACGTGCCATCAACTCTCTGTGATGAAACTAATTGGATTTTAACTGTCTTCCAAGAAACCATATTCAGAAGCTGTAGTTAATACGAATATCGAACCGACGACAGTCATTGAGTACCACCAACAGCCGCTAATACAGTAGTTGTTGTTACGCCAGTGGCTAATGCAACAGACGTTCCTACAACCAGTTCGAATGCCAAAGCCGAACTTAATAAGTATAACCATCTTTCTTACAAGAGACATAGAAATTGAAATTCAAGTTAAAGGTGGACAAGATAATTACGACCTTAGCATTTGAAAAACTAGTGGTCGTTTCCCGACTGTGTTGTACGTTCTTGTTCCTTGCTTGGTCTATAATAAAATTGAATTTTAACTAAATTTCTTAATTGGTCATAACTGAAAATTTCGAGACTTTTATAAATATTTTTAAATGTTGCTCCCAATAAAAAAAATCCGTTTTCTGCTGCTTCAAAAAATCTGTGTACGCAGTTTCATTTAAAATGTTAACGCGTTAATAATCTTGTTAAGTTCAATAAAATGTTTAGATCCGTTTTTGAAAAAAAAACATCCAAAGTAAAGTTTTTCATCATACAACAGGAATCTATTCTTTGATTGATGTTTTACATCTTTGTAACATCAATCGTCATTCAGTTCATAGAATGAACTTGTAATCTTTAAATTACCTGTCGTCCATTAAATTAAAGACGTTATTTGTGTATAAATATTATGTTTATTTTGTTGCGGATTGTAGCCTAATCATTCGATTTTTTTTACAGCTTGCGAAATATGTAACAAACGTTTTTGTAAAATGTATATCCTAAAACGGCATAAAAGATTGCATGAAGGCAAATCATTTCATTGTCCATTGAAAGCACCCATGGAAATCATTTTCTGTGATTGAATATCTAACGAAAGTTATTATTTCTAGAAGATAAATAAATAATATAAACGTATATTGTTTTAGAGAATACGTGGCAAGGCACAACAAAGAATTGATATTTCAATGCCAATATTCTGGTTGTAGCAAAGCATTTACATGTTCCGGACATCGCAATAGGCATCAGAGAAGGCACGAAAGTTTGGTGTAAATTGTTATTTAATAATTAATTTTGTTATTAAATTTGATAACATTTTTGGTTTATATCTATTTTCAGAATAAAGAAGAACAAATACAAGAGCAATAACCAAAACATCAACAACGAGAACAAGAAGTGGAAGAAGATAAATGCATTCTAAAAAAATCATCCACCATGCCATAAACTATTGTTTAATGACAGAATTAATTGATTATAGCTATTTAATTTGTTATTTTTGTAACCCAGCTGTCTACTTTAAATAAAAATTCAAAACGTTATAAAAAAGAACATAAATATATATATATATATATGTATATATTAATTATTACTTAACGATTGCTAAAGCAAAATGAGTTACTGACTGAATAAACGATTGAATTCCTACTCTAATTTGGAATTCAATGGTTTCGCATAAAACCAATTCTTATTTTTCGCTGATCAACATTTATTTTTATGAAGTAATGTTTGCCGTTCCACTGAAATGTTAACAGAGCTTGATCAGGATATCATTCTAAATAAGAAATCCAGAATACTGTCAGTGAGTGATTTTCTGTATCAACATAAACGTTAGGGTACTTCTGTAGTAGTATATGTATTGACTAGACGGTCTCAACCATTACCAATACAAGTAGTTGTGTACATACGTATACTTATATATAATACTATACCATTTGTCACCCTTGTCCATTATATTTAGCGTTGTATGAAAATGGCAAATCACCATGAACAACACTAAGATAGATATAGAATACACTAATGTATATGTATATAGTCACTCTTATAAGTCACGTATAAATAGTCCCCACATATGTAAATATATCCCATACACATGTTTCCCTAGTATTAAGTATAAGAAATAAAGAGAAGAGTTAGTTCGATTCTGACGTGCAATAAGTGCAGACGCATTTTATTTTAAAGGAAAACGCGCAATTCCAACTAGAGTCTCGGGCTACAATAATCAGAAGTGGGATAAAGAATCCAGAAAAATAAAAATAATACAGAAAAATTTTTTTTTTCTTCCTCCTGCCAAGTTCTGACAATAAATATGGAATCTATCAATTCAAACGATTTTTCGGCGACACAGCTACGCGAGTGGGCACATCGGCTTGGGCTTTCAACCACCGGTACAAAAAACTCTATAGCCATGCGGATAAGTGAAGTGCAGGTCGGGGAAAGAGGTGAAATACCCACCGTACGAGTTGAAGCTGAAGTGACACAGCAACAGTCGTCCGCAACTGGTGAAGAAGAGGATGATGACGCAGTCGAAATTGACGTGCCCGTAGCCGTACGTGAAAAAGATGACGAAAGTTCCATTTTAACAAAGGAACGGGAGTTGCATAAAAGGGAAGTCGATTTGTTGGTACGCGAGAAAGAGTTGCTCAGCAGAGAAAATGCACTGTTACAACGGGTGGTGAGATGGGAAAACGTTCAAACGATAGCAGACGGCCCGATACAGACGATTTCAAGTGTGTGCACGAATAAACATGTACAAATGATAGCAGAAGGGTCGACACAAAAAATTCCAAATGTGTGCGCAGATGTACAGACGACGGCAGAAGGATTGACAAAACAAATTTCGAATGAGCGCGTAGAAAAAAATAACAATGATGAAACGAATGATAGACAACTTAGCGAAACAACTGGATCGAAAGGAAACAGCGAAAGAGTGCAACAGTTCAGTTTCTATAAAGACATGCTGCCTGAGTACGATGGCGGACCAAGGATAGACGTATGGCTCGCTCAATTGAGAGGAATACGAAAAATGTATGCAGTGGACGAAGCTATGACACGTGCCCTTTTGGTTTCCAAGTTGAGGGGAAAAGCACAACAGTGGTTGTTTTCGAAACCAAATTTTATTGAAGAGACTGTCGAATGTTTAGTTGGACAAATGAGAGCGATGTTCGGCACTAAAGAAAATAAATTAACACTAAGAAAAAATTTCGAGGCTCGAAGGTGGAAGTTTAATGAGTCGTTTGCTGAATATTTTAATGAAAAAAATATTTTGGGAGGAGAGTTAGACATAGACGAGGACGAACTAATGGACTATATCATTGAAGGCATTGATGATGACAACATTAGGCTGTACGCACACGTTCAATGTTTTAAAGATAAAATGCAAATCTTACAAGCATTGAACAAAGTGAAACAAAAACATGTTTCAAAGGCAACTATGTCAGCCGCCGCCGCTAATAAACCTACTTCGAGTTCCAGATGCTTTAACTGTAATTCAGTTGGACACTTTGCAGCTGAGTGCCGGAAGACGAAGCGGGAGTATGGAGCTTGCTACGGTTGTGGCTCGATGGAACATCGTGTGTCGTCATGCCCTGACAGGAAGAAGACGATCCATTTGGCTGACAACGAATTCGAGGATTATGTAAGACATTTGTGTTTTTATTTAAGGAGTGACTTTAGAACTAGTTTATATTTAGAATGCCTCATAGACTCAGTGAGCCCCATCAGTTTCGTCCGGTTTTCGTGCCTTCCCAAAGGAATAAAGTTATCTAAAGCAGACAATGTAATTTTTTTTGGATTAAATAAGAGCAAATTGTTAGTTTTTGGAAAATTGTGGAGTTTTGTTGGTTGGAATAATTACAAATTACAGATTGAAATATACGTGGTCGATGACAGGTCAATGGGCTATGAGGTAATCTTAGGTAGAAATTTTTTGAAGAAGGGTAAATTCAAATTCTTGTCAATGATTGATAATGTCGATAGTAAAAGTGAATGCACAAAAGATAATGTTGCAATAAAATATGAAGATTTTGAAGAAATCACAAATGATAGTAATACACAGAGTAAAAGTATAAAATTAAAAACTGTAGAAAAAAAACAGATCGCGGTTGATGAAAAATGTACCGAAGACAATGATTTTGTAAAGTCTTTGATGATGATAGAATTTAAACCAAACGAGTGTGAAAACGAAATTATAAACGTAGGAAAAGATATAGATAACGATACTGTTAAGCGTTTACATAGTATTTATAAAAAACACTATTTGATACCTCGACGTCCTGATGAACCAGTGGTAAGATCAGAAATAAAGTTAAATTTAGATAATGTAAAACCTTTTCATGGACCGCCTAGAAGATTATCATATGCCGAAAAAACTGAATTGAATAAGTTACTGGATGAATATTTGGATAAAGGATACATCAGGACAAGTGAGTCAGAGTTCGTATCTCCTATAGTTCTAGTGAAGAAAAAAACAGGAGAGTTAAGAATGTGCGTAGATTACAGAACGTTAAACAAAGTAACAGCAAAAGATAGTTTTCCTATTCCGTTAATAGATGATCTTTTAGACCAATTGACAGATAAACAAATTTTTACAAAGCTAGATTTGAAAAATGGGTTCTTTCACGTATACGTGCATGAAGACTCGATAAAATATACGTCGTTTGTTACGCCCCTAGGACAATATGAGTTTTTGAGAATGCCATTTGGGTTAAAAAATGCTCCGTCTGTTTTTCAAAGACATGTTAACAGAATTTTTGCGGATATGATAAGAAAAAACGAGGTCATAGTATACTTGGACGACATAATGATAGCAACACAGAGATTAGAAGAACATTTTCATATTTTAACGGAAGTATTCAAAAGGTTAGTAGATAACAAATTAGAACTAAGATTGGATAAGTGTGAGTTTCTACAAAGGAAAGTAAAATATTTGGGCTATACTATTACAGGAGAAGGAATACAGGCAGATGAAAAGGGAATTGAGTCGATAAAAAATTTTCCTTTGCCACAAAATACCCACTCAGTTCAAAGTTTTCTAGGCCTTTGTTCTTATTTTCGAAGATTTGTCAAAGACTTTTCGACGATAGCTAAACCGTTATATAGTTTGATATGCATCCGATATTTTATTATTCCAAAAGAACGACAGATGCAGAAGCTAAGTACCACAGTTTTGAATTGGAAACTTTAGCTATAGTTAGTGCACTAAAAAGATTTCGTGTTTACCTTCAGGGCAAACACTTTAAGATTGTGACAGATTGCAACTCTTTGACAATGACTCTTAACAAAAGAGAACTTAATCCAAGGATTGCTAGGTGGGCACTTGAGCTTCAAAACTATGATTATACACTCGAACATAGAGCTGGTACACGCATGCAACACGTAGACGCACTAAGCCGTTCAACCAATATTTTAGTTTTAGAAACAAATACATTTGAAGAGAATTTGATAATTTGCCAGGCTAAAGATAGTAAGATAGTTGGGTTAAAAGACATGTTATTGAAATCGGAACACTCGATATATGAGATGCGTAACGGTATAGTTTACAAAAAGAAAAACGATGGAACAATTTTATTTTGTGTTCCAGAATCTATGGAAGGTCATGTGTTGTATAAATACCATGATGAAATTGGACATATAGGTACTGACAAAATGATTGAATTGATATCAAAAAGTTATTGGTTTCCGAAAATGAGGAAAAAGATAGACAAACACATAAAAAATTGTTTGAAATGTATAGTTTACTCGTCTAAGCACGTTAAAGAAGAAGGTTTTCTTCATAGTATTCCCAAAGGAAACGTTCCATTTGAAGTAGTACATATAGATCACTACGGACCTGTAGATCATTCCAGGTCACAAAAAAAGCATATATTAGTGGTGATTGATGCATTCACAAAGTTTGTCCGACTATATCCGACCAAGACCACTAATACGAAGGAAGTTATAAAAGCTTTGACAGAATATTTTAGATCTTATAGTCGCCCCAAATGCATAGTTTCAGACAGAGGGAGTTCGTTCACGTCTAACGATTTTCAAAATTTTATGTCAGAAAATGGTGTACGACACATACAGGTTGCAACAGGATCGCCACAAGCAAATGGTCAAGTAGAAAGAGTAAACAGAAGTATAGGTCCAATGATAGCAAAATTAGTCAAACCAGAAGAAGGGGTCTATTGGGATCACATATTAGAGACAGTTGAATATGCGTTAAATAACACAGTACATAGAACAATAGGACAACACCCAAGTATATTATTGTTTGGTGTAGATCAAAAAGGAGAAGTGATAGACGAACTTAGAGAAAATTTAGAAGAAACTAAGCAAATGATAGTTAAAACAGATCGTAACGAAGTAAGAAAAAAGGCAGTTTTACGACAAGAACGTTCGCAAGAATATAATAAAAAATACGTTGATAAAAAACGTCAAAAGCCAACCAGATACGAAATAGGAGATTTTGTACTAGTTAAGAATTTTGACTCACATCCTGGTGCGTCGAAAAAACTGATACCAAAATTTAAAGGTCCGTACCAAGTAACTAAAATTTTAAGAAACGATCGTTACATATTTAAAGATGTTGATAATTTCCAGCAGTCTCGTTTACCGTACCAAGGAGTTTGGGCGGTTGCCAATATGCGCCCCTGGTTCAAAGGAAGTCGCGATAACAAATGTTAAACGATGTTTTAAGGTTGTCGTGTTACGCTATAGATCAGGTGATCTAGCTGGTTAGGATTGCCGAGTTGTAGTAGTATATGTATTGACTAGACGGTCTCAACCATTACCAATACAAGTAGTTGTGTACATACGTATACTTATATATAATACTATACCATTTGTCACCCTTGTCCATTATATTTAGCGTTGTATGTAAATGGCAAATCACCATGAACAACACTAAGATAGATATAGAATACACTAATGTATATGTATATAGTCACTCTTATAAGTCACGTATAAATAGTCCCCACATATGTAAATATATCCCATACACATGTTTCCCTAGTATTAAGTATAAGAAATAAAGAGAAGAGTTAGTTCGATTCTGACGTGCAATAAGTGCAGACGCATTTTATTTTAAAGGAAAACGCGCAATTCCAACTAGAGTCTCGGGCTACACTTCTTAAAATTCTTAAAATGAAGTCGATGAGTTGATGAACAAAAGCATGTATCCTTACGCCTGTTACGGCCAACAGACACCAACCCAACGTAAAACGGATATAATGGCAAACAATTACCACTTTGCATTACCAACCTCGACCGTATTTTAAGATTATCTTTTCCATCTTCTTTTTCTTGTTGATAAGTAAAACGTAGGAAATAATGCATAATCAACATCTTTCTTCTGTGTGGTCATTAGCGATGGACATCATTTTTCCAAATTAAATAGATAAATACAACATATCAACGATTCTGAAATAGTTCGAAAGTTAATTTAAAGAGAAGATACCTATACTTCGTTGTCAACAAGGATTTATGCAAGGTAGGTCCACACAGCAAGCAAATTTAAGAAAATAACACATACAAATATTTTATTAAAAGGTCCTTTCGAGCTATAACTGCACTGAATAGTTCGATTGAAATCTATATTCTGTGTGGTCCCTTTCGATTGAAAGTACCTATAGCCAGATTAGTCAACCTATTTTAGCTCATTGTTGTCGATAAGCTTAAATAATTTTAATTTCGCAAAACTTCCTTCTCACGATGCCACTGAGACGCAAATTGTTTAATAAATTCTCATCGCCAATAACAGACTCGTTAACAAGTCGGGAAAATCCCTCTTAAAAATAAAGCTTTAAAAATTAAGACTTTGGGATTCTTTTCAGATGTTAAAAAAACCTACAAAGGAGTCCCTCACCTCATTTTTCCTCACTAGGTTTATTGGCGTAGATTGTTCAGGTAACATACAATGCGTAGTTCGCTGCTAAGCCAAACGCTGAGGGTTCAAGCCCAAGCTTCGGCAGCATTTGTTTTCTACGAAAATTGCCAGCTTATCTGAGGCCGCCTGTGCGATAATATGAGACAATATAAATCTATGTCTCCTTTTATGTGTCTATCTGACTCTCTCTGTTGTATTAATGTCTTGATCTGTCCCAGTCGATGGCCTCAGTCGCCAGTGCTTTTACGTGTCTGTAGTTCGTTGCATTCAAGTGCCGAAATACTGTGATACGTAATTGTCAATAAACTCGTAACTCATGGGATGTCATAAAACGAGCATAGCAGTTCCCTTGCCACGGGTACTAAAACCAATGGCACTTAAAAGCTCAGGAGTATCTATATTTCCTGATAATAATTGGTATAAGAAAACCATATCATTGTTAAGTCTACGTTGATACAAGGGCAACAACTGTAGCAGTTTAGACACCTATAAGGAGGCAAATTGTGTACGCCATCCCAATCTTATGAATTTACGTTGGACTGCCTCAATTTTATTAGAATGGACTAAAAGGGTGTCCACACCTGTGAGGCATACTCCAAGTGAGGGCAAACTACACAATTGTATAGCGAAAGGATGACATACGGGTCATTAAACTCTTTTGACCACCTTTTTATAGATCCCAACATAGAATTGGATTTATTGACAATAACGTTTAAGTGTTTATGAAACTCCAATTAATGATCAAAATAAACACCAAGATCATTAGAACTTTCTACACGACTGAGAGTGTGCCCGGACAGATTAAAACTGGCATTTAGTAGGGTTCAGACTCAAACCGTTTTGAAGACACCATATGGTCAAACTATTTAAATCAGTTTGTAGTAAAAGCGAAACGCTTAGATCTCCTACACATTTGAAGGAGTTTTTAAAAATTAAAATTAGTTAAGAATTATCCAAGATCAACTATGAGCCAATATAATTTAACTAGTCTGGCTATACTTCCAATCGAATACAAGGCACACAAGATAAAGATTTTCATCGAATTATTCAGTGCAATAAGACATCGAAAGGTCCTTTAAAATAGTTTCTAAAATTTTTCAACGGGTGTGAGCTTGCTTTACCGCCCAGGGTGCCACTTCCTCTTAGTCAACCACTGGCTAAATCTCTCCACACCTACAATTGGCGGTGCTCAGAGAGACCCCTATTAATAAATTCTCACTCACAAAAGCACTCCAACTCTTGTTAGCTTGCCCTTGCCCAATCAACGACCTGGTGAGCCATGTGTCATTCGGAATCCAGTGAATCATTGCTATCGGTTATCAGTTGCCTCTCTTATTTTATGTTATCACGTTGTATGTATTGTTGTGGGCATGTGATAGGTGAATCCGTAAAAGTTGGAGCATTTGGGGAAATCAGTTTTCCACTCGCCCCAACCAAATCTGGAAACATATTTGTGGCGCAATCTTACTAACATTATGATAATAGCGGAACCCAAAAAACTGTTTTTTTTTTTAAATTCCGTCTGTCCGTAATAAAGTTGTTCAGGACAATGTCAGCTTCAAACTGTCAAATGACAAACTGACATTATCTGTATGAAAACAAACTTTTGCAAAGACTACTTTTTTTCTCATTGAAATCGCATTTATATTCACACTTTTCAATGATGCTGTTGATGACCAGTATCCACTCCTTTTATATCATTTTTACGATTTAACACACTCAATTTGTATTTTTATAAGTTAATTATTTTTATTTCACAGTAACCAAATTATATTTTCAACGCAATACCCCATAAAACAACACTCCCGCCATATAAAATATCATGAAAGAGACAACGCACATGTGAGTGAGAAGTCTCATGAACCATATAAAATATCTATTTGTTCCGCTCCAAAAATATACAAGGCGATTGAGGGGGAGATATTTTCATGAACAAATCCATGGACGCTCCAGCCTAAAGAGCTTGATCGATCTACGTTTGTTTTGGTCATAATTCTAGGCAATTTTTTTACTTTTAGCCATTTAATCAAGAATACCTGTCATATTACTCAAAATTTCAATTTACTCGTCAAGAGCGAAAACGTTTTTAATTAAACTTAACATATTATAATATAAGCATATAAGTTTTAAATATGAAAATTAAAAATGCGTTTTTAAAAATCAAATTCAAATCTTTATTGAGAAGAACACAAGCGTTGTGGTTGATGGTTTCTTAACTTCTAACTTCGATGTTGGCCTCGAAGTTGTTTGGTGGCGTGGACATGATATTCATGCACACTTATCTTTTGGTGGCGGCGGCGTGAGCAGATATTTTTATCTTTGCGAGAAATGTTTACGTCTGCTTGGTGGCAGATGCACAGATATCCTTATCTTATGTCCGGTCTTGGGTGGTCATTCCTCTGTTCTTCGACTGCGCTTCTATCGATTAAATACGATGTCTTGTTGTGGGAAATGTTCTGTAGCAAGTATAACTCCTCCCTCTCTTGAATCGTCCGTCTGGTGAATTTTAACTGATGGTAGATTCACAGCTATGTTGTTGTTAGGGCCATTATTTTTGAATTTTAAATACATGATTATTATTATTATTACAACTATGATAATTATAATTGTGGTTATACTATAAGTTACGTTTTTACTAATAAAATCTATGTTAGTTAGTTTTTTAATGTTTTCGATTGATTCATATTTGATTATGTCAATGTCTTTGTTTTCTGTAGTAATCTCATAGTTTATTATTGGGACTATTAAGTCTCCACGATATTCTTTTCTATTAAATATTTTATTTTTTATTTTGAGTTTACAATTTTTTAGTTTGATTTAATAGTTTCCTTTAATGATATAGTTTAGATCATTGCAATTTTGAATAATGGGAGTTTTTTCTATGTTTTTTATCACGATAAACTCTCCTTCTTCTTTGATCTCTGTTTGATTATAACTGATTCTATTACAATTTTTAATTGGCTTTTGGATTATTAAATCGTTAATACATTCATTGTCAATTAAAATTAACTTTTCAACTTCATCGTTTGGATAGTAAATTTTATTATTCTTTTCTAGAATAGTAGCTATTTATAATTAGACTTAAAGTTTTATTATTTATGGGAAAATTCTGGATAAAATACTTGTTGTAACGTTCATCAGTGAATTGAGGGATTGAGATAATTATCAGGATATTCTCTTTATAGACTGCCAATTTCATTTTTAAATGCTGAAGTTTTTCAAATGTTATTTCGTTCTCATGATTTTCTTCAAAGTCAGTATGTTTTGTGTCAAAATTCCTGTTCTACTAGTTAGGATTATGTTTTCTATTTTTTCTAGTGCAAGCTTTACTTCATTAATTTGGTTGTAGAATTCTAACTCGATTCTGAGGTTACTTACGTCGCTTTTCTGATTTTTAATTCGTTAGTTGCTATTGTACCCTTGTTCATTGTATCTATTAATCTTTTAAACTGTTCATTAAATTGATCATTGATTTTAATTTGTTGGTTGTTATTTTCTACTATATTCCTACTATTTTCTTCATATGCTTTTAGTCTTTTTTCTATGTCCTCATAATCGTCTTCGTCCATAGTTCCATATAAAAATTTCATGCCAGTCCCTATTAAGTTAATTACTCCTCTTTTAACTATTTTGTGAGGTATTAAAGTTTTAAATTTGGTCTCTAATTTAGTTATTTCTCTGATCTGTCTATATTGTTTATTTGGGATTAATCTATATTGTTCTTTGAGTTTGATTATTGCTTCTTCGTATTTTGTTAGGTTTATAATATGAATTATTGTTTTATAATCCTCAATTAAATTAATTGATTCACTTTTTATAATTACGAACTCCTGTGTGATCTCATACAGTTGTATTTCTTGGTTATGAGCCAGTGTTAACTGTCATAGAACTAGTATCGTTGCCAATTTTAATTTCATCGTTTTTGAATCTTTTCTTTTTCTTTCTAAACTGGTCCTTGTGTAATTTCTGTAGGTCTCTGTTTGGTTTGATTGTAATTTTATTTTTATCTATTTTAATCACTTTTACTCTTCTATGCTTTGTTTTTAATTTATCGAAATATGTAGGATTGTAAATTTTGGTAAAATTTGGATTTACATCCGTATCCTTTCTATTTTTATTACTTCTATTCAAAACTTTATTCTTTGTATTTTCGATTCTTTCAAATATTATTTTATTATCTATGCGTCCGAAATGAATGTCACTTGGTTTTTCTTTGGTGGTTAAATGGATCGTATTGTTGTAAACCTCTATGGTCCACGTCACGTTATCGACTAAATCTGCCTTTTGCTTTTCAAATAACCTAATGTTCTCGTTCAGAGTGGAATGTAGGCGTTCTATATCTGAGTTGCCGGTGTGTCGATATGGCGTAGTAATGTGAGTCATAATCTCCTTTTTTTAAGGTATAGTTTGACTGTGTAAGATAGAAAACATTTATCATTGTCGGTCGTTAAAAGCTTTGGTTTACCTAGATAAGTAAATATCTTAGTCATAGAGGTAAGCACGTCAGCTTGATTCTTTGTTTCTAAACGTTCGAGTGCTATAAATTTTGAAAACTTGTCAATACACGTTAGGTAGCTACCATTTCTTGGTATGGGCCAAATGTCCATATGGTAGTGTTCGTGAGGTCCTGAAGGCGTAAGCGTTTTTTCATACGGTAGTTTTATCGGATTTCTTTCTATTTTTAGATTACACATTTCACAATTGTTCAATACTTTGTTAATAGTCTCTCGCAAGTTAGGTGCGTAAAATTTTCTAATGATTTCAAGGTATGTTTTTTCAATACCAATGTGATTAAATTTTGTGTGAATTTTGTCAATTGTCTCCTCAGTTTCTGGAGGATGTAAATTTATTAAGTTAGTTATGCTTCTATATAATTTCTGATTATTATGGTGTTATTTCCAATAGTTTTGGAATTTAAGGAATAATTCGTCATTATCTGTATATGTTTCTAAAGGTAAATTGTCGTTATTTATGAATATTGCATTTGTGCAATTAATATCACACTCAGATATTATTAGATCAAAGTCTTTAATCGTAAAATTCTTTCTCGTAATTGTTATTAGTCTTTGACCTATGTATGGGAAGGATATTTCTTGAGAACCTTCATTGGTTGTTTTAATGATTATTTGACGTTTAAACATGTTAAGGGGTTTGTCTGTTATTGGAATTAAGTCTGTACTATCTGATTCAACACTGTGTTGTGTACTCAGTAAATCTTCTTCTAAAGCGTTAATTTCAGGTAGAATCTTTACTCTTGATAGAGCATCGGCAACTTTATTTTCCTTGCCTTGCAAATACTCAATATCAAAATCTTATTCTTCGAGCTTTATTTTCCATCGTTTTAGTTTAGAATTAGGCTCTTTAAGATTATGTAGCCAAACTAGCGGCCTGTGATCTGTTAAGATTTTGAAACGTCTACCGTATAAGTAATGACGAAATTGTTTGGTTGCCCAAACGATTGCGAGAAGTTCTTTCTCTATGGTGCTGTAATTGGACTCATGTTTATTTAGTGTCCTGGATGCAAATGAAAGTGGTCCGTGAGATTGGGACAATACTGCGCCTATTGCAAAGTTGCTTGCATCGGTTGTTAATATGAATTCTTTGTTAAAATCTGGGTGTTTGTTAATTAACGTATCTGTCATAGCTACTTTTAATTTGTTGAACGCGTCAACGTATTGTTCGTTCTTTATATCTATTTTTGTTTCAGTATTATTAATTGTTGTATCATTTATTTCGCTTTCATTATATCCCGCAGGATTGTTATAGTTATTTCTGCTGTTGTAATTAACTTGTCTAACCGGAATTGGGTTTCGTCTTAATTGGCTACTGCCTGGATCGATGTCCATAGGCTGTGGTCTAGATTTATTTTGATTATAGTTTCTATTTGGGTTGTGATTATTTTGGAAAGGGGCTCTGTTTTGGAAATGATTGAATGGTGGGCGGAAATAATTGGGTCTAAAATTGCTGTTAAAGTTGTTCCTAAATTGGCCAGATCCTTGGAATTGGGGTCTAAAATTATTTTGATGATTCTGTGGGACGAACATTTTTGGTTGAATGTTCCTAGTAACTAAGTTTTGCCTTGGCTGTCTTTCTTCAAAATGATTTGAGTTAACAAATCCTGCTTCTGTGAGCTCGTGTAAAGCTTCCTGCAAACTCTTTGGTTTTAGGGCAAAAAGAATTGTACGCATGTGTACCGGCAATTTCTCTTTAAAAATATTTAAAGCAGTGATATTATTGTTGTCCACTTCATGGACTTTATTTTCTTGAACCGATTTTTGGTTCAAATCGCACAGAGTTTTTTGGATGTCGTTATAGAAATTTAAGACGTTACCTCCAGAACTTATCTGTCGTAGATCTTCGTACAAGTGGAAGCTGTTTTTGAAGCCTCCAAAATTATTAATTAGCATCTGTTTGATTTCCGACCAATTTTGTAAATGAGAGTGAGTCTCAACGCATCTTTTTGCCTTTCCAATAAATTTGGATTTTAAGATGTTTATACACATCAGTTGGCTTTGACTATTATACTAGTTAAGAGTTGGTATTATTCCGTCTACATTTGTGAGGAATGTATATAGATCTTCAGTGCGACCATCAAACCTATTGAGTTTCTCAATATATTTAAGGGGATCGAGCGTTAAGCTCTTTTTGGCTGTATCTACTTGGGTAGAAGTCATTTTGGTTTTCTGATATTTTTCTATACCTAACACACTTTTATTAAACTTAAATTCAATTTCTTCAAAATTGTCCAATAAAATGTTTTCAATATTTGGGTTTTCACTTTTATTATCTAAAATATTGCTGCTCAAACTTAGCTTTAAATTATTACTTCTAATGTAATTCTTATTCTCAATTTTACTTTCTGGTAATTTAATGTCTTTGCTTTCAAAATTATTCTTAATATCTACCTTACAGTTTTCAGGTATGCTTCTGTTTCGGATTTCTATTAGATGCAGGTCTTCTTCCTCTGTTGAACTAGATTCCTCCTCGTCAGTGTACTTGCTATCTGCATTAATTATCTTCTTCTGGAAGCTCTTGAACATCTATTGAATTTTATTTGTTGGGGCTCTGAAGCTGCCCTTCTGTTCCTTCTTTAATTATTCGTTGGGGCTGTGAAGCTGCCCTTTTTTTTCTTTTTTTTTTGTAAATTTATTTGTTTAGTTTTTGTTTTTTCTTCACATAATCTAAGAGTTTGATTAATCTCTCTCTATGAGCTTCGTGGTATTTCCATATGCATTGGGGTGAACCACTAATTAATCGGTTTTTTATTCACTGAACAAATTTATTGGATCTTTATTTTCGTTAAAGGTCCTTGTTCTGTTTTTTTTGTAAAAAGTCTTAGTCGTAAATTCAAAGATTCGTTTAGTCTTTTTCGCAGAAAAACTTATTTCTGAAATTTACTTTACTGTTTAATTTTTACTTATTCGAGGCACCGTGTTAGTCATAAACTCAAAAATTTGTTTACTCTTTTTCGCAGAAAAACTTATTTAGAAATTTATTTCACTAAAACGGAACGGTAGATTTTTACAAGGATTACACAATTTATGCAATCCAGATTCTTCTATCGATTCTATCTATCTATCTATCTATTCTATCTATCTTTTCTATTCTATCGATTAAATACGATATCTTGTTGTGGGATATGTTCTGTAGCAACTATAACTTATATATTCAAAAAAAATGCATACCCGTTTTGTTCGAAAAAATCCATATACCCAACGGATTTTTGAATTTAAGCTGTATAACGAAAATTGAATTAGATTTAATATAAATATATGTACTACTACTACTACTGTTTTCAACAATTCCATATAATTAGTTTTGGGCCAATTATTTCTTAACGAAATTTTCAATTTTGCCCTACAACAAAAAAAAAACACAGACACAGTCGTGCCCCCACATTTCCAATACATAATATTCCACTTGTGACTAAACCAAATAAACTTTTCAGCTACTATATATTCAATTATAGATGGTAAAGTCTTTTGGCAGCTGCTGAGGCTGATACTGTAACTGCAGAAAGTGGCACATACATGGTACTAAAATAAGACAAGGACAGTCAAACAATGATTTTTTATAAACACCGTTATTTATGTCTATCATAACGAAAGCCTAATTAGTCCACAATCCCCTTAATTGCCTTTTGGTAAAACCTTCGTGAATTTTTCGATTTAGAAGTAATAAAATCAACTTCAGTTAAGTATTGAATTCTAATTTATGAAGAATATTTTATTACTTAAAAATTGCTTTTGGAGAACAAAATATTCCACTCTTATATGCGAATATTTTTTTGAAAAAAATATATTCTCTGCAGCTTAAAAATATTCCACAAGTGGAATATCATGTTCCACTGTGGTCACACTGCTTCTCATATGACTGGATACTATTCGGAAAATTGACACTGATTCAGTTAAAGATTTGAAAATTATTTTGTGGATTACATTAACATATTGAATGATTTTTTTTTGTAAGACGAAAAGTGCAGCAGATTCTATTTAAAGCCAGTCGATGATGATTTATTTTAAAATGCAGTAGATATACTGTTATTGCAGTGAAGTCACAAGCTTAATGTAGACAGATTCTCTTGAAAGCTTAAATCCGTCCAATTTCACACAATACATGCATGAAACCTTTTATTTTTTATTTTTTATTTATTTATTTTTATTTTTTTCGAACATACTACGCTACCGCTTCCTCATCCAATGAAAATTGAATCCGTCGCATTCAAAAAAGCGCACCGGTTTGAGACCATTTATAACATATGTGAGGTATCTGAAACAATTCTGATTGAATCTGTTGCGTTTCGATATTCAATCCGTTGTGTCAAGAGATCAACTACATTCCAGGCGGGTGTCCTGTTGTACTACCACAGAGCCACACAGTTGCAATTCGAAACGCAACGGATTCAATCAGCTGTGGCAAGAGCTCAACTTCATTCCAGGCGGGCGTCTTGTACTACCACAGAGCATGGAATGAGTGGCTATTCGAAGCGCAACAGATTCATTCAGAAATATAAAAAAACGCACATTTATCTTCATTCGGTTATTTTGTTGGTTTTATTTAATTATTGAAAAAAATACAAATTAGTGAAAAAATAACGATCAGTATTTAAAAAAATAAGAAACTTGGAGGAATCAAAGACTTTCGACTGTCGATTCATCAATTGCGAGAATTGTTTCCATAAATCCTAACTGTACTTTTCTTTTCCTGCAGCGATGTTTTTAACACTCTTACAGCAGAAATATAGTAATTTTTCTTTGCCCCCATTGTAATTTAAAATTCCTTTAACAGATTTAACTTTGCACTGATATCTTTTAAGAAATCGAATCCAATGATACCATCAAACGTTTCCAGATAAAGAAGCAAAAAAAGTTGCATTTTTATTAAAAATGTTGTAAATAGATTTGGATTTAATCTGGTTAGGTCCGTGAATTAACTTGGTTTTATTGGTTTATAAATCAGTTTAATACCCTTGAGAGTTTCTGTAATGAGAAAAAGTTGGTTGTATTTCCATATTTTTTTGCCTTATTTGTATTTGATTAGTGGGGATGGGGCTATAGTGACGTGAATTGTAAGGAGTATATTGGTTTCAAATCATACATGCAAGAGTCCATCTTTTATTTAACTTACTTACTGCGCTACCGCTTTCATATCCAATGTAGACAGCGATGGGACTTTTTGAAAAATTGCCCGAAGCAGATTTTAAAAACTAGATTTTTATATTTTCCAAAACATAAATGAAATATAACATAAATACCTACACATAAATAATTTCGACCTTTTTTATGTTAATCACTGTTAAAAACACGCAAGTTAACTCACATAGATATATCGTCGGTTCGAAGGTATAGGTCATTTAGTATCTACAAAACTGATAAAAATGAGTTCTTAAGAAAATAACTACAATTTTTCACGTTTTAGGGCTGAAAATAATAACCGAGCCATTGTTGTAATTCTCACAGGAGGAGTTACGAAATTGTAAAAATCATTAAGTGCAGGCATTGAATTTCTCTTCAGAGGGAAAGATCACTATTGCACTTAGTTCTCTTTTCAATTCAACATTGTGGCATAGTGGTAAAACTTAATTTTGTTTGTGAAAGCTTGTATAATTGCAAGATCAATATTGATTAAGTTTTTGAACTGAAACAACATTCACCAATAAATTTGGTGATACCTGTGGTGAACAAAACAACAAACAGCAAGAGGCAGCTATAGTGCTCTACGCAGTTGAAAACAAAAAAATAGAGTTATTTTTTTTAGAGTCTGGGCATTCACACATGGAGTGCTAATAGAAAAAGTAAAACCAAAAAGCCATACAAAGTTCACTTTCTTAAATGCAAAAATTTGTCTCGATAATAATTATAAAGAACCGCACAAAATAAAGATTGCAACAACGTTTCTTTGCTGAATTAATTTGTTAACATTCATAAAGGATATCCTGAAATATCGGTATGATTATAGTACGTATATTAAGAGTAAAGCTATTTGGGGAATAAGGGACTTCCAATTTATTGTCAGATGCAAAGCGCTTGCCGGAACCTGACCAAAAATTAAAAAAATAAAATGTTTTCATAGAAAAACGTTTCTTTCATTATTTTTATTTGATATAAATGCCCTAAAAAAATCCAAATTATTGCATAAGTAATTGGAATCTTAAAACCCAAAAATTTCTGTTAGTCAAATTATTGATAAGTAAGACGTAAGCGATAATTCATAATCAAAATCTTTCTTCTGCGCGGTCATTAGCGATGGACATCCTTTTTCCAAATTAAATCAATAAATACAACATCTCAACGATTTCGAAATTGTTGGAAATTTAAGTCAAAGAGAAGATACCTTATTTTCAACAAGGATTTATGAAAGGTAGGTCCACACAGCAAGCAAGCTTACACTCCTTACCAAATTTAAGAAAATAATACGAACCAATATTTTATTTAAACGTCCCTTTGAGCTATAACTGCACTGAATATTTCGATCTATATTTTGTGTGTTGTCCCTTTCGATTGAAAGTAGGGTAGATGTACCAGTACTCGGCCACCTAACTCTTTTTCCTACTTTGATCCATGATAACTAATTTACGTGGCCACTTAAACAAGTTTTTGTTTTTTTTTCACCTTAATGTCAATTTCATGTTTGGAAAAAAATAGCTGAATGTAATTGGATTCATGCATCTGAAATTAAAATAATTTTTTTGAAAAAAGTGAAATTTCAGAACCCGGCCACCAAAATTCATTGGTCGGCCACTTTTGCGTCAGTATCCGGCCAGGTTATTTTTATTTAAACAAAACTGCATTAACAAAATAGATTTAACATTTTTACTCGTTTTTAATAGATTTAGCGATTGTTTAATTAAAAACTATTTTTATTTTGGTATCACATGTACCTAAATGTACATAATTTAATTCAATTGTCAAAGACCATTAATATAATATATAGAGTAAAGTAATTAAAATTCAGTTATACATTTATAATAATACAAAGGTAAGTAGATTTATAAATATAAAATTAACATTAGTTAAATTAGCTTCGATTTTCAGGACTATTAAAATAATATATAGGTACCTACATAGTAAAATAATAAGAATTCATTTATGCGTTTATAGCACTACATGGGTAGGTTGATATATAAATAAAAAATTAACACTAATTCAGGTAGGTAGCTTCGAATTTTAGGACTTGTCAAGGACTACTAATATAATAAGAAATTATATGAATTAAAATAATAAAAATTCAGCTCCACATTTTTAATAAAGAACATATGAATGAAAAATAAAACTTATAAATCTAGACAATTATCACATATAAATTCCATTGTAATAGCGTCATTGTATTCTAAAAAGCTCATTGAGCTACACTTTAGGTGATACCAACGAGGACATGTGTCACAACCAATGTTTTTCAAATCGTCTTCTTCTGTATCGCTTATAAGTTGCTCTTTGTATTTGTCGCATTCGATGACTTGGTTTTTTTTCCTTTTCGCTTTTTTCCCTTTGATTTTTTAGTTTCTTTTTCCATTTTCTTCCTTAGCCTTGCATCTTTTCTATTTTCGACAGCATCAATTTTTTCTTGCTTAGCTCGTTCTTTTCGCTCGTATATATCCCTCCAAGCCTGTGAAGAATTTGCGCTGGGAGACCTGCTAACCTGTGTAAGAGTCCTATTTTTTTCTTGAAAGGATCCGGATAAAACAAATGCTTCGACAAAGAAAGTGGAGAACGAGATCTGCATGGAGAACAGGATTCTGATCTGTCATTTGATGAAATCAATGTTTTATATCCTATATTTGTTTGATTAACTGGGTTGACATAAACGGGAGCTATTGGAGAAGTTTTCCGTGTTGTTGGTGTGGTTGAATGGTTTCCGTTGGATTTCAAATCGGCAAATCAGAAGTAGAACCTGGATTTGACTCGGTCAACTTTATGGGGGCAAGTAAAGATATTTTTGATGAAGTAGGTGTGGCCAGATAGTTAACTGCTGATGAAACTGTGTCTTCCGGTATTTGATTTAACACACCATTACGATCAGATAAGGTGTTATTGTTAAGATTTTCGTCTGCAAATTCAATCGTTCCATCTTCGTTTATATAAAAAACAATGTCCATCGGAATTGACGAAAGGTCGATAAGTTCTGGTGCTGGCCTTGGATTAAATGCCAATTTCGAACTTTCTAATATTTTCAAAATTATGTCAACATTGACCCAATTTTTCTAATTTCTTCTATTACCGATGAAGTTTTTGCATACCGATCTTGTTCAATTGGCAAAAGTTTCATTGCTGCACAAGATTTTGTAGACACTTTTTCAAGCATGTCCTGAACGCACTTTCCATAGTCTACAGCATTTGGATCAAATGGAAAAAGTCCATATTTTCGAAATCCGTTTCTTATGGTAGTCGTCAAATTTTGGTTTTTCGTAAGCACAATTTCAAGAAGTGGACAAAAGTCCTTACGAGTCAAGACCTTTCCTATATTAGACATGTGCCATTCTCGTACCGTCTGCTTCCAATCTTGTTTCAACGGCTTAAACACACTGACGTCAGCTGGTTGAAGGATATGGGTAGTGTTTGGTGGCTTAGTTGCATCGATAAATGAGACTTATGCCCGTCTACAAACAGCAGTACTGGTTTTGGAACGTTGTTTTCTTCAATCCATTTGTCGACGCAGTTAGCAATATATTCGTAAAAGGTCTCGCTCCGCATCCATCCTGATTCGGTTCTTCCTAAAAACCAATGCTTTGGAACGCTTCTAATAATATCGGCAGGTGGTCGAATATATGGAAAAATTACTAAAGGCGGCAGAAGCTCCCCGCTAGCAGTCATCATAGCTAACACTGTGATAGTATCCTTTTCTTTTGACATTTGGATTTGGTAAACGTTTCGGTGACCCTTTGGAGATATAACTTTTCCTGTTTTCGGGCATAAGCAAAAACTAGTTTCGTCACCGTTTATAATTTTCCTAGGGTCAAGCAGCACATCTTCATTTCCTCTTTCTTCCAAAAAATGCTGAAGATCTTTGAACCATTTTCTGATGCTATTTTCGGTTACAACTGCCCTGCCTTTTGAAATGGTCTCAGCTTCTCTTAGGCTTAGGTAAGGATTTCTTTTAAAAAACAATTTTAGCCATGTTCTACCGGGGCGATCATTTTTAAATGGGTTCTGACGTTTTGCTGATTTGAACATTTTTTGAACTGTATCAAGAAGGTCCGATTTCTTCAGGGGAAAGCCACATTTTGCCACATCAATACACCAGTCCGTTATCGCTTTTTCCTCTTCAGGATATAAAACAGATTCGGGTCCCTTTCTCTCACATTCATCATCTACTTTCCCATGCAACCTATCTTGCAAAGTGCTTTTTGGGATGTTGTATTTGGAAGCAGCTTTTCTGTGGCTCAAATTGTTTTGCCGAATATCCCCCAATGCAAGCTTGATTTTATCAGCTCGCGATAAGCCCTTTGAACCGTTTCCCTCAATTTGTGCGTTCATTTCCTATGAAAATAGGAAAATAAACCAAATTATCTCTATGGCCGGATTCTTAAACAGGATGTTTTAGTAATCGGCCAGTATGTTCTTTCGTGGCCGGATACTGAAACCTTACGTATTAAACACATATTATTCATATCGACTGATAGAGAAAGGTGATTGACTTCTGGCTTTACTTACAACCACTGGCTACATCTCTCCACCCCTACAATGGGTGGTGCCCTGAGACTCCCCTATTAATAAATTCTCACTCACAAAAGCACTCCAGCTCTTGTTAGGTTGCTCTTGGCCAATCAACGAGCTGGGGAGCCATGTGTCATTCGGAATCCAGTGAATCATTGTTATCGGTTATCAGTTGCCTCTCTTCTTTTATGATATCGCGATGTATGTATTGTTGTGGGCATGAGATAGGTGAATCCGTTAAAGTTGGGGAATTCAATTTGCCACTCGCCCCTACAAAATCTGCAAACAAATTTGTGACACAATCGTTTTTAGGAATAAATTTGAAACGTGGTGGGGATGTGTGGAAACAATTATTCATTTAAATATTTAAACGGTGGGACTAATCTTAACATACATCTCAAGGCAGTTTGTGAAACATTAAATAAGCCAACATAAATGTCGACGTGTTGAGATGCGCTCATCATCACGACCGTCATTTTGTTCGCGTACATTGGGGTCATAAGAAATGTGCAAATTGAAGGTCTCAGGACTACCAGATTGTCCAATATATCGAAAAAATGCTCAACTTTTTTCTATTTTGTGGTATAAAATTATCAGGTGTCTCAAAATTCAATCTTTTGCGTTAATAGTTATACAAGGGTACCCCTTATACATATTTGACCCAAAAAACTAGATAAAAAAAATAATTTTTGAAATATTGAAAATGTACCTACGTAGGTATATATTTTATACTTTTGGTAGTCTTGGGCTTTTTTGCATAGACCTCTGATCCAACGCAAAAGTTCCAATGGCGTTAAATTGCTAGATTTGGCTGGCCAATTCTGATCACAAAAATGGCCAAATAATTTGGAAAAAAAATCATATGTTCCGGCGAGGACCATTTTAATATCGCTGGCTATGTTAAAAAACAAAATTACCACATCAGGTGTTTGGAAAACCCGCACGTTTGTCAAGAAGCCGATAGATCCAAATAGAGGGATTGGATGCTGATTGTGGAGTGGTGGCATCACCATTTTTCTTCAAAAATTATGCTGGGTATAACGTTTCGGTCCATTGTGGGTACTACCAAAGATTATCAAGTCATACATATTCCATATTTTTATATCTCGTTTCTCATGTGTACACGTGCACATCGCCCGCAATAGCCGATAAGCAACGAATGTGTTTGTTGACAAACAATTCAAGCAGATAATCTACAAAAATTTTGTTAACCGGATAACCGTAACCGCCCGATTTTGTTCGGTTAATTCCATTTAGTCGACGTTTTTCTGGAATTTTGTTTGTGTTTTACTTTTGACGTGGCATTCAGAGAACAACATTCTGTGAAAATTAACGTGCTAACAAAAAAAATAATTAAATAATAATAAATATTACTATTAATATGGAGCGAGCAAAATTGTATTTTTGTGTATTCCAACACTTCATTTATATATTAATTACAAATTTAATTCATTTGGAAATAACATTTGGGATTCGTGGAGTAGTGACAAAAGTGAGGATGATCATTGTCAATTATTGGTGGTTATACAGCGGCAGTATCACCCATATGAACGATTGGATCATTTTAGTAAATGGGACGTTTATTGGTTTGTACGTTTTTGATGACAGATAGATAGATATATTTTATTTCATTCAAATTTAACAAAAAAGCTTATTGCCGCACAATTAAAATTTACTGAGATATGATAACAATATATCTTTCTACTGAAAAATAATTATATATTTATATGTAATTTTTTTGGATTATTTGAAGAAAACAAATCTTTTTATTATAACCGCAATATATGAAGATGGCAACAACGTTTGTATGCTGAAAATTAGTTTGTTAACATTTATAAAGGATATCCTGCGATATCGGTATGATTATAGGTCCCCATTCAATGTTGCTAAAGATAATGAAATGATTGTATTGGACAATATGTCGGCACTAAATTTAATACAACAGAATAATGTAGTAAACTCAATTGGTAGAATATTAGATTTGGTTTTTGTAAATGAAGATTTAGATGTGGTTATATCGGAAGAAGAATTCCCACTTTTAAGTAATAGCATACATCATAAAGCATTAGGTATATTAATTAATTGTAATATGTTTGTTATAATTAATAGTAATTGTTCTTTTGTGAATTATAGTTATGATTTCATTAAGGCCGATTACAATTTCATCAATAACTATTTATGCTCAATAGATTGGGATGTACTTTTAAGTCATACCGATTTATTATCAAATTATTGTTCATTTAAAAGCAAAATAGAAGACATATTTTCAAAATTTGTTCCTTTAAAGCGGGTAAAGCAAAATAACAAACCAGTTTGGTTCACCAAAAGTCTATCGCGCTTAAAAACTGCAATGACCAGATTAGGTGGTAAGAGCAAGGTTGATTCAACTTATCGTGGTGAATATTGTCGTTTACGAAAAGAATATGTATATTTAAAAAACTTTACGCATAAACAATATCTATGGTCATTGGAATCTAGAATTAAAAATGATGCAAAGGCCTTTTGGCAGCATATAAATGTTACAAGGAAATCATTTGGGATTCCTGCTAATATGTCGTATAAAACTAAAGTTAGTAGCGATCTTTCTAATATATGTAACATGTTTGCATCGTTCTTTCAATCAAACTTTACTTTGGATTCTTTAAAGTCGATAAATGCATTGAATGTCTCTAAAATTGTTGACATTGGTTCAATAAGATTAACAAAAGATGAAATTCTCAATGAACTAGGTAACTTAGACACCAATCTTAGCATTGCACCGGATAACATTCCACCAATGTTCGTAAAGATGTGTAGGTTAAATCTATTAAAACCTCTTGAACAAATTTTTAATGCGTCTCTAGATTCTGGGATATTTTTAGATTGTTGGAAGTTTTTATTCATAACGCCCATACATAAATCAGGATCCAAGCAATGTATAGAAAACTACAGACCCATTGCCAAACTACAATTGATCCCAAAGGTCTTTGAATCACTTGTCAAAAAAAGATTATATATTATGGTTCGAAATCACATTTCAATATTTCAGCATGGGTTTATGAGTGGAAGATCCACTTCCACAAATCTATCCCTGTTGACAAATTTTTGCACTAATAGCATGGAAAATAGGACAAAATAAACCACTCAATTTTAGTTCAAAAACTTAAAATGCTAGGTTTTCATTCTAATTTATTAAAGTGGATTGAATGTTACTTAACAAATAGAGTTCAGTTTGTTAAAATTGGTTCAAGCAAATCTAGAAAAATATTTAATTTTTCCGGTGTACCTCAAGGTAGCCACCTGGGACCTCTCTTATTTCTTCTTTTTATAAATGACTTACCCTCACAAATAACTTCTTCAAAGTGTCTAATGTTTGCCGACGATGTTAAAATATATAAAATGGTAAATTCCTTGTCGGATTGTATCGCCCTACAAAAAGATATTAGTAGCTTAACAAATTGGTGTGATATAAACAAATTGCCATTTAATATATCTAAGTGTTCTGTCCTCGCGTTCACAAGGTGTCATTGTCCTCTTGTCTTTGATTACACGATCTCAAACACTGCTCTTAAAAGAGTTTTTAATCAAACAGATTTAGGAGTAATTTTAGATTCAAAATTAGATTTTAAAATGCATTTTGATTACATTATTTCCAAAAGAAATTCTGTGCTTGGGTTCCTTTTCCGAAATTCAAATGATTTTCGCTGCCCATACACATTGAAATCGCTTTTTATTAGTTTTGTTAGACGTATTGAAAAAATTCAAAAAAGATTTACTCGGTTTGTTCTTCGTAAGTTAAATTGGTCTCTGCCTTTGCCACCTTATGTAAATAGAGGCGCTCTTATAAAATTACAACCTCTTTATACAAGAAGGAAATTCTTCTTTATTTCACTTGCAAGGGATGTTGTTACGGGTCATATTGATTGCACCCCCTTACTATCTTTGTTTAATGTTTATGTTCCAGCACGTCCACTTAGACCTAGGCTGCAGTGTTATTTTGCCATACCAAGACATGAAACAAATTATGGTCGTAATGAACCTGTCACAAACACATGTCTTTATTTTAACCAATATGCAAATGCAATCGACCTTAATTTGAGCATAAATGCTTTTAAGATTAAGATTTTCGAAGCAATTAAATAAAAAAGATTATGTATTACTTAATTTTATATATAATATTACTATATCATTCTAGTCTAAGAAAGTAAAATGTACTTATAGATGAAATAAATATATAAAATAAAAATAAATAAATAATCTCAAATGTATTACGCTATCGCTTCCACAACTAATGAAAATTAAATCTCTCCTGTTTCAAAGCATACATGCACAAGCATTAGTCCGTGCATGACAGACAGACTTCCAGAGACGGGCAACAACTTAATTTATTTCACTTATCAAAACTAAAACAAATTCCTATATTCCCTAGAAAAAAAACAACAACGCTGGGGCCAAATAATGACAGCAACAATGTTCGTGAAAGGTTGTCTGAATTCCTTGGTAATTGTATTTTTTTCTTAAATTCCTATAACGAAAATACAAATTTCAAAATTTTACTCAGATTTTAATGCTCCCATGCCACACTTGATTGGAGGGCAAATGCAATATAACCCGATAGTTACGTATCAGAATGGTAAGAAACAAAAGCAATAATGCTAAGATCACTCTGAGCCATAACAATGGCCATATATATTTGTGAATCGTAAAAGCGCCTATCCAATTGAATCTCTGGAGATAAAGTATATTTTATGATTCTCATTTTGGACACTATTTTCAGAATATTTGTTCAATTATCAGTCTACTGAACATCAAGTCATAATGGAGCCATTCATGTAATTTTTAATATTACTATTTGACAGTTTCAATATTATACGGCTTTTACACCGAATCGATTCCTGGCTATTCGAAAACAACTTGACCATTTCACATTGACATTGACATCACAGTACTTCGCACATGAATGCAACGAACTACAGACACATAACAGCACTGGCGACTGAGGCCATCGGCTGGGACAGATCAAGACATTTATACAACAGAGAGAGACGGATAGATACATAGAAGGAAAGACATATAACATAAACCTACGTGGCACAGACGAGGAGACATAGATTAATATTGTCTCATATTATCGCACAGGTGGCCTCAGATAAGCTGGCAATTTTAGTAGGAAACAAATGCTGCCGAAGCTTGGGCTTGAACCCGCAGCGTTTGGCTTAGCAGTCAACTACGCATTCCTCTGAGCCATGGCCACCTGACCATTTCGCACCGAGAAGGTTACCCTTGGCATTTCAATGACAATAATACATATAAAACGATTTGTATGAAGCGGTTACGGTGTGGCCTTCAAGTTTTTGAAATTTTTAAATGAAGAGAAAAACTCCAGTTTTCAATCAACGTGTCGGGTGTTTTCGAAAAAAAAAGTATTTTCCGATTCTGTTTGGAAGCCCTATAAGTAAGCACACCATGCAAACCAGACTTAATTTTGGTTCTTGTTTTTATTTTCACCAAGAGAGGGCACCAAAAAGAGCATCAGCAAGAGAACGTGCAATCAACTCTCTGTGATAAAACTAATTGGATTTTGACTGTCTTCCAAGAAACCACATTTCAGAAACTGTAGTTAAAACAAATATCGTACCAACGACAGTCATTGAGACGGCTGTATTACCACCAACAGCCGTTAATACAGCAGTTGTTGTTACGCCAGTGGTTAATGCAACAGACGTTCCTACAACCAGTGCGAATGTCAAAGCCGACCTAATTAAGTATAACCATATTTCCAACAAGAGACATAGAAATTGAAATTCAGGTTAAAGGTGGACAAGATAATTTCGACCTTAGCATTTGAAAAACGAGTGGTCGTGGCCCGACTGTACCTTGCTTGGTCTATAATAAAATCTAATATTAACTAAATTTGTTAATTGCCCAAAGCTGAAAATTTCGAGACTTAAAAATGTATAAATGATGCTCCCAATAAAAAAATCCGTTTTCTGCTGCTTTAAAAAATCTGTGTACGCAGTTTAATTTAAAATGCTAACGCGTTAATGATCTTGTTAAGTTCAGTAAAATTCTTTAGAACCTTTTTTGGGGGAAAAAAAACATCCTAACTAAAGTTTTTCATCAAACAACAGGAATCTATTCGTTGATTGATGTTTTACAACGTTGATTACATTACAACTTGTCATCTTTAAATTACCTGTCGTCCATTAAACTGAAAACTTTCTCTGTGTACAAAAATTATCTTTATTTTGCTGCAGATTGTAGCCTAATCATTCGATTTTTTTATAGCTTGCGAAATATGTAACAAACGTTTTTGTAACATATATATCCTAAAACGGCATAAAAGATTGCATGAAGGAAAATAATTTTATTGTCCATTCGAAGGGTGAAATCATTTTCTATGAGAGAATATCTAACGTAAGTTATTATTTCTAGAAGATAAATAAATAATAAATACGTATATTGTTTTAGAGAACACGTGGCAAGGCACAACAAAGAATTGATATTTAAATGCCAATATTCTGGTTGTAACAAAGCATTTACATATTCCGGAAATCGCAACAGGCATCAGAGAAGGCACTAAAGTTTGAGGATATTTAAATGCCAACATCCCGGTTGTAAAAAACCATTTACGAGTTGCCAACATCGCTATGAGCATCAGAGAAGGCACGAAAGTTTGATATAAGTTGTTATTTAATAATTAATCATATTATTAAATTTTATAACAGAAGAAGAATTACTAGAGCAACAACCACAACGAGAACCAGAAGAAGAAAAAATCATGCACCCTGCTATCGGTTTTATTTTTAATTATATCATAACTATTGGTTATTGACATGATTATTGATTATAGCTTTATAATTTGTTATTTTTTTAACCAAGCTGTCTTCTTTAAATAAAAATTCAAAACGTTGTAAGAAAGAACATTAATATATATATATATACTAGCTGCCCGGCCCGGCTTCGCCCGGGTACTGTTTCGTTTTAGGGTCCGTAATAGTTTTTTAGTGTTAGTGGTATTTATTTTCTCAAAGCTGACCCGGCGAACTTCGTACCGCCTTAGCGTAGCTTTGATGCACTACTTTATTTTGTATAGCTGACCTATCTTATGTATGAGTACCTATTCAATTTGAACTGGAATCTATAATATCCTCCATATAAAAATGAATCCTTATTTCCCTGGTCTCGCCATACCTGAGGACTTTACTAATTTTTTATTAAATAAAAAACAACATATATATTTTCATAATAGTGTTTATTCCATTGGGTTCAATTTTACTCATATTTTTACAAATCGCTATTGAACAACTTTGCATTTTGAAAGAAACACTGAGCTCAACACCACGCGCGCTCTAGAAAGCAACTAATAGCCTCTATACCCTTCACTGCTTCTCTCTATTTATTATTATAAATTAACTTATTATTGTATTGCTGGATATGAGTCAAAAAATGATTAGAATCTGGCCCATTTCCGGAAACCAATGAATGTAGTGGCTCTGGTGGTGGTACCAATGGCGTCAATTTGACTTGGCCGCTGGCGCAACACAATCCAGGGGCTTCTTTTTTGAATTTCAATGCATTGCAATCTGGACACACAATATTCATTAGTCCAATAGCAACAATTTGCTCTGAACTGTAATCAATTGCCACATTATAACTGAATGCAGCTCTGTGGGGATTAAACACAACATTTCTATGTTGATTTCGATTCCGTTGAAGTTCATTTCGCGCTTCGCGTTGCTCATCAGTTTGATTTGCTCTTATATTTCTTTGACTTGCCGTATTTCGAGTTCTGCGGCCTAATTTTGTACGTCTGGTTGGTGGCATTGTTAAAAACGAAAATCCAACTGAAAATAAAAAGATCTCATATATTTTCTGTATAACCATGTTAAATTGTAATATTGTGTAGTCACCAAAAGTTACCAAAAATCGATATGAAGTGAAGTGAACTTACCGTGATTAACAAACACTATTAGCAAACAAAAAACTTCTTAGTCTTTAAAACAAAACGAACTTTATCAAAAACTTAATAAAATTATTGTTAGCGCGGATGTGTTGTCACAGATTACCACAGATTTTTTTGTTTTAAATTGAATGACGTTGACATTCGTTACGCGGGTTTTTTAAAATGTGCAAAATTAAATGTATATTTGTCAATCTGTCTGAGAGATTTTCTCAATATTTTTTTCAGTAAGAACCTTGTACAGAGTATTAGAAAGCTACAAAAAAAAATCAGCCAAATCGGTCAAGCCGTTTTCATGTTATGTCGTGACAACTGAAAACGGGTTTCATTTTTATATAAATAGATATATATTATCTAATATCTATATATTTATTTAATGTTTACTTTTCCTGTTTACTTTTGATGTTTACTTTTAATTATTACCTAACAATTTTTTTTTTCGTGTGCGCCCGGAGGTGAGTAATCCGCATAGGATACCAGTGGTCCGTACCATTGGTTATGCCCGACTCATATATTTTCGGCCCTGACAATTTCATTGATGTCAGTCAATATATGCCTACGGGCTAAACCTCACCCCTCAGAGAGGCACTATGAGAACCGGCTGCGCGTGCTCATAGTAGTATGGAATTTATTCCTCTCATTTTTTCATTTTTTTTATTGTGGTAACTACGACTAAGTATCCTTAACAAGTAGTTTATGCTTCTGTAGTGTTAATCGCGTTTGGTAAGTAGCATTCCAGTGAACGCACCTACTAATACCGTCATGACATGCGGTTTTTCCTTATGGCGCTAGGTCGAACGGTCTTGTTCTTTGTAGCCGGCGCTCAAGGTTTGTCACGTCCAGAGTACGGATTATTTCGTTATTACAATGAACATATATACGAGTACGAAGTTTGCGACCAAAGTTTGTTGCTTCGTTAATCAAGGTAGCAATTCCTAGATCTCTGTGAATATAACTATTCCTAATATACCATGGAGCATTCACTATTGCTCTTAGGGTTTTGTTTTGGAATGTTTGCAGTATAGCAATATTGCTTGGTTTGGTACAACCCCAAAGCTGTATACCGTATGTCCAACAAGGTTCTAGCACTTGCTTATACAGAAGCAGTTAGTTGTATATGCTTAGCTTCGAGTGGCTTCCAAGTAGCCAATACATTTCTCTGAGTCTGAGTCTCATTTCGTATGGTATTTGTGCAGAGTTAATGAAAAAAAGTAAGTTGTTTATCTTTTTGTACGTAAAATTGACATGCGTTGCCTTGGTCTCGTTAAGTGCAATTCGCCAGGTTTTTGTCCACTCACATACTTTGTTAAGAGCCCGTTGGAGTTTTCCCGTTGATGATTCGACTGACTCACCCTTTGCGAGGATAGCCGTATCGTCTGCGAACGTTGCTACGATGGTCCCTTCATCTTGTGGTATATCTCTTGTGTAGAGCAAGAATAGGATTGGTCCGAGAACACTTCCCTGTGGAACACCGGCGTGGATTTCTTTGAATTCTGAGTATTCAGTCTCTTATATAACACGAAACAGTCTGTTTTCAAGGTAGGATTCCAGTATTTTGTATAATTTTGTCGGTAGGGTTGTCCTTAATTTATACCTTAGACCTTCGTGCCATTCCTTGTCGAAATCTTGTGAGACGTCGAGAAAAGCGGTAGAGCAAATCTTTTTCCATTCTAGAGTATTTTCATTTGCTTTGTTATTTTTCAACTTGCTTATTGTCATTCGAAGCTCGGACAGGGATACGGCTTTTACTTTATAGTTGTCGGCTGCCGTATTGGCATTCGGTTCTTCGTTCAAAAGTTGTCCATCGAAAGGCTTGAACGCTTCCTCTAGATGCTCGGCAAATAAATCCGCTTTCTCTTTCTCTCCTTTTGCCCATTCGCCGTTAGCTTTTCTAATTGGTGGCGAGTGTACTTTGGGTTTCCTTATGGACTTCAAGGAATGTTCAATGTTAACATAGTGAGTAGTTTGAAGTCTTGTCAGCAGTCAACCCCTCGATGTATGTAGAAATCTCGCGATTTCTTAAATCCTGTAGCTCATTCTTGAGTTTGTTACAGAGATAGTTCAGACATGTTTTATCAGGGGGTGCGCGGGATTGTTGCCATCTCTTGCGCGCTCTCCTCTTTTCTCGTATGAGGTCTTCGATGTCAGGCTGGTAGTTGACTTTTTTGTTGCGTGTTGCTGTCTTCCGGAAGGGAGTCTTTTTCCACGCTGCAATCTGAATGGCTTCCACGAGCTTGTCAACTTCGTCTTCTTTTTCGAGCGGTGTGTTTAGTGACACATTTAAAAGCACATTTTCCTTGCAGTCTTTTCTGAAAAGATTCCAGTTAGTTTTTTTATTAGTTAACCTAGGAGGTCCTTCTTTTTTTGCTAGACTTCCGTCTATTTTCAGAGTGACTGCTGAGTGGTCTGAGCATAGATCATAGCATTCTTCGACTTCCGTCTGATTTTTAGTTAGCCCTTTTGCGATAAAAAAAAGTCGACTAGGTCAGGGATTTTATTTCTGTCAGTTGGCCAATATGTTGGCTTTTCTGTCGAATAAAAGTCCACCCCACGCTTCATACAGGCTCTGTATAGTAGTCTGCCTTTCGTTGAATTGCACCTTGAACCCCAGAAAGTGTGTTTTACTTAACGAATGCTAAAGCAAAATGAGTTACTGACTGAATAAACGATTGAATTTCTAATTACAGTTTTCGCATAAAATCAATTCTTATTTTTCACTGATCAACATTTATTTTTATGAAATAATGTTTGCCATTCCACTGAAATGAAATGGAATTTTCCAATGATTCCTATAAGCACCTATGAAGATAACTTTTCATTTTCAACATGGTTTTTGTTCCATTCACGTTGTTCAATGATAGCTAGAAATGGGTCCTAAAATGGTCGTGGACCAATGTTAACAGAGCTTGATCAGGATAATATTCTAAATAAGAAATCCAGAATACTGTCAGTGAGTGATTTTCTTTATCAAAATAAACGTTAGGGTAGTTCTTAAAATGAAGTCGATGAGTTCATGAACAAAAGCATGTACCCTTACGCCTGTTACGCCCAACAGGCACCAACCCAACGTAAATCAGGATATAATGGCAAAAAATTACCATTCTGCATTACCAATCTCGACGCGGGTTAATGTGTGCAACAAGTGGTGGTAGTGGCTGTCAATGCGAATAGGAAAATGAAAGTGATTGTTGACAAGTGAGACGTAAGAGATAATGCATAATCAACATCTTTCTTCTGTGTGGTTATTAGCGATGGACATCCTTTTTCAAAATTAAATCGATAAATACAATATCTCAAAGATTTCAGAATCGTTATTCGTTAGTTCGAAAGTAAATTAAAAGAGAAGATACTTACACTTCATTGTCAACAAGGATTTATGCAAGGTAGGTCCACACAGCAAGCAAATTTAAGAAATTAACACATAAAAATATTTTATTTAAAGTTCCTTTCGAGCTATAACTGCACTGAATGGTTTCGATTGAAGTCTATACTTTGTGTGGTCCCTTTCGATTGAAAGTACCTATAGCCAGATTAGTCAACCTATTTTGGCTCATTGTTGTAGATAAGCTTAAATAATTTTAATTTCGCAAAACTTCGTTCTCACGATGCCACTGAGACGCAAATTGTTAAATAAATTCTTATCTTAAAAATCCCTCTTAATAATAAAGCTTTAAAAATTATGACTTTGGGAGTCTTTCCAGATGTTAATAACAAACTGCAAAGGAGTCCCTCACCTCATTTTTCCTCACTAGGTTTGTTGGCGTAGATTGTTCAGGTAACATACAATGCGTAGTTCGCTGCTAAGCCAAACGCTGCGGGTTCATGCCCAAGCTTCGGCAGCATTTGTTTTCTACGAAAATTGCCAGCTTATCTGAGGCCACCTGTGCTATAATATGAGACAATATAAATCTATGTCTCCTTTTATGTGTCTATCTGACTCTCTCTGTTGTATTAATGTCTTGATCTCTCCGAGCCGATGGCCTCAGTCGCCAGTGCTTTTACGTGTCTGTAGTTCGTTGCATTCAAGTGCCGAAGTACTGTGATGTCAATGTTACTCATGGGATGTAATAAAACGAGTATAGCAGTTCCTTTTTTGGCGAGCATGCTCTTAGCATGTAAATGTAGGTTCGATGTTTTTTTTATAAATTGATTATGCTTTGGATAATAAAATGCCAATGCTTTTGAATTATACGACTTTATTGTTAAGTGTGACTTTTCAGACTCGTTACCGAGTCATTGGCGATGAGAATTTGTAAACAATTTGAGAACGATGTTTAAACACTATCAGATCTGTGTCTTAGCGAGCTTAATACAAGCATCATCTACGAGCAGAGATTTGCCACAGCATATAATATACATCCACAGACACATCATTTAGTGCATTTGTTAGTGTAACAGAACAAAGAAGTTATTAATTTAAATATTTCTAAAATAATCAGTAAACGATGAAATTAAATTTAGACACCATTTAGACACACCATCCCACGGAAGTCCTCTCAAAGCAAATCTTATGAATTTACGTTGGACTGCCTCCATTCTATTTTAATGGACTACAAGGGTGTCCACACCTGTGAGGCATACTCCAAGTGAGGGCAAACTAGACAATTATATAACAAAAGGATGATATACGGGTCATTAAACTCTTTTGACCACCATTTTGAAGACACACTATGGTAACACTATTTAAATAAGCTTGTAGTGAAAGCGAAACGCTTAGATCTCCTACGCATTTGAAGGAGTTTTTAAAAATTAAAATTAGTTAAGAGTTATCCAAGGTCAACTATCCAATATAATTTAACTAGTCTGGCTATACTTCCAATCAAAAACAACGCACATAAGATAAATAATAG
Organism: Rhingia rostrata; assembly: GCA_949824845.1. Classification (NCBI taxonomy): domain Eukaryota; kingdom Metazoa; phylum Arthropoda; class Insecta; order Diptera; family Syrphidae; genus Rhingia; species Rhingia rostrata. The sequence goes on from OX463759.1 coordinate 32,539,357, forward strand.
AGTTGTTCAGGACAATGTCAGCGTCAAACTGTAAAATGACAAACGGACTTTATCTGTATGAAAACAAACTTTTGCAAATACTACTTTTTTTTTGATTGAAATGGCATTTATATTCACGCTTTGCAATTATACTGGTCATCAAATCCACTCCTTTTTTATCATACACTCACTTTGTATTTTTATAAGTTAATAGTTTGTATTTCACAGTAACCAAATTATATTTTCAATGCAATACCCCATAAAACAGCACTCCCGCCATATAAAATAAAATGAAAGAGACAACCCACATGTGAGGGAGAGGTCTCATGAACCATATAAAATATCTCATAGTTCCGCTCCGAAAAGATACAAGGCACTTGTGGGGGAGATAGTTTCATTAGTAACTCCATGAACGCTCCAGCCTAAAGAGATTGATCGATCTACGTTTATTTTGGTCATAATTCTAGCCCCTTTTTTTACTTTTAGCCATTCAATCAAGTATACCTGTCATACTACTCAAAATTTCAATTTACTCAACAAGAGCGATAACGTTTGTGATTAAACTTAACGTATTAAAATATAAGTATATATATTCCAAAAAAAAACTGCATACCCGTTTTTTTTTTAAAACTCCATATACGCAACGGATTTTTGAATTTACGCCGTATAACGAAAATTGAATTAAATATAATATAAATATATGTACTACTACTAATATTGTTTGCAACAATTCCATATAATTAGTTTTGGGCCAATTATTCCTTAACGAAATTTTCAATTTTGCCCTATAACAAAAAAGAACATTATAATTCACACTGGCTACTGATTTCATTTGAATCCCGGAACTAAATTTCTTATAGTCATTGTAAGGGTTTTTATTTTCCAAACTATAAAAATCGACCATCGCATGCTTGGTATTTGATATTACACTGATCTCACATTGAAAGAGAAGTTTGCGTACGACCCAGTCGTGCCCCCACATTTCCGATAGTTAAGTGACTAAACCAAATAAACTTTTCAGCTACTAAATATTCAAGTATAGATGGTAAAGTCTTTTGGCAGCTGCTGAGGCTGATACTGTAACTGCAGAAAGTGGCACATAACTACATGGTACTAAAATGAGACGAGGACAGTCAAACAATATTTTTTTATAAACACCGTTATTTATGACTATCATAACGAAAGCGTAATTAGTCCACAATCCCGTCTTGTACTACCACAGAGCATGGCATGAGTGGCTATTCAAAGCGCAACAGATTCATTCAGAAACATAAAAATAAACGCACATTTATCTTCATGCGGTAATTATATTGGTTTTATTTAATAATTGAAAAAAATACAAATGAGTGAAAAAATAACGATCAGTATTTAAAAAAATAAAAAACTTGGAGGAATCCGAGGTATCCTGGAATGGATTAGGATTTCCTAAGGGTAGATCCTCTCCTTCGGCGTCGTGAAAGGAACAACAAACTCTTCTTCTTCTTTCTGAAGGAGCCTCAAATTTGGTGTGCCATTCCAATTATTACCTGCTTCAGAAGAATTCTGTTGAGAGTTTTCCTGTTCGTATATGTAAGCAAGCTTCTGCTCGACAAATTATTGGAAAAGGGGATGCAAAATTATATTTTCCGTTTCTAATTGAGTTAATTTTGATTATAATTTCAAATGTTGTACTTACGGAAATCCATTTCATTTTCTTTAAATGCATAATCCATGTTCGACAAAATAACAATAATAAACTAAAACAATGTAGCTTGTAGTTAGGCAGCCAGGCCTACTGTATTTTTATTCTGTTACGCTGTTTTCTTGACAGTGTTGTTTATCAAGTTGCGTTGTTTAGTTTTATTTAGTACGAGGCTTAGCAATAAGAGCATAATCTCGTATAAGGCGCCTATAATAACCTGATAATCCTAGGAAAGATCGCAAGCTTCGCAGTGTTTTGGGAACCTCATAAACTACTATGTCCTTAACTTTATTTGGACAGGTTTTTGTTCCTTTATTGTATACAACGAAACTTAAGAATTCTACTTCTTCCTTAAAAAATATGAGTCTATTGTTGAGAAAAATGAAGCTCTTCCAAGATTGGCTAAAATAACCGAAGTGTCCGGGATTTGATATTTATCGCTGATAGTTTTATTTTTTTATTAAGCTTTCTGAAATCTATTACGAGCCTCATTTTTCGTTTACCCCTTTTTTGTCAACCACCCAAATGGGATTGTTATATGGTGATCTTGATTGTCTAATACTTCCATTGTGAAGTAATTCAGAAATTTCATTATTACCAAAGTCAGCTGCTGACATGGGATAAGGACTGGATCACGGTGCTTCGCATTGTCGCAGCAACATTTGTATTAAATGGTAGGCCCTCATTGGGATCACCAAAAACATTCCACCGTCGATTCATCAATTGCGAGAATTGTTTACATAAATCCTAACTGTACTTTTCTTTTCCTGCAGAGATATTGTAAACACTCTTACAGCAGAAATATAGTAATTTTTCTTTGCCCCCATTGTAATTTAAAATTCCCTTAACAGATTTAACTTTGCACTGACATCTTTTAAGAAATCGAATCCAATGATAGCATCAAACGTTTCCAGATGAAGAAGCAAAAAAAGTTGAATTTTTATTAAAAATGTTGATAATACATTTGGATTTAATCAGGTTAGGTCCGTGAATTAACTTGGTTTTATTGGTTTATAAATCAGTTTAATACCCTTGAGAGTATTGAAATCCTCAATATAATTCTTTGGGCACCAGTAACATCTAATAGTTTTATTTCCTTCCCTGCCAGTGTTCGACAAACGTATGGCAGGAGGGACTTACCCCTCAAAAAATTTATTTCATCAAAAATTTCTTGATCTTTATTAGAATTGGTACTTTGGTGTTCGTTTTCGTTGCATTCGCCCTCGAAATTTTGTTCATAGGGACAGCTATATAATTCGTCATTCTGTTCGTATGAATAAATTTCTGTGCTGGTGTTGGCATAGATATGTCTTGATTTAAATGATTACCTAACTCTCTGAAGTTTTGGAAGAGTTTGACGGTCTGATGCTCTGTGTCGCTATAATTGATTAGAATTATCAAATGGTTTTCGAAATTGATTAAAATGTTGGACTATTCTATACTATCTATTTCCATATTTTTTGCCTTATTTGTATTTTATATTATATTATTTTAAAATAACTACAATTATTCACGTTTTAGGGCTGAAAATAACAACCGAGAATTATTGTAATTTTCACAGGAGTTACGACATTATAAAAATCATTAAGTGCAGGCATTGAATTTCTCTTCAGAGGAAAAAATCACTATTTCACTTAGTTATCTTTTTCAATTCAACATTGTGGCATAGTGGTAAAAGTTCATTTTGTTTGTGAAAGCTTGTGATATTGCAAGATCAATATTGATTAAGTTTTTGAACTGAAACAACATTCACCAATTAATTTTGTGATACCTGTGGTGAACAAAACAACAAACAGCAAGTGGCAGATATATTGCTCTATGCAGTTGAAAACAAAAAATATAGTTAATTTTTTTAGAGTCTGGGCATTCACACATGGGGTGCTAAAAGAAAAAGTAAAACCAAAAAGCCATACAAAGTTCACTTTCTTAAATAATAAAAATTGTCTCGATAACAATTATAAAGAACCGCTGAACTAATTTGTTAACATTTATAAAGGATATCCTGCAATATCGGTATGATTATAGGTCCTATATTAAGAGTTAAGCTATTTGGGGGGAGAGTTCGGAATAAGGGCCATCCAATTCATTGTCAGATGCAAAGCGGTTGCCGGAACCTGATCAAAAATTAAAGTGTTTTGATAGAAAAACGTTTCTTTCATTATTTTTATTTGAAATAAATGTCCTAAATAATCCAAATTTAAAAAAAAAACATTTTTATTGCATAAGTAATTGGAATCTTTAAAACCAAAAATTTCTGTCAGTCAAATTATTGATAAGTAAGACGTAAGCGATAATTCATAATCAACATCTTTCTTCTGCGTGGTCACTAGCGATGGACATCCTTTTTCCAAATTAAATCAATAAATACAACATCTCAACGATTTCGAAATTGTTGGAAATTTAAGTCAAAGAGAAGATACCTATACCTTATTTTCAACAAAGATTTATGAAAGGTAGGTCCACAAAGCTAGCAAGCATACACTCCTTACCAAATTTAAGAAAACAATACGAAAAAATATTTTATATTTCGATCTATATTTGGCGTGTTGTCCCTTTCGATTGAAAGTACGTATAGCCATATTAGTCAACCTATTTTGGCTCATTGTTGTAGATAAGTTCTAAATAATTTTAATTTCGCAAAACTTCGTTCACACGATGCCACTGAGACGGAAATTGTTTAATAAATTCTCATCGCTAGTGACAGACTCGGTAACGATAACGAGTCTGAAAGTCGCTCATAATAATAAAGCTTTACAAATTAAGTAGGTACTTTGGGAGTCATACCGATACCAGGTGTTAAAAAAGAAACGTATAAGTGACTCCATCCTTTTAGCATGTAAATGTGGATTCGATGAGAAGATTGTTTTAACTATTTGAGAACGAAGTTTTTAAGTAATAAAATTTGTTAAGAGTTATCCAAGGTCAACTATGAGCCAATATAATTTAGCTTATCTGGCTTTACTTCCAATCGAAAACACTGGGTGGTGCTCAGAGAGGCCCCTATTAATAAATTCTCACTCACAAAAGCACTCCAACTCTTGTTAGGTTAACCTTGCCCAATCAACGACCTGGTGAGCCAGGTGTCATTCGGAATCCAGTGAATCATTGCTATCGGTTATCAGTTGCCTATCTTCTTTTATGATATCGCGTTGTATGTATATTAGGTTCCAGCCTAATGAGATTGATCGATCTACGTTTGTTTTGGTCACAATTCTAGCCCATTTTCTTAATTTTAGCCATTTTATCAAGTATACTTGTCATATTAACCAAAATTTCAATTTACTCGACAAGAGCGAAAACGTTTTTGATTAAACTTAAAATAGTATAATATAAGTATATACATTCCAAAAAAAACTGCATACCCGTTTTTTCGAAAAAAAACCCATATACCCAACGGATTTTTGAATTTTAGCCGTATAACGAAAATTGAATTAAATTTAATATAAATATATGTCCTACTACTACTACTGTTTGCAACGATTCCATATAATTAGTTTTGGGCCAATTATTCCTTAACGGAATTTTCAATTTTGCCGAATAACAAAAAAACATTATAATTCACGCTGGCTACTGATTTCATTTGAATGCCGGAATTAAAGTTCTTATAGTCATTGTTCCTCATAACGCTTTTCGATTATGTTTTAACATCACTAACCAAAATCGACCAACTTCACATGCTTGGTATCTGATATTACACTAACCTCACATTGAAAGAGAAATTTGCCTACGACCCAGTCGTGCCCCCACATTTCCGATAGTTAAGTGACTAAACCAAATAAACTTTTCAGCTACTATATATTCAATCATAGATGGTAAAGTCTTTTGGCAGCTATTGAGGCTGATACTGTAACTGCAGAAAATGGCACATACATGGTACTAAAATAAGACGAGGACAGTCAAACAATAATTTTGTATAAACACCGTTATTTATGTCTATCATAACGAAAGCGTTATAAGTCCACAAACCCCTTAATTGCCTTTTGGTACAACCTTCGTGAATTTTTTGATTTAGAAGTAATAAAAGCAATTCAGTTAAGAATTGAATTCTAATTTATTAAGAATATTTTATTACTTAAAAATTGCTTTAGGAGAACAAAATATTCCACTCTTATATGCGAATATTTTTTTGAAAAAATATATTCTCTGCAGCTTAATAATATTCCACAAGCGGAATATTATGTTCTACTGTGGTCACACTGCTTCTCATATGTCTAACGACTGGATACTATTCGGAACGTTGAGACTGACTGCATTCAGTTATAGATTTGAAAAATTATTTTGTGGATTACATCTACATTGAATGATTTTCTTTGTAAGACCAAAAGTGCAGTAGATTTTATTTAAAGGCAGTCGATGTGGATTTATTTTAAAATGCAGTAGATATATTGCAATTGCAGTAAAGTCACAACGCTAAATGTAGACAGATTCTCTTGAAAGCTTGAATTCGTCCAATTTCACACAATACATGCATGAAACCGTCTTTTATTTCTTACGAACTTAATACGCTAACGCTTCCTCAACCAATGAAAATTGAATCCGTCGCATTCAAAAAAGCGCGCCGGTTTGAGACCATTCATAACAAACATGTATGTATTTGAAAAAATTCTGATTGAATCTGTTGCGTTTCGATATTCAATCCGTTGTGTCAAGAGATCAACACCATTCCAGGCGGGTGTTCTGTTGTACTACCACAGAGCCACAGAGTGGCAATTCGAAACTCAAAAGATTCCATCAGTTGTGTCAAGAGCTCAACTTCATTCCAGGCGGACGTCCTGTATCGGTTTTTTCAACAGGGACGCTACAAAAGCTGAGCGAAAGGGACAGCAAGCGACGCCATATTTCTGCTGCTCTTTCGAAATTTCTCTTCAGTAAGGTTTGCCATTTGGTGATGGAAAGATATACGATCCAACAACGATTCGAAGTTATTAAAATTTACAACCGAAATTCGGAGTCAGTGGCCTCAACGTTAAGAGCGCTGCGTCCAATATATGGTTGTCATAATCGTCCTAGCAGATCAACAATTGAGCGTCTAATAGAAAAATTTGAATCCACAGGCACAGTACAGAATGTTCCCGTGCCAGTAAGACAAAGAAGTACCCGTAGTGTCGAGAATATTGCTGCCGCTGAGGCTTCAGTTGAAGAAAGCCCAAATGTGTCTCTCACACGTCGTTCTCAAGCGTTGAGCATCTCTGTGACGTCGTTGTGGCGAATTTAGCGAAAAGATCTTGGCCTACATCCTAACAAGATTAAATTGACGCAAGAACTGAAGCCGCTTGACCACCAGAAGCGTCGTATGTTCTTGAATTGGGCTGAGCAACAACTTGAAAATGATTCGGATTTTCATCGAAAAATCATCTTCAGCGATGAGGCTCATTTCTGGCTGAATAGCTTCGTCAATAAACAAAATATGCGGTATTGGTCAGGCAGCAATCCACTCGTACTCCATGAGTCATCATTGCATCCCAAAAAAATTACGGTTTGGTGTGGTTTATGGGCCAGCGGCGTCATTGGGACGTACTTCTTCCGTGATGATCAATACCGGCACGTTACTGTGAATGGGAATCGCTACCGTTCAATGATAACCGATAATTTTTGGCCCCAATTGGATGATATGGACTTGGAGGACATGTGGTTCCAACAGGACGGCGCCACAAGCCACACAGCGAATGCCACAATCAATTTATTGGAAACCAAGTTTGGAGAACGTGTTATCTCACGAAATGGTCTAGTCGCTTGGCCGCCTCGGTCGTGCGATTTGACGCAGTTAGACTATTTACTGTGGGCTACGTCAAGTCTATGGTCTATGCCAACAAGCCAGCGACGATTGATGAACTTCGTACGAATATCGAACGTGACATTGCAGCAGTATCGGCCGATTTACGCTTGAAAACCGTCGAAAATTTGGTTCAGCGTCTGGATTTCTGCAAGCGTGCCCGTGGTGGCATAGAACGACTTTCACAGGAATAAAGAAACTCATTGATATCCAATGAATGGAATGAGTGGCTATTCAAAGCGCAACAGATTCATTCAGAAATATCAAAAAAGCACATTTATCGTCATTCGGTTATTTCATTGGTTTTATTTAATTATTGAAAAAACTACAAATCAATGAGTGAAAAAATAACGATCAGTATTTAAGAAAAAAGAAACTTGGAGGAATCCGAGGTATCCTGGAATGGATTGGGATTACCTAAGGGCAGATCCTCTCCTTCTGCGTCGTGAAAGGAACAACAAATTCTTCTTCTTCTTCCTGAAGGAGCCTCGGATTTGGTGTGCCATTCCAATTATGCTGTTGAATACTGTTGAGAGTTTTGCTGTTCGTATATGTAAGCAAGCTCCTGCTCGACAAATTTTTAGAAAAGCGGATGCAAAATTATATTTTCCGTTTCTAATTGAGTTAATTTTGATTATAATTACAAATGTTGTACTTACCGAAATCCATTTCATTTTTCTTTAAATGCACAATCCATTTTCGACAAAATAACAATAATAAGCTAAAACAATGTAGCTTGTAGTCATTCAGCCAGGCCTAATGTATTTTCATTCTGTAACATTGTTTTCTTGACAATGTTGTTTATCAAGTTGCGTTGTTTAATTTTATTTAGTACGAGGCTTAGCAATAAGAACATGATCTCGTATGAAGCGCCTATAATAACCTGATAATCCTAGGAAAGATCGCAAGCTTCGCCGTGTTTTGGGAACCTCATAACCTATTGTGTCCTTAAATTTTGTTTGGACAGGTTTTTATTATTTTATTCGATACAACATCACGTCATCAATATAGGCATGACAGCATTTCCCTATTTCTTCACTGAGGACCTCATCGATTGCCCTTTGAAAAATACTGGGTTCGGTTTTTAAACAGAAAGGGATTCTACAAAGTTCATATTTCCCATTATTAATAGAAAAGGCGGGTTTTTCTCTATCTCGTTCGGACAACTTAATTTGATGGAATCCTGACTTCAAGCTTATTGTTGAGCTTTTCCAAGATTGGTTAAAATAACCGAAGTGTCTGGGGTTGGATATTTAACGCTGATGGTTTTACTACTAAGCTTTCTAAAATCTATTACGAGCCTCATTTTTCGTTTACCCGTGTCATTAACTCCTTTTTTGTCAACCACCCAAATACGATTGTTATAGGGTGATCGTGATTGTCTAATAATTCCATTGTGAATTAATTCAGAAATTTCATTACTACCAAAGTCAGCTGCTGACATGGGATAAGGATACGGTTTTATATAAACTGGATCGCTATCGGTGGTTCATATTGTCGCAACAACATTTGTATTAAATGGTAGGCCCTCATTGGGGTCAGCAAAAACTTTGGACTGTCGAGTCATCAATTGCGAGAATTGGTTATATAAATCCTAACTGTACTTTTCTTTTCCTGCAAAGATATTGTTAACACTCTTACAGCAGAAATATAATAATTTTTCTTTGCCCCCATTGTAACTTAAAATTCCTTTAACAGATTAAACTTTGCACTGATATCTTTTAAGAAATCGAATCCATTGATACCAACAAACGTTTCCAGATGAGGAAGCAAACAAAAAATTTTTATTAAAAATGTTGATAATACATTTGGATTTAATCTGGTTAGTTCCGTGAATTGACTTAGTTTTATCGGTTTATCTATCAGTTTAATACCCTTGAGAGTATTGAAATCCTTAATATAATTCTTTGAGGCACCAGTATCATCTAATAGTTTTATTTCCTACCCTGCCAGTGTTCGACAAACGTATGGCAAAAGGGACTTACCCCTCAATAAATTGATTTCATCAAAAATTTCTTGACCTTTATTAGAATTTGTACTTTGGTGTTCGATTTCGTTGCATTCGCCATCGAAAGTTTGTTCATAGGGACAGTTATATAATTCGTCATTCGGTTTGTATGAATAAATTTCTGTGCTGGTGTTTGGCATAGATATGTCTTGATTTAAATGATTAACTCTCTGAAGTTTTGGAAGAGTTTGTCGGTCTGATTCTCTGTGTCGCTTTATTTGATTAGAATTATCAAATGGTTTTCGAAATTGATTAAAATTTTGGAAAGTCCTATGGAGAGGATTAAAAAACTGTATTAGTCTTTGCATATTGTTGGGGTTTGGAATAACGGGTTTTTGAATCTGGCTTATAGTTGGTGCAGTGTTCTAAAAATTTGTAGGGTTTCAGTAATGAGAAAAAGTTGGGTCTATTTCCATATTTTTTAGCCTGAGTTGTATTTGATTAGTGGGGATGGGTCTATAGTGAATTTGAACTTACTACGCTACCGCTTTCACAACCAATGTAGACAGCGATGGGACTTTTTAGAAAATGGCCGGAAGTTGATTTTAAAAAATAGATTTTTTTATTTTCCAAAACACAAATGAAATATAACATAAATACTCACACATAAAAAATTTCGCCCTTTTTTTTTAATCATTGTTTAATTCACGCAAGTTAACTTACGTAGATATATCGTCGGTTCGAAGGTAAAGGTCATTTAGTATCTACAAAATTGATAAAAATGAGTTCTTATGAAAATAACTACAATTTTTCACGTTTTATGGCTGAAGATAATTACCGAGCTGTTATTGTAATTTTCAGAGGAGTTACGAAATTATAAAAATCATTAAGTGCAGGCATTGAATTTTTCTTCAGAGGAAAATATCACTATTTCACTTAGTTCTGTTTTTCAATTCAACATTGTGGCATAGTGGTAATGGTCGGAAATTGTATTAATTTGTGTTTCTTTTCTCGCTCACTCTTTTGGTTGCTAATCGGCTAACGGAAAAACTTCAGTTTGTTTGTGAAAGCTTTTAATATTGCAAGATCTAAATTGATTAAGTTTTTGAACTGAAAAAACATTCACCAATAAATTTTGTGATACCTGTGGTGAACAAAACAACAAACAGCAAGTGGCAGATATATTGCTCTACGCAGTTGAAAACAAAAAACAGAGATAATTTTTTTTAGAGTCTGGGCAATCACACATGGGGTGCTAAAAGAAAAAGTAAAACCAAAAAGCCATACAAAGTATACTTCCTAAATAAAAAAAATTATAAACAACCGCACAAAATGACGATGGCAACAACGTTTCTTTGCTGAATTAATTTGTTAAGATTTATAAAGGATATCCTGAAATATCGGTATGATTATAGGTCTTACATTCAAAGTAAAGCTATTTGGGGTAGAGGTCGGTAGAAGGGCCTTCCAATTCATTGTCAGATGCAAAGCGCTTGCCGAAACCTGATCAAAAATTCAAAACTTAAAGTGTTTTGATAAAAAACGTTTCTTTCATTATTTTTATTTGAAATAAATGCCAAAAAAAATCCAAATTATAATAAAAACAATAAAACATTTTTATTGCATAAGTAATTGGAATCATAAAACCCAAAAACTTCTGTCAGTCAAATTATTGATAAGTAAGACGTAAGCGATAATTCATAATCAAAATCTTTCTTCTGCGTGGTCATTAGCGATGGACATCCTTTTTCCAAATTAAATCAATAAATACAACATCTCAACGATTTCGAAATGGTTCGAAATTTAAGTCAAAGAAAAGATACATATACCTTATTTTCAACAAAGATTTATGAAAGGTAGGTCCAAACAGCACGCAAGCACTGTCTACATTTCTCCACACCTACAATCGGTGGTGCCCAGAGAGTCCCCTATTAATAAATTCTAGCTCACAAAAGCACTCCAACTCTTGTAAGCTTGCCCTTGCACAATCAACGACCTGTGTCATTCGGAATCCAGCGAATCTTTGCTATCGGTTATCAGTTGCCTCTCTTCTTTTATGATATCGCGTTGTATGTATTGTTGTGGGCATGTGATAGGTGAAGTCGTAAAAGTTGGAGCAGTAGGGGAAATCAATTTACCACTCGCCCCTACAAAATCTGCAAACAAATTTGTGACACAATCGTTTTTGGGAATAAAATTGGAACGTTGAGGGGATGAGTGGAAACAATTATTCATTTAAATATTTAAACGGTGGGACTAATCTTAACATACACCATAAGGCAGTTTGTGAAAAATTAAACTAGCAAACATAAATGTCGACATGTTGATATGCGCTCATCATCACGACCGTAATTTTGTTCGCGTACATTGGGGTCATAAGAAATGTGCAAATTGAAGGTCTCAGGACTACCAGATTGTCCAATATATCGCAATATGTGCGATTTTTTCTATTTTGTGGTATAAAATTATCAGTTTTTTTGACCCAAAAAACTAGATAATTAAAAAAAAAATTTTTTTTTGAAGTTGTGAAAATGTACGTAGGTATCCATTTTATACTTTTGGTGGTCTTGGGGTTTTTTGCATAGACCTCTGCAACATTTGGACGGCCAATTCCGATCGCAAAAATGGCCAAACGATTTGTTCAAACAAATTTGTTCCGGCGAGGACCATTTTAATCTCGCTAGCTACGTGTAAAAACAACATTGCCACATTAGGTGCTCGGAAAACCCGCACGTTTGTCAAGAAGCCGATGAATCCACATAGAGTGACAGATTGGTGCCGATTGTGGATTCTTCAAAAATGACTGCATAAAAGAAAATTTGTTCAATAGCGGGTTGTGTCGGCACAGCACTCCATATTTTGTATCTCGTTTCTCATGTGTACACGTGCACATCGCCCGCCCTAGCCGATAAGCAACGAATGTGTTTGTTGACCAACAATGCAAGCAGAGATTCCACAAAAATTTTAATTACTGGATAAGTCCCTAACCGAGCGATTTAGTTCGGTTAGTTCCAATTAGCCGATGTTTTTCTGGAATTTTGTTTGTGTTTTACTTTTGAAGTGACATTCAGAGAACAATATTTCGTGCAGATTAACGTGCTAACAAAAAAAATAATTAAATAATAATAAATATTACTATTAATATGGAGCGAGCAAAATTGTATTTTTGTGTATTCAAACACTTCATTTATATATTAATTACAAATTTAATTCATTTGGAAATTGTATTTGTGATTCGTGGAGTAGTGACAAGAGTGAGGATGACCACTGCCAATTATTGGTGGTTGAACAGCGGCACTATCACCCATATGAACGATTGGTTCATTTTAGTAAATGGGACGATGTTTATGTGTTCGTACGTTTTTGATGACAAATAGATAGATATATTTTATTTCATTCAAATTTTACAAAAAAGCTTATTGCCACACAATTTAATTTACAAAGATATGATAACAATACATCTTTCTAACGAGAAATAATTAAATATTTATATATATTGTTTGTTGATTATTTAAAGAAAACAAATCCTCGAGGAAACCACGAAAACAAAAACCTCAATTAAAAAAAAATAAATAAATAAATAAATTAAAAGAAAATGTGTTACTGAAAAAAAGTGTAAGCATTTAAATAAATAATCAGAATAATACAACAAATAAAATTAGATAGATAAATAAATCAACTAGGAAATATATAACAAATTATTGAAAAACAAGACTAATAAATAATGAAATAAAGAAACATATTTTAATTTTCTTAATAACTATAATACATAAAACTTTTCGGTTTTTGCGTTCGATGCAGAATCGATATAAGCATTGACCACAAAAAGCCAATTAAGCACTTCATTCACATTTTGAAAAACATTGGTCTAAACTTTTTGACATTATTTTATAACCGCATCAAATGAAGATGGCAACAACATTTCGTTGCTGAAAATTATTTTTTAACATTTATAAAGGATATCCTGCGATATCGGTATATGATTATAGGTCTTACATTCAAAGAAAAGCTATTTGGGGGAGAGGTTGGTATAAGGCCTTCCAATTCATTGTCAGGTGCAAAACGCTTCCCGAAACCTGATCAAAAATTCAAAAATTAAAGTGTTTTGATAAAAAACGTTTCTTTCATTATTTTTATTTGAAATAAATGCTTTAATTGTTTGGTGAATTTTGTTTTATTAATGTTCTCATTTAATACAATAATAATGGAAGTTCCAGACAGGCAAATACATTTCTCTTAAAATCATGTAAATTAACATTTTTTTTTAAAATATAACATCAAGAGCTTGAATGTAAATAAATAAATTTTTAAGCTATCATAGTGAAACTTGGCAAAACAATTTTTAAATTCAGCCAACTATCACGCCGACTGTTTAGAAAAACGTTGTTTTTTCAAACGTTAAGGAATTTTGAAAAAGTTTCTGAACATCATATGTACAAAATATAGGTAATTTCTTCAACATAAATTGTTTTGCCACGTACACTGTTTGGCTTCATTTTTAGTGATAAAAAATATTCTTTGGTCAATGAATTTCGGTGAAAATACTCCCAAAATGTCCATATAAATATTTCGTCTGTAGATCATTTTAACCCACGTACACTTTTTGGAGAAGAAAAACATAAACTTTTGTCGAACAAAAATGATTTGGACTTTTCATTATTTTATTGCCTTTTAGTTTTAGTCACTCTACATTTTTGGGGATACTAATTTTAATAATGGAATGAGATAGGGTGTTCAAAAATCAGCACAGCGGACTGTTGACTTCTTATATGTCTGACAACTGGATATCTTTCGGATTCAAGCTTTCAAGTGAATCGGTCTACATTTAGCGTTGTGACTTTGCTGCAATTGCAGTACATCTACTGAATTTTAAAATAAATCCACATCTACTGCCCTTAAATAAATTATACTTCACTTTTGGTTTTACAAAAAAATCATTCAATATGTAAATTGAATCCACAAAAAAAAATCCAAATCTGTTTTGTTTGACAAAAATTTACGTTTTTCATCTCCAAAATGTGAACGGGGCTTAAAATGATCTAAAGATGAAATGTTTATATGGACATTTTGGGAGTATTTGCACCGAAATTCATTGACCAAAAAATGTTTTTTTTCACTAAAAACGAACCCAAAAAGTGCAGGTGGTAAAACAATTTATATAAACATTTGGATTTCATATTTTAAGTACGTTACATTATCATATATATATTTATATTACACGTCTTTAGATCATTTTAACCAATGAATATTGAATCCGTCGCATTCCAAAATACCGCGCTGGTTAGAATATAGACAGATTCTATTGAAAGCTTGAGTCCGTACAGTTCTAAAGCATACATGCAAGACTCCACCTTTTATTTCATTCAAACGTATTATGCTACCGCTTCCACAACCAATGAAAATTAAATCCGTTGCATTCCAAAATAGCTCCCCGGTTGGAATGTAGACAGACTCTTTTGAAAGCACGAATCTGTCCTGTTTCAAAGCATACATGCATAAGCATTAGTCCGTCTGTTATTAGTAAGAAAAACAGACAGACTTCCAGAGACGGGCAACAACTAAATTTATTTCACTTATCAAAACCAAAACAAATCCCTATATTCCCTAGAAAAAAAAACAACAACTCTGGAACCAAATAATAACAATGTTCGTGAAAGTTGGTCTGAATTCCTTGGTAATTGTATTTTTGCTTAAATTCCTATAACGAAAATACAAATTTCAAAATTTTACTCAGATTTTAATGCTCCCTTGTCACACTTGATTGGAGCAGAAAATCTCGTACAAAAAGGGCAAATCCTATGTAACCCTATAGTTACGTATCAGAATGGTGAGAAACAAAAGTAATAATGCTTAGATCTCTCTGAGCCATAACAATGGCTATATTTATTTGTGAATCGTAAAATCGCCTATCCAAATAAATCTCTTGAGATATAGGATATTTTATGATTCTCACTATTTTCAGACACTATTTGCAGAATATTTGTTCAATTATCAGTCTACTGAACATCATAACATAATGGAGCCATTAATGTGATTTTTAATATTACCATTTGACAGTTTCAATATTATACGGCTTTTACACCGAATCGATTCCTGACTATTCGAAAACAACTTGAACATTTCACAGCGAGAAGGTTACCCTTGGCATTCCAATGATAATAATACCTATAAAACGATTTCTATGAAGCGGTTACGTTGTGGCCTACAAGTTTTTGAAATTTTTAAATGTACAGAAAAACTTCAGTTTTCAATCAAGGTGTTGGGTGTTTTCGAAAACAAATGTATTTTCCGATTCTGTTTGGAAGCCATATAAGTTAGCACACCATGCAAATTAGACTTAATTTTTTTTTCTTGTTTTTATTTTTGCAGAGGGCACCAAGAAGAGCATCAGCAAGAAAACGTGCCATCAACTCTTTGTGATGAAACTAATTGAATTTCAACTATCGTCCTAGAAACCACATTTCAGAAACTGTATTTAATACGAATATCGTACCAACGACAGTCATTGAGACGGCCGTAGTACCACCAACAGCCGATAATACAGCATTTGTTGTTACGCCAGTGGTTAATGCAACAGACGTTCCTACAACCAGTGCGAATGCCAAAGCCGACCTTAGTAAGTATAACCATATTTCTAACAAGAGATATAGAAATTGAAATGCAAGTTAAAGGTGGACAAGATAATTTCACCTTAGCATTTGAAAAACGGGTGGTCGTGGCCCGACTGTGTTCTATGTAATTGTTCCTTGCTTGGTCTATAACAAAATTGAATTTTAACTTAATTTCTTAATTGCCCAAAACTGAAAATTTCGATACTTACAAATTTTTAAATGATGCTCCCAATAAAAAAATCCGTTTTCTGCTGCTTCAAAAAATCTGTGTACGCAGTTTCATTAAAAATGTTAACGCGAGTTACATATGCCCATAACACCATATGTTCCAATCAGAAGCATCCATAAAAGAACGATATGATTGTCAACAACGTATTGCACATATATGCATTTAACCTTGAATTACTACCTATATATTTGACAACATCAGTAATATGTAAATTGCATAGCAACATCTTATGTACTTAAACCAAATTAAAGCTACCAATTTGAAATAACAAACAAGCAAACATGTAATGTCATAAATGCTGCGAGACTTATGTAGTAACAAGTACTTATTATACTCCTTATCTCTTACTTGCATCTAACTCTATTTTCTGTATATACTAAATGTTCCACAAGCCAAGCCACGATCATTAGTTCATGACTTGGACATTTGTTTTTTGGCAACCAATAGAGTAAGATCTAGCGTCTAATATTTATAAATACACTAAGTTGTTTATCGAGAATAAAGTTTAAATTTGATTTGGATATTGTTTTTCATTCGAACCCATAACTCGCGTTAATGATCTTGTTAAGTTCAATAAAATTCTTTAGAACCATTTTTGAAAAAAAAAAACATCCTAACTGAAGTTTTTCATCAAACAACAGGAATCTATTCTTTGATTGATGTTTTACATCTTTCTAACATCAATCATCATTCAGTTCAAAGAATGAACTTGTAATCTTTAAATTACCTGTCGTCCATTAAACTAAAAACGTTATTTGTGTATAAATATTATCTTTATTTTGTTGCGGATTGTAGCCTAATAATTCGATTTTCTTACAGCTTGCGAAATATATAACACACGTTTTTGTAACATATCCTATCCTAAAACGGCATAAAAGATTGCATGAATGCAACTCATTTCATTGTCCATTCGAAGGGTGCTTGAGAACTTTTTCTATGAGAGAATATCTAACGTAAATTATTATTTCTAGCAGATAAATAAATAATAAATACGTATATTGTTTTAGAGAATACGTGGCAAGTCACAACAAAGAATTGATATTTCAATGCCAATATTCTGGTTGTAGCAAAGCATTTACATGTTCCGGATATCGCAATAGGCATCAGAGAAGGCACGAAAGTTTGATGTAAGTTGTTGTTTAATAATTAATCTTATTATATAACATCTATTTTTAAAATAAAGAAGAAGAAATAGTAGAGCAACAACCACAAAGAGAACAAGAAGAAGAAGATAAATGCATTCTAAAAAAATCATCCACCCTGCCACCGGTTTTTTTTTAATTCTTACATAAACTATTGGTTAATGACAGAATAAATTGATTATAGCTATTTAATTTGTTATTTTTGTAACCAAGCTCTCTACTTAAAATAAAAATTAAAAACGTTATAAGAAAGAACATTAATATATAAGTTATACTTGCTACAGAACATTTCCCACAACAAGATATCGTATTTAATCGATAGAAGCGCAGTCGAAGAACAAAGGAATGACCACCCAAGACCGGACATAAGATAAGGATATCTGTGCATCTGCCACCAAACAGACGTAAACATTTCACGCAAAGATAAATATATCTGTGCATCTGCCCACGCCGCCGCCACCAAAAGATAAGTGTGCATTGAATAGCATATCCACGCCACCAAATAACTTCGAGGAAAACATCGAAGTTAGAAGTTAAGAAACCATCAACCACAACGCTTGTGTTCTTCTCAATAAAGATTTGAATTTGATTTTTAAAAACGTTTTAAAAAATTTTTAGTTTGTCTGCGAAAAAGACTAAACGAATCTTTGAATGTACGACTAAGACTTTTTACAAAAAAAAAAAGAACAAGGACCTTTAACGAAAACAAAGATCCAATAAATCTGTTCAGTGAATAAAAAACCGATTAATTAGTGGTTCACCCCAATGCATATGGAAATACCACGAAGCTCATAGAGAGAGATTAATCAAACTCTTAGATTAAGTGAAGAAAAAACAAAAACTAAACAAATAAATTTACAAAAAAAGAAAAGAAAAGGGCAGCTTCACAGCGCCAACGAATAATTAAAGAAGGAACAGAAGGGCAGCTTCAGAGCCCCAACAAATAAAATTCAATAGATGTTCAAGAGCTTCCAGAAGAAGATAATTAATGCAGATAGCAAGTACACTGACGAGGAGGAATCTAGTTCAACAGAGGAAGAAGACCTGCATCTAATAAAAATCCGAAACAGAAGTATACCTGAAAACTGTAAGGTAGATATTAAGAATAATTTTGAAAGCAAAGATATTAAATTACCAGAAAGTAAAATTGTGAATAAGAATTATATTGGAAGTAATAATTTAAAGCTAAGTTTGAGCAGCAATATTTTAGATAATAAAAGTGAAAACCCAAATATTGAAAACATTTTATTGGAAAATTTTGAAGAAATTGAATTAAATTGAAAAAAAGTGTATTAGGTATAGAAAAATATCAGAAAACCAAAATGACTTCTACCCAAGTAGATACAGCCAAAAAGAGCTTAACGCTCGATCCCCTTAAATATATTGAGAAACTCAATAGGTTTGATGGTCGCACTGAAGATCTATATACATTCCTCACAAATGTAGACGGAATAATACCAACTCTTAACTAGTATAATAATCAAAGCCAACTGATGTGTATAAACATCTTAAAATCCAAATTTATTGGAAAGGCAAAAAGATGCGTTGAGATTCACTCTCATTTACAAAATTGGTCGGAAATCAAACAGATGCTAATTAATAATTTTGGAGGCTTCAAAAACAGCTTCCAGTTGTACGAAGATCTACGACAGATAAGTTTCGGAGGTAACGTCTTAAATTTCTATAACGACATCCAAAAAACTCTGTGCGATTTGAACCAAAAATCGGTTCAAGAAAATAAAGTCCATGAAGTGGACAACAATAATATCACTGCTTTAAATATTTTTAAAGAGAAATTGCCGGTACACATGCGTACAATTCTTTTTGCCCTAAAACCAAAGAGTTTGCAGGAAGCTTTACACGAGCTCACAGAAGCAGGATTTGTTAACTCAAATCATTTTGAAGAAAGACGGCCAAGGCAAAACTTAGTTACTAGGAACTTTCAACCAAATACGTCCGTCCTACAGAAATTACACAAGGACCAGTTTAGAAAGAAAAAGAAAAGATTTAAAAACGATGAAATTAAAATTGGCAACGATACTAGTTCTATGGCAGTTAACACTGGCTCATAACCAAGAAATACAACTGTATGAGATCACACAGGAGTTCGTAATTATAAAAAGTGAATCAATTAATTTAATTGAGGATAATAAAACAATAATTCATATTATAAACCTAACAAAATACGAAGAAGCAATAATCAAACTCAAAGAACAATATAGATTAATCCCAAATAAACAATATAGACAGATCAGAGAAATAACTAAATTAGATACCAAAATTAAAACATTAATACCTCACAAAATAGTTAAAAGAGGAGTAATTAACTTAATAGGGACTGGCATGAAATTTTTATATGGAACTATGGACGAAGACGATTATGAGGACATAGAAAAAAGACTTAAAGCATATGAAGAAAATAGTCATTTACATTTACAAAATTGAATATAGTAGAAAATAACAACTAACGAATAAAAATCAATGATCAATTTAATGAACAGTTTAAATGATCAATAGATACAATGAACAAGGGTACAATAGCAATTAACGAATTAAAAAATCAGAAAAGCGACGTAAGTAACCTCAGAATCGAGTTAGAATTCTACAACCAAATTAATGAAGTAAAGCTTGCACTAGAAAAAATAGAAAACATAATCCTAACTAGTAGAACAGGAATTTTGACACAAAACATACTGACTTTTGAAGAAAATCATGAGAACGAAATAACATTTGAAAAACTTCAACATTTAAAAATGAAATTGGCAGTCTATAAAGAGAATATCCTGATAATTATCTCAATCCCTCAATTCACTGAAGAACGTTACAACAAGTATTTTATCCAGAATTTTCCCATAAATAATAAAACTTTAAGTCTAATTATAAATACTATTCTAGAAAAGAATAATAAAATTTACTATCTAAACGATGAAGTTGAAAAGTTAGTTTTGATTGACAATGAATGTATTAACGATTTAATAATCCAAAAGCCAATTAAAAATTGTAATAGAATCAGTTATAATCAAACAGAGATCAAAGAAGAAGGAGAGTTTATCGTGATAAAAAATATAGAAAAAACTCACATTATTCAAAATTGTAATGATCTAAACTATATCATTAAAGGCAACTATTTAATCAAACTAAAAAATTGTAAACTCAAAATAAAAAATAAAATATTTAATAGAAAAGAATATCGTGGAGACTTAATAGTCCCAATAATAAACTATGAGATTACTACAGAAAACAAAGACATTGACATAATCAAATATGAATCAATCGAAAACATTAAAAAAACTAACTAACATAGATTTTAGTAGTAAAAACGTAACTTATAGTATAACCACAATTATAATTATCATAGTTGTAATAATAATAATAATCATGTATTTCAAATTCAAAAATAATGGCCCTAACAACAACATAGCTGTGAATCTACCATCAGTTAAAATTCACCAGACGGACGATTCAAGAGAGGGAGGAGTTATACTTGCTACAGAACATTTCCCACAACAAGACATCGTATTTAATCGATAGAAGCGCAGTCGAAGAACAGAGGAATGACCACCCAAGACCGGACATAAGATAAGGATATCTGTGCATCTGCCACCAAGCAGACGTAAACATTTCACGCAAAGATAAAGATATCTGTGCATCTGCCCACGCCGCCACAAAGCAGACGTAAACATTTCACGCAAAGATAAAGATAACTGCGCATCTTCCCACGCCGCCGCCACCAAAAGATAAGTGTGCATTGAATATCATGTCCACGCCACCAAACAACTTCGAGGCCAACATCGAAGTTAGAAGTTAAGAAACCATCAACCACAACGCTTGTTCTTCTCAATAGAGATTTGAATTTGATTTTTAAAAACGCATTTTTAATTTTTATATTTAAAACTTATATTTTCAAAAAAAAACTGCATACCCGTTTTTTTTTTTTTTGAAAAAATCCATATACCCAACGGATTTTTGAATTTAAGCCGTATAACGAAAATTGAATTAGATTTAATATAAATATATGTACTACTACTACTACTGTTTTCAACAATTCCATATAATTAGTTTTGGGCCAATTATTCCTTAACGAAATTTTCAATTTTGCCCAACAACAAAAAAAACACAGACACAGTCGTGCCCCACATTTCCGATACATAATATTCCACTTGTGACTAAACCAAATAAACTTCTCAGCTTCTATATATTCAATCATAGATGGTAAAGTCTTTTGGCAGCTACTGAGGCTGATATTGTAACTGCAGAAATTGGCACATACATGGTACTAAAGTGAAACGAGGAAAGTCAAACAATAATTTTGTATAAACACCGTTATTTATGTCTATCATAACGAAAGCCTAATTAGTCCACAATCCCCTTAATTGCCTTTTGGTAAAACCTTCGTGAATTTTTCGATTTAGAAGTAATAAAATCAACTTCAGTTAAGTATTGAATTCTAATTTATGAAGAATATTTTATTACTTAAAAATTGCTTTTGGAGAACAAAATATTCCACTCTTATATGCGAATATTTTTTTGAAAAAAATATATTCTCTGCAGCTTAAAAATATTCCACAAGTGGAATATCATGTTCCACTGTGGTCACACTGCTTCTCATATGACTGGATACTATTCGGAAGATTGACACTGATTCAGTTAAAGATTTGAAAATTATTTTGTGGATTACATTAACATATTAAATGATTTTTTTTTTGTAAGACCAAAAGTGCAGCAAATATTATTTATAGCCAGTCGATGATGATTTATTTTAAAATGCAGTAGATATACTGTAATTGCAGTAAAGTCACAACGCTAAATGTAGACAGATTCTCTTGAAAGCTTAAATCCGTCCACTTTCACACAGTACATGCATGAAACCGTCTTTAATTTCGTTCGAACTTACTACGCTACCGCTTCCTCAACCAATGAAAATTGAATCCGTCGTATTCAAAAAACCGCACCGGTTTGAGACCATTTATAAGATATGTGAGGTATCTGAAACAATTCAGAATGAATCTGTTGCGTTTCGATATTCAATCCGTTGTGTCAAGAGATCAACTCCATTCCATGCGGGTGTCCTGTTGTACTACCACAAAGCCACAGAGTTGCAATTCGAAACGCAGCGGATTCAATCAGTTGGGCCAAGAGCTCAACTTCATTCCAGGCGGGCGTCTTGTACTACCACAGAGCATGGAATGAGTGGCTATTCCAAGCGCAACAGATTCATTCAGAAATATAAAAAAACGCACATTTATCTTCATTCGGTTATTTTATTGGTTTTATTTAATTATTGAAAAAAATACAAATTAGTGAAAAAATAACGATCAGTATTTAAAAAAATAAGAAACTTGGAGGAATCAAAAACTTTCGACTGTCGATTCATCAATTGCGAGAATTGTTTCCATAAATCCTAACTGTACTTTTCTTTTCCTGCAGCGATGTTTTTAACACTCTTACAGCAGAAATATAGTAATTTTTCTTTGCCCCCATTGTAATTTAAAATTCCCTTAACAGATTCAACTTTGCACTGACATCTTTTAAGAAATCGAATCCAATGATAGCATCAAACGTTTCCAGATGAAGAAGCAAAAAAAGTTGCATTTTTATTAAAAATGTTGATAATACATTTGGATTTAATGTGGTTAGGTCCGTGAATTAACTTGGTTTTATTGGTTTATAAATCAGTTTAATACCCTTGAGAGTATTGAAATCCTCTATATAATTCTTTGGGCACCAGCAACATCTAATAGTTTTATTTCCTTCCCTGCCAGTGTTCGACAAACGTATGGCAGGAGGGACTTACCCATCAAAAAATTTATTTTATCTTGATCTTTATTAGAATTGGTACTTTGGTGTTCGATTTCGTTGCATTCGCCCTCGAAAGTTTGTTCATAGGGACAGTTATATAATTCGTCATTCTGTTCGTATGAATAAATTTCTGTGCTGGTGTTGGCATAGATATGTCTTGATTTAAATGATTACCTAACTCTCTGAAGTTTTGGAAGAGTTTGACGGTCTGATGCTCTGTGTCGCTTTAATTGATTAGAATTATCAAATGGTTTTCGAAATTGATTAAAATTTTGAAAGTCCTAGAAAACTATATTGGGCTTTGCATATTGTTTGGGTTTTGAATAATGGGTTTTTGAATCTGGCTCATAGTTTGTGTAGTGTTCTGAAAATTTGTAGGGTTTCTGTAACGAGAAAAAGTTGGGTCTATTTCCATATTTTTTTGCCTTATTTGTATTTGATTAGTGGGGATGGGGCTATAGTGAGGTGAATTGTAAGGAGTATATTGGTTTCAAATCATACATGCAAGAGTCCATCTTTTATTTAATTTGAACTTACTGCGCTACCGCTTTCACATCCAATGTAGACAGCGATGGGACTTTTTGAAAAATTGCCCGAAGCAGATTTTGAAAAATAGATTTTTATATTTTCCAAAACATAAATGAAATATAACATAAATACCTAAACATAAATAATCTCGACCTTTTTTATGTTAATCACTGTTAAAAACACGCAAGTTAACTAACATAGATATATCGTCGGTTCGAAGGTATAGGTCATTTAGTATCTACAAAATTGATAAAAATGAGTTCTTAAGAAAATAACTACAATTTTTCACGTTTTAGGGCTGAAAATAACAACCGAGAATTATTGTAATTTTCACAGGAGTTACGAAATTATAAAAATCATTAAGTGCAGGCATTGAATTTCTCTTCAGAAGGAAAGATCACTATTTCACTTAGTTCTCTTTTTCAATTCAACATTGTGGCATAGTGGTAAAAGTTCATTTTGTTTGTGAAAGCTTGTATAATTGCAAGATCAATATTGATTAAGTTTTTGAACTGAAACAACATTCACCAATAAATTTTGTGATACCTGTGGTGAACAAAACAACAAACAGCAAGTGGCAGATATATTGCTCTACGCAGTTGAAAACAAAAAATAGAGTTAATTTTTTAAGAGTCTGGGCTTTCACACATGGAGTGCTAAAAGAAAATATAACTTCCAAAAGCAATACTAATTTCACTTTCTTAAATAAAAAAAAATTTGTCTAGATAACAATCATCAACAACCGCACAAAATGAAGATGGCAACAACGTTTCTTTGCTGAGTTAATTTGTTAACATTTATAAAGGATTCCTGCAATATCGGTTTGATTATAGGTCCTACATTAAAAGTAAAGCTATTTGGGGGCAGAGTTCGAAATTACGGCCTTCCAATTCATTGTCAGATGCAAAGCGCTTGCCGGAACCTGATCGAAAATTAAAAAATTAAAGTGTTTTGATAAAAAAACGTTTCTTTCATTATTTTTATTTGAAGTAAATGCCCTAAAAAAATCCAAATTATTGCATAAATAATTGGAATCTTAAAACCCACAAAATTTCTGTCAGTCAAATTATTGATAAATAAGACGTAAGCGATAATTCATAATCAAAATCTTTCTTCTGCGTGGTCATTAGCGATGGACATCCTTTTTCCAAATTAAATCAATAAATAAAACATCTCAACGATTTCGAAATTGTTCGAAATATAAGTCAAAGCGAAAATACCTATACCTTATTTTCAACAAAGACTTATGAAAGGTAGGTCCACACAGCAAGCAAGCTTACACTCCTTACCAAATTTAAGAAAATAACACGAATAAATATTTTATTTAAAGGTCCTTTCGAACTATAACTGCACTGAATATTTCGATCTATATTTTGTGTGTTGTCCCTTTCGATTGAAAGTACCTATAGCCAGATTAGTCAACCTATTTTGGCTCATTGTTGTAGTCTTACTTGTGCCTTAAATAATTTTAATTTCGCAAAACTTCGTTTACACGATGCCACTGAGACGGAAATTGTTTAGTAAATTCTCATCGCTAGTGACAGACTCGGTAAAGATAACGAGTCTGAAAGTCGCTCATAATAATAAAGCTTTAAAAAATAAATAGGTACCTACTTTGGGAGTCTTTCCAGGTTTGAAAAAATAAACGTATAAAGGACTCCATCCTTTTAGCATGAAAATGTAGATTCGATGAGAAGATTTTTTTAACAATTTGAGAACGAAGTTCTTAAAAATTAAAATTAGTTAAGAGTTATCCAAGATGAACTATAAGCCAATATGATTTAACTTATCTGGCTTTACTTCCAATCGAAAACAACATAAACAAGATAAAGATTTTCATCGAACCATTCACCGCAATAAGTCCTCGAAAGATCCTTTAAAATTGTTTCTAAACTTTTTCAACGGGTCTAAGCTTACTTTACCGCCCAGGGTGCCACTTCCTCTTAGTCAACCACTGGCTACATCTCTCCACCGCTACAATGGGTGGTGCCCCAGAGTGTACCCTTAAATAAATTCTCACTCACAAAAGCACTCCAACTCATGTAAGGTTGCGCTTGCCCAATAAGAGACATGTGTCATTCGGAATCCAGTGAATCATTGCTATCGGTTATCAGTTGCCTCTCTCCTTTTATGATATCGCGATGTATGTATTGTTGTGGGCATGAGACAGGTGCATCCGTTAAAGTTGGAGCAGTTGGGGAAATCAATTTGCCACTCGCCCCTACAAAATCTGCAAACAAATTTTGTGACACAATCGTTTTTAGGAATAAATTTGAAACGCGGTGGGGATGAGTGGAAACAATGATTCATTTAAATATTTAAACGGTGGGACTAATCTTAACATACACCTCAAGGCAGTTTGTGAAACATTAAATTAGCCAACATAAATGTCGACGTGTTGAGATGCGCTCATCATCACGACCGTCATTTTGTTCGCGTACATTGGGGTCATAAGAAATGCGCAAATTGAAGGTCTCAGGACTACCAGATTTTCCAATTGTTATACAAGGGGTACCCCGTATACATATTTGACCCAAAAAACTAGATAAAAAAAACAATTTTTGAAATATTGAAAATGTACCTACGTAGGTATCTATTTTATACTTTTGCTAGGCTTGGGCTTTTTTGCATAGACCTCTGATCCAACGCAAATGTTCCAATGGCGTTAAATTGCTAGATTTGGCTGGCCAATTCTGATCACAAAAATGGCCAAACAATTTGGAAAAAAAATCATATGTTCCGGAGAGGACCATTTTAATATCGCTGGCTATGTTAAAAAACAAAATTACCACATCAGGTGTTTGGAAAACCCGCACGTTTGTCAAGAAGCCGATAGATCCAAATAGAGGGATTGGATGCTGATTGTGGAGTGGTGGCATCACCATTTTTCTTCAAAAATTATGCTGGGTATAACGTTTCGGTCCATTGTGGGTACTACCAAAGATTATCAAGTCATACAGATATGGCACTGCATGAAAGAAAAATTGTTCAATGGCGGGTTGTACTGCCCAGCCCTCCATATTTTTATATCTCGTTTCTCATGTGTACACGTGCACATCGCCCGCAATAGCCGATAAGCAACGAATGTGTTTGTTGACAAACAATTCAAGCAGAGAATCCACAAAAATTTTGTTAACCGGATAAGTCCGTAACCGCCCGAGTTTGTTCGGTTAATTCCATTTAGTCGGTGTTTTCCTGGAATTTTGTTTGTGTTTTACTTTTGACGTGGCATTCAGAGAACAACATTCTGTGCAGATTAACGTGCTAACAAAAAAAATAATTAAATAATAATAAATATTACTACTAATATGGAGCGAGCAAAATTGTATTTTTGTGTATTCCAACACTTCATTTATATATTAATTACAAATTTAATTCATTTGGAAATAACATTTGGGATTCGTGGAGTAGTGACAAAAGTGAGGATGATCATTGTCAATTATTGGTGGTTATACAGCGGCAGTATCACCCATATGAACGATTGGATCATTTTAGTAAATGGGACGTTTATTGGTTTGTACGTTTTTGATGACAGATAGATAGATATATTTTATTTCATTCAAATTTAACAAAAAAGCTTATTGCCGCACAATTAAAATTTACTGAGATATGATAACAATATATCTTTCTACTGAAAAATAATTATATATTTATATGTAATTTTTTTGGATTATTTGAAGAAAACAAATCTTTTTATTATAACCGCAATATATGAAGATGGCAACAACGTTTGTATGCTGAAAATTAGTTTGTTAACATTTATAAAGGATATCCTGCGATATCGGTATGATTATAGGTCCCCATTCAATGTTGCTAAAGATAATGAAATGATTGTATTGGACAATATGTCGGCACTAAATTTAATACAACAGAATAATGTAGTAAACTCAATTGGTAGAATATTAGATTTGGTTTTTGTAAATGAAGATTTAGATGTGGTTATATCGGAAGAAGAATTCCCACTTTTAAGTAATAGCATACATCATAAAGCATTAGGTATATTAATTAATTGTAATATGTTTGTTATAATTAATAGTAATTGTTCTTTTGTGAATTATAGTTATGATTTCATTAAGGCCGATTACAATTTCATCAATAACTATTTATGCTCAATAGATTGGGATGTACTTTTAAGTCATACCGATTTATTATCAAATTATTGTTCATTTAAAAGCAAAATAGAAGACATATTTTCAAAATTTGTTCCTTTAAAGCGGGTAAAGCAAAATAACAAACCAGTTTGGTTCACCAAAAGTCTATCGCGCTTAAAAACTGCAATGACCAGATTAGGTGGTAAGAGCAAGGTTGATTCAACTTATCGTGGTGAATATTGTCGTTTACGAAAAGAATATGTATATTTAAAAAACTTTACGCATAAACAATATCTATGGTCATTGGAATCTAGAATTAAAAATGATGCAAAGGCCTTTTGGCAGCATATAAATGTTACAAGGAAATCATTTGGGATTCCTGCTAATATGTCGTATAAAACTAAAGTTAGTAGCGATCTTTCTAATATATGTAACATGTTTGCATCGTTCTTTCAATCAAACTTTACTTTGGATTCTTTAAAGTCGATAAATGCATTGAATGTCTCTAAAATTGTTGACATTGGTTCAATAAGATTAACAAAAGATGAAATTCTCAATGAACTAGGTAACTTAGACACCAATCTTAGCATTGCACCGGATAACATTCCAGCAATGATCGTAAAGATGTGTAGGTTTAATCTATTAAAACCTCTTGAACAAATTTTTAATGCGTCTCTAGATTCTGGGATATTTTTAGATTGTTGGAAGTTTTCATTCATAACGCCCATACATAAATCAGGATCCAAGCAATGTATAGAAAACTACAGACCCATTGCCAAACTAAAATTGATCCCAATGGTCTTTGAATCACTTGTCAAAAAAAGATTATATATTATGGTTCGAAATCACATTTCAATATTTCAGCATGGGTTTATGAGTGGAAGATCCACTTCCACAAATCTATCCCTGTTGACAAATTTTTGCACTAATAGCATGGAAAATAGGAAACAAGTAGATGTTATATTTACGGATTTTTCAAAAGATTTTGACAGAATAAACCACTCAATTTTAGTTCAAAAACTTAAAATGCTAGGTTTTCATTCTAATTTATTAAAGTGGATTGAATGTTACTTAACAAATAGAGTTCAGTTTGTTAAAATTGGTTCAAGCAAATCTAGAAAAATATTTAATTTTTCCGGTGTACCTCAAGGTAGCCACCTGGGACCTCTCTTATTTCTTCTTTTTATAAATGACTTACCCTCACAAATAACTTCTTCAAAGTGTCTAATGTTTGCCGACGATGTTAAAATATATAAAATGGTAAATTCCTTGTCGGATTGTATCGCCCTACAAAAAGATATTAGTAACTTATCAAATTGGTGTGATATAAACAAATTGCCATTTAATATATCTAAGTGTTCTGTCCTCGCGTTCACAAGGTGTCATTGTCCTCTTGTCTTTGATTACACGATCTCAAACACTGCTCTTAAAAGAGTTTTTAATCAAACAGATTTAGGAGTAATTTTAGATTCAAAATTACATTTTAAAATGCATTTTGATTACATTATTTCCAAAAGAAATTCTGTGCTTGGGTTCCTTTTCCGAAATTCAAATGATTTTCGCTGCCCATACACATTGAAATCGCTTTTTATTAGTTTTGTTAGACGTATTGAAAAAATTCAAAAAAGATTTACTCGGTTTGTTCTTCGTAAGTTAAATTGGTCTCTGCCTTTGCCACCTTATGTAAATAGATGCGCTCTTATAAAATAACAACCTCTTTAAACAAGAAGGAAATTCTTGTTTATTTCACTTGCAAGGGATGTTGTTACGGGTCATATTGATTGCATCCCCTTACTATCTTTGTTTAATGTTTATGTTCCAGCACGTCCACTTAGACCTAGGCTGCAGTGTTATTTTGCCATACCAAGACATGAAACAAATTATGGTCGTAATGAACCTGTCACAAACGCATGTCTTTATTTTAACCAATATGCAAATGCAATCGACCTTAATTTGAGCATAAATGCTTTTAAGATTAAGATTTTCGAAGCAATTAAATAATAAAGATTATGTATTACTTAATTTTATATATAATATTACTATATCATTCTAGTCTAAGAAAGTAAAATGTACTTATAGATGAAATAAATAAATAAAATAAAAATAAATAAATAATCTCAAATGTATTACGCTATCGCTTCCACAACTAATGAAAATTAAATCTCTCCTGTTTCAAAGCATACATGCACAAGCATTATTCCGTCTATTATTAGTGAGAAAAAGAGACAGACTTCCAGAGACGGGCAACAACTTATTTCACTTATCAAAACTAAAACAAAACCCTATTTTTCTTAAATTCCTATAACGAAAATACAAATTTCAAAATTTTACTCAGATTTTAATGCTCCCTTGCCACACTTGATTCGACGGCAAATGCAATATAGCCCGATAATTAAGTATCAGAATGGTAAGAAATAAAAGCAATAATGCTTAGATCTCTCTGAGCCATAACAATGGCCATATTTATTTGTGATTCGTAAAATCGCCTATCCAATTGAATCTCTTGAGAAATAGGATGTTTTATGATTCTCAAAATTTTCAGACACTATTTTCAGAATATTTGTTCAATTATCAGTGTACTGAACATCAAATTATAATGGAGCGTGACTATTCGAAAACCACTTGACTATTTCACACCGAGAAGGTTACTTTTGGCATTTCAATGATAATAATACATATAAAACGATTTCTATGAAGCGGTTATGTTGTGACCTACAAGTTTTTATAATTTTTAAATGTACAGAAAAACTTCAGTTTTCAATCAAAATGTTGGGTGTTTTCGAAAAAAAAAAGAATTTTCGGATTCTTTTTGGAAGCCATATAAGTAAGCACACCATGCAAACCAAACCTAATTTTTTCTTGTTTTTATTTTTGCAGAGGGCACCAAGAAGAGCATCAGCAAGAGAACGTGCCATCAACTCTCTGTGATGAAACTAATTGGATTTTAACTGTCTTCCAAGAAACCATATTCAGAGCTGTAGTTAATACGAATATCGTACCGACGACAGTCATTGAGACGGCCTTAGTACCACCAACAGCCGCTAATACAGTAGTTGTTGTTACGCCAGTGGCTAATGCAACAGACGTTCCTACAACCAGTGCGAGTGCCAAAGCCGAACTTAATAAGTATAACCATCTTTCTTACAAGAGACAGACAAATTGAAATTCAAGTTAAAGTTGGACAAGATAATTACGACTGTGTTGTACGTTCTTGTTCCTTGCTTGGTCTATAATAAAATTGAACTTTAACTAAATTTCTTAATTGGTCATAACTGAACATTTCGAGACTTAAATATTTTTAAATGTTGCTCCCAATAAAAAAATCCGTTTTCTGCTGCTTCAAAAAATCTGTGTACGCAGTTTCATTTAAAATGTTAACGCGTTAATAATCTTGTTAAGTTCAATAAAATGTTTAGATCCGTTTTTGAAAAAAAAAAACTAAAGTAAAGTTTTTCATCATACAACAGGAATCTATTCTTTGATTGATGTTTTACATCTTTGTAACATCAATCGTCATTCAGTTCATAGAATGAACTTGTAATCTTTAAATTACCTGTCGTCCATTAAATTAAAGACGTTATTTGTGTATAAATATTATGTTTATTTTGTTGCGGATTGTAGCCTAATCATTCGATTTTTTTTACAGCTTGCGAAATATGTAACAAACGTTTTTGTAACATTTATATCCTAAAACGGCATAAAAGATTGCATGAAGGCAAATCATTTCATTGTCCATTGAAAGCACCCATGGAAATCATTTTCTATGATTGAATATCTAATGTAAGTTATTATTTCTAGAAGATAAATAAATAATATAAACGTATATTGTTTTAGAGAATACGTGGCAAGGCACAACAAAGAATTGATATTTCAATGCCGATATTCTGGTTGTAGCAAAGCATTTACATGTTCCGGACATCGCAATAGGCATCAGAGAAGGCACGAAAGTTTGGTGTAAATTGTTATTTAATAATTAATCTTGTTATTAAATTTGATAACATTTTTGGTTTGTATTTTTTTTTCAGAATAAAGAAGAAAAAATACAAGAGCAACAACAACAACATCAACAACGAGAACAAGAAGTAGAAGAAGAAGATAAATGCATTCTAAAAAAATCATCCACCCTGCCATAAACTACTGTTTAATGACGAAATTAATTGATTACAGCTATTTAATTTGTTATTTTTGTAACCCAGCTGTCTACTTTAAATAAAAATTCAAAACGTTATAAAAAAGAACATGAATATATATATATGTATATATTAATTATTATTTAACGATTGCTAAAGCAAAATGAGTTACTGACTGAATAAACGATTGAATTCCTAATTACAGTTTTCGCATAAAACCAATTCTTATTTTTCGCTGATCAACATTTATTTTTATGAAGTAATGTTTGCCGTTCCACTGAAATGTTAACAGAGCTTGACCAGGATATAATTCTAAATAAGAAATCCAGAATACTGTCAGAGAGTGATTTTCTGTATCAACATAAACGTTAGGGTAGTTCTTAAAATTCTTAAAATGAAGTCGATGAGTTGATGAACAAAAGCATGTATCCTTACGCCTGTTACGCCCAACAGACACCAACCCAACGTAAAACGGATATAATGGCAAACAATTACAATTTTGCATTACCAACCTCGACAGTATTTTAAGATTATCTTTTCCATCTTCTTTTTCTTGTTGATAAGTAAAACGTAGGAAATAATGCATAATCAACATCTTTCTTCTGTGTTAGCGATGGACATCCTTTTTCCAAATTAAATCGATAAATACAACATATCAACGATTCTGAAATAGTTCGAAAGTTAATTTAACGAGAAGATACCTATACTTCGTTGTCAACAAGGATTTATGCAAGGTAGGTCCACACAGCAAGCAAATTTAAGAAAATAACACATACAAATATTTTATTAAAAGGTCCTTTCGAGCTATAACTGCACTGAATAGTTCGATTGAAATCTATATTCTGTGTGGTCCCTTTCGATTGAAAGTACCTATAGCCAGATACGTCAACCTATTTTAGCTCATTGTTGTAGATAAGCTTAAATAATTTTAATTTCGCAAAACTTCGTTCTCACGATGCCACTGAGACGCAAATTGTTTAATAAATTCTCATCGCCAATAACAGACTCGTTAACAAGTCTGAAAAATCCCTCTTAACAATAAAGCTTTAAAAATTATGACTTTGGGATTCTTTTCAGATGTTAAAAAAACCTACAAAGGAGTCCCTCACCTCATTTTTCCTCACTAGGTTTATTGGCGTAGATTGGTCAGGTAACATACAATGCGTAGTTCGCTGCTAAGCCAAACGCTGAGGGTTCAAGCCCAAGCTTCGGCAGCATTTGTTTTCTACGAAAATTGCCAGCTTATCTGAGGCCACCTGTGCCATAATATGAGACAATATAAATCTATGTCTCCTTTTATACTGTGATGTCAACGTAATTGTCAATAAACTCGTAACTCATGGGATGTCATAAAACGAGCATAGCAGTTCCCTTTTTGGCGAGCATGCTCTTAGCATGTAAATGTAGATTCGATTATTTTTATTAATTGATTATGCTTTGGAATAATAAGCACGACTTTATTTGTTAACAATTTGAAAACGATGTTTAAACACTATCAGATCTATGTCGTAGCGAGCTTAATACAAGCATCATCTACGAGCAGAGATTTACCACAGCATATAATATACATCCACAGACTCATCATTTAGTGCATTTGTTAGTGGGACATAGCAGAACAAAAAAGTTATTAAGTTAAATTTTACTAAAATAATCAATAAACGATGAAATTAAATTTAGACACCATTTAGACACGCCAACCACGGAAGTAATCCGAAAGCAAATCTTATGAATTGACGTTGGACTGCTTCAATTCTGTTTGAATAGATTACAAGGGCGTCCACACCTGTGAGGCATACTCCAAGTGAGGGCAAACTACACAATTATATAGCGAAAGGATGACATACGGGTCATTAAACTCTTTTGACCACCTTTTTATAGAGCCCAACATAGAATTGGATTTATTGACAATAACGTTTAAGTGTTTATGAAACTCCAATTAATGATCAAAATAAACAGCAAGATCTTTAAAACTGTCTACACGACTGAGAGTGTGCCCGGACAGATTAAATCTGGCATTTAGTAGGGTTCAGACTCAAATCGTTTTGAAGACACCATATGGTAAAACTATTTAAATCAGTTTGTAGTGAAAGCGAAACGCTTAGATCTCCTACACATTTGAAGGAGTTTTTAAAAATTAAAATTAGTTAAGAGTTATCCAAGATCAACTATGAGCCAATATAATTTAACTAGTCTGGCTATACTTCCAATCGAAAACAAGGCACACAAGATAAAGATTTTCATCGAATTATTCAGTGCAATAAGACCTTGAAAGGTCCTTTAAAATAGTTTCTAAAAATTTTCAACGGGTGTGAGCTTGCTTTACCGCCCAGGGTGCCACTTCCTCTTAGTCAACCACTGGCTAAATCTCTCCACACCTACAATTGGTGGTGCTCAGAGAGACCCCTATCAATAAATTCTCACTCACAAAAGCACTCCAACTTTTGTTAGCTTGCCCTTGCCCAATCAACGACCTGGTGAGCCATGTGTCATTCGGAATCCAGTGAAACATTGCTATCAGTTATCAGTTGCCTCTCTTATTTTATGTTATCACGTTGTATGTATTGTTGTGGGCATGTGATAGGTGAATGAGTAAAAGTTGGAGCATTTGGGGAAATCAGTTTTCCACTCGCCCCAACCAAATCTGGAAACATACCTACCTATTTGTGGCGCAATCGTTTTTAGGAATAAAATTAAAACGTGGCGGGGATGTGTGGAAACAATTATTCATTTAAATATTAAAACGGTGGGACTAATCTTAACATACACCATAAGGCAGTTTGTGAAACAATAAATTAGCCTACATAAATGTCGATGTGTTGAGATGCGCTCATCATCACGACCGTCATTTTGTTCGCGTAGATTGGGGTCATAAGAAATGTGCAAATTGAAGGTCTCAGGACTACCAGATTGTCCAATATATCCCAATATGTGCGAATTTTTCTATTTTGTGGTATAAAATTATCAGTTTTTTTGACCCAAAAAACTAGATAATTAAAAAAAAATTTTTTTTGAAGTTGTGGAAATGTACGTAGGTATCCATTTTATACTTTTGGTGGTCTTGGGCTTTTTTGCATAGACCTCTGATCCAACGCAAAAATTCCAATGGCGTTAGATTGCAACATTTGGACGATTTAGTTCGGTTAATTCCAATTAGCCGATGTTTTTCTGGAATTTTGTTTGTGTTTTACTTTTGAAGTGACATTCAGAGAACAACATTCCGTGCAGATTAACGTGCTAACAAAAAAAATAATTAAATAATAATAAATATTACTATTAATATGGAGCGAGCAAAATTGTATTTTTGTGTATTCAAACACTTCATTTACATATTAATTACAAATTTAATTCATTTGGAAATTACATTTGGGATTCGTGGAGTAGTGACAAGAGTGAGGATGATCATTGTCAATTATTGGTGGTTGAATAGCGGCAGTATCACCCATATGAACGATTGGATCATTTTAGTAAATGGGACGTTTATTAGTTCGTACGTTTTTGATGACAGATAGATAGATATATATTATTTCATTCAAATTTAACAAAAAAGCTTATTTCCGCACAATTTAAATTTACTGAGATATAATAACAATATATCTTTCTACTGAAAAATAATTAAATATTTATATGTAATTTTTTTTTGGATTATTTGAAGAAAACAAATCTTCGAGGAAACAACAAAAAGAAAAACCTCAATTTAAATAAATTTATAAATAAATAAACAACTAAATAAATATATAAATAATTAATTAATAAGATAAATAAAAAAATTAATGATAGATAAGCAAATCAACTAGGAAATAGGTATAAGTTAAACTTTATAAAATTAAAAGATTTAAAAAAATATTTTTTTATTCCGTATTTCACTTAAGACTAAATTCTACAAAGTGCATTACCTAAAACTAGACCTCTGCTTGGAGACTGCTCATTTGATGACACGTTCATTCCCACAGGTGCTCTCCAATTACCGCATCGCGAACATGTTGGAATGTCTTTCCGTTCTCACGATGTTACAGACGCGACGTCAGCAAATTGTAGATGCGCGTGCAGGGGATTCAATCTCGTTGGTGTTTACTCCTCCGCCCTTAATTTTAAACGTCCTCGTTTGACGTCATCGGTTTCCAAAGGTATGGGAATTTATTAATGTTCGATTTTAGGGATATTGTGGGCTTTTTCTCTTGAATCGTAGGGAGGTATGGGACCTTATTTGGGATTTGTGGACCATCTTTGTTTACATCGTTAACTACATTAATTTGTAAGCGCTGAGATCTTCTTCGGATGATAATTTTTGAAATGATGATTGAAACTAGTGCTATTACCAAAATTAAATGTCCAAAATTAATGGCAAGGCTGATTTCGTTTTTGGTGTCCAATAACTTAATATGTTCTGTGTTCTTGACATTAAGTTCTTTTATCATTTCAAGTTCTCAAGATTTCTTTCATTTTGTTGGATGTGGAGGCTGGTTGCAGTATGGCCGGCAAGGGTTGACTATACGTTCATTCGATGTATAAACCATGTCGCCTACTTCTATTGTCGAATTATGATGTTTTATGATGAATGTTCCATTTAGTTGTATGGTGTCATTATTAATCGTTAACGGTCCCTCATAGTGGTTTAAGAATATTATTCCTGGCAGGACTTCTTGAACTGTAGGTATGTGCTGGTTGTTTACTGTAGTGCAGCTAGGTGGACGGCTATTGAGTAAGTTAGGTATGCATGAAGTGTTGCTTATGTTCACTACATTGTCTAAAGGACATATAGATAAGTTATTATAAGTCTTACAATTAGTTTTTATACCATATACATTTTTGTTACATTTCAAAATGGAATTAAAGTTTTTCCTATTAATTAGACTGCCTTTTTCACGGCTTTGATTATAATTGTTTCACAAGATTCTTTTTTGGTTGTTGGTTGACTTACAATATAGATTATATTTTTTATTATCAGATGCTGTTTTAGTTTCAGCGAACTCTAACGCTTCATCTATATTTATATAAGGAATATTATCATTTTTTAGAATATTTTCTGTTATATTAGTTTCTGAATTAGATAAAATAAAGGAATTAACTATATTGGCCTTGGCCCAATGTATTGTAACTTAACACCGACAAACAACTTACACGCGCGAAAGAAAATGCTGACCAAACGTCTGGAGCAATGAACCGAATTTCCAGGGAAATTCACATGACTACTTGCATGCGCAAAAGAAGTGCTGATCAAACGAATCAAATTTCCAGGGAAGTTCACATTGTGAACAGAAATGCAAGCTTTCGTTATTTAAGTTGAACATGTAATAATTTAGTTATTATCGACTCGCCAATGAATAAAGGTCAGAGCAACCTGCTCTGAAAAAGATTTTTTTTAAGTTCTTGTGCAGATCTTTTATTAACTGGCGCCCAACGTGGGGCTGCATTCTGCAACACTGTTAGATTACTGTTAACATAAAGCTCGACTGAACTTAGGCAATAACCAAGCCTAAAACCAGTGAAAGTTTTTGTGAATAAAAAGTGGAAAACCAAACCACCAACATAACGCTCGACTGAACTCAGGCAATAACCAAGTCTAAAACCAGTGAAAGTGTTTGTGAATAAAAAGTGGCTAACCAAACCACCAACATAACAGTGAAATCAATAAAGTGTGGACAACCAAGCCACCAACAAAAAAAAAAAAACAAAAACGTGGAAGAAATAAAGAGTGAACAACCAAGCTCAGTGAAGTAACCGAAAGAGTGGACAACAAAACCACCACGATAACAGTGTAGTGATAGGGAAAACGAAGGCCCCCGAGTAGTTCTACCAACCATAGGAACAAAAAGGAGTCAGTAAACACTGACAGCCGCCCTAACCAGCAGGAAGCAGCCCAGAACCCACAAAATAAACAACGTTAAGAAGAGATGCTACAAGAATTTATTTTAACATTATTGTAAGTCATTAGTAAATAACATAAGTATTAAAAAAGAATTGATTATAAAATTAATTAGTTTTTACTAAATTATTGCCCTGTACGTTGATTATAACATCCGTTTTATTTACTCGAACAAGTGATATAGTTGATTCTCTCATTTGCAAAAAAAACATATACATATTTCGAAAGATGTCAAACCCTAACAATCTATTAAGACCAGCTCGTCTGGAAGTCCCTGTAGATAATGTTGCAGCTCCTCAACCTCCTGCTCCCATTCCTCAACCTAATGTAATTAACGACGACATGATTCAGACGATTACACAATTAGTAACTCAAGCCCTTCAAATACAGGGACGACAACTTTTTAATTCCATCATGAACCCTGCGTCCGACATTAATAATGATATTGACCAGCCAATAAATCTGGCTAATGATAGGAATTTGTCCGAAATGGACAAAGTACCCGACGTAGTGAAAAGCCTAAGAGAATTTTCTGGCCAATCACACGAATTTAATTCATGGAAAAAGAGCGTCGATAGGATACTCAAAATCTATGAACATCTAAAGGGAACCCCCAAGTATTATGGGATCTTATCAGTCATCAGAAACAAAATTACGGGCTACGCAGATGTCGCCCTAGAATCGTACAATACTCCACTAAACTGGGATAAGATATCAAAATGTCTTACCCTCCACTACGCGGATAAGAGGGACTTAGGAACCCTCGAATACCAAATGACAACTTTGGTACAAGGTAGTAGTATGATTCCTGAGTTCTATCAGGCCGTCTACCACCACCTGTCGCTTATCTTAAATAAGTTAGGATCAACGGATATGAGTCAAGAGTCCATGAATAACATGACTCAGTGTTACCGGGACAAAGCTCTGGATACCTTCGTCAGAGGGTTGAGAGGCGACTTGCCTAGGTTACTCAGTATCCGTGAGCCTGCTGACTTACCCCAGGCTTTACACCTTTGCTTAAAATTACAAAATATCGATTTCCGAACCCAACATGCAAACAATTCGCAAGCTAGCACCCGGAAAACATTTCAACAAACACCGCCTCCAGCTCCTCCTAGAAGAAACAATTTGTCACATTCAGGACCAGCACCGATTGCCGCACCCAGAAGAGAATTTCATCCCGAGTTACTCCATAACCCACGAAATGCCAATCCACCACAGTTTTATAGGAATCAGCCGAACTACCAGTATCCACAGCAACGACCACTAGCAAATCAACGCCCGCTTCCTCCAAAGCCAATGGACGTTGACTATTCCGTCCGATCCCAAAATGTGAACTATCAGAACAGACCCCGCAACCAACAGTTAGCTCCACAGAAACGCCAACACTCACAACAGGTACATCAGCCACACAAATTGCAGAGAGTCTATCACACTGAAGGGCCCGAACCAGACGAGAGGACATCGGAAGAATACGAAAACGAGATAGAAGAAGAAGACCAAAACCACGAGCAGACATTGACGAATTACATTGACTCTCAAGATCACTTTGAGTTTGACCAACCTGAAGAACTCGACGACATTTATTTTTTAGATTAGCATCCTCTTCACTTCCCTTTTTCGAACATATTTCTAGAAGTGGAGAGACCCTAAAATTTCTCATCGACACCGGCTCAAACAAAAATTACGTCCAACCACGTCATATTAAGAATCCTTTACTGAATAATAAACCCTTTTATGCTCATTCTGTTGGAGGAAGCATCAAAATAACACATCATGCACTAATTCAACTTTTCGGTCCTCAAACAGACAAAATACAATTTTTTATCCTCCCCAGTCTCATTTCATTTGATGGGATCATAGGACATGATACCCTAAAACAATTAAAAGCAATTATCCATACGAGTAAAGATCATATGTCTATTCACCCTGTCCCCACCCACCAAAGAATTTCAATCCCTCTCAAACAACATCAATCACAATTTGTCAATAACATTAATATTAGAACCGATCACATGAGTAAGGAGCAACATTCTAAACTCCTTAAAGTCATTCATAAATGTCCCAATGTTTTTTCGGAACCAAATGAAAAATTGACATACACCACCACTGTTAAAGGAGAAATCCGAACTACAACGCGAGATCCCGTGTATTCGAAATCATACCCATATCCTATGGCACTTAAAAATGAAGTAGAAAAAGAAATACAAAAGCTACTAGAAGATGGAATCATAAGACCATCAAAATCTCCTTACAATTCTCCTGTTTGGGTTGTCCCCAAAAAAATGGATGCTTCGGGAGAAAAGAAATTTCGAATGGTAATCGACTACCGTAAGCTAAACGCTGTGACTATTGCCGACAAGTATCCAATTCCAGAAATATACGAAATTCTCGCAAATCTAAACAAAAATCAATGGTTTTCAATTGTAGACTTAAGAAGTGGTTTTCATCAGATCCCACTTAAAGATTCTGATATAGAAAAAACTGCCTTTTCGGTAAATAACGGCAAGTTCGAGTTTACTCGCCTGCCATTTGGGCTTAAGAATGCCCCTTCCATTTTCCAGAGAGCCCTTGACGACATCCTAAGAGATCTCATTGGAAAATGTTGCTACGTCTACATCGATGACATTGTCATCTTCGGGAAGGACGAAACCGAACATTCTTTGAATCTAGAAAAAGTATTTCATACCTTAGAAGCCGCGAATATGAAAATTCAACTAGATAAATGTGAATTTTTTCAGAAGGAAGTCGAATTTTTAGGATTTATTATTGGTAGGTCTGGAATAAAAACTAACCCAAAAAAAGTGCAGGCTATAGTTGATCGACCTATTCCCGAAAACCTCAAAGAGCTTCGATCCTTTCTCGGAATGTCTGGATATTATCGCCGCTTTATAAGAGATTACTCAAAGCTGGCGAAACCTCTGACATCCCTTCTAAGAGGGGAAGACGGACACGTGTCCAAAAATATGTCAAAGAAAAAACTAATTCAGTTAGATCAAAAAGCAATCGAAGCATTCAATAAACTAAAAAACTCTCTTGTTTCTGAAGAAGTAATTCTCCAATACCCAGACTTTAGCAAAAGCTTTCAGCTAACAACCGACGCTTCTGACTACGCCATTGGTGCAGTTTTATCACAAGATGATAAGCCAATCACATTTCTTTCCCGAACCTTAAGTAAAACGGAAGAAGGTTACGCCACAAACGAAAAAGAAATGCTGGCGATTATTTGGTCCCTCAATTCTTTAAGAAACTTCCTTTACGGATCCCGGAAAGTTAACATTTTTACAGACCACCAACCACTTACCTATGCCCTGAGCAATAAAAATACAAACTCCAAAATGAAACGGTGGAAAGCCATATTGGAGGAGTATAATTACGAATTAAAATACAAACCAGGAAAGGAAAATGTGGTTGCTGATTCCCTTTCAAGGCCTCCCCAAATAATTGAAATTCACTCAATGACCCCAACCGAACATAGTGCAGATAGCTCAGCGCAAAACCTCATACCATCCGTAGAGACCCCCATAAACGTTTTCCGAAACCAAATTTTACTCAAAATAGGAGACGAAAATAGTTATCAAATTCAGAACCCCTTCGATAACTATACAAGACATACTTTGATACGACAGGACTACTTAGAAAACGACATCATTGATATCTTCAAAAGATATCTCAATCCAAATATTATAAACGGTCTCCTCACAGACGAAAGGACGATGGGACGAGTACAGGAAATTTATCCTTTACACTTCAAAGAATACCGTATTCGTTTCACCCAGAAAATGGTTGAAGACGTACCAAACCAAGTAGAGCAAGAAGAAAAAATTCTAAAGGTACATCGTAGAGCCCATCGCAACGCCGAAGAAAACCGAGTTCAGTTGCTAGAAAACTTCTATTTCCCTAAAATGTCTTCAAAAATTAAAAACCTAGTAAAACGTTGCATAACCTGTAAAGAAAATAAATACGACAGACACCCTAATAAGCCGCATTTGAGTCCTACACCCATCCCTAATTATCCGGGACACACCATTCATATCGATATCTTTTCTACCGAAAAACAACTTGTCTTAACAGCCGTCGATAAATTCACAAAATTCGCTCAAACCAGAATTATTTCATCACGATCAATCGAAGATATTAAACGACCATTAAGAGATATTTTATTTTTCTTCTGCGTCCCCGAAGCTGTCGTAATAGACAACGAAAAGGCTCTAAATTCAGCTTCAATTACATCGATGCTGGAAGACGACCTTCAAGTAAAGATTTTTAAAACGCCGCCATACAAAAGCGAAGTGAACGGTCAAGTTGAACGTTTTCACTCCACTTTAGCTGAAATCATGAGATGTTTAAAATCAGACGGACCTGCACGGTCTTTCGAAGAACTCTTGGAACGAGCTGTGAACGAATATAATTTCACCATCCACTCAACGACAGGTAAGAAACCAATAGAACTATTTTACGGGCGAATACCTAGACTCAATCCCGAACAGTTCGAAAAAACACGGTTGACTAATATCGAAAGACTTAGAATTAAACAAGAGAATGATACTAAATACCACAACAAGAAAAGGAAACCGATCAAAGATTATCAAATAGGACAATCTATTTATATTAAAAATAATAAACGGCTAGGTTCGAAACTAACCGGCAGATACCGGCAAGAAATAGTTAAGGTTAATAAGAACTCTACTGTCATAACCGAATCCGGCAAAGTAGTTCATAAAAGTAACATCAGAAATTAAACTTTATCTTTCCAGATGTGCGCTAGGCACTTGCCAGGCAACCATGCAAATATTGGACTTTTCAAACGCACAAATAGTAACCTTTCACGTTGGACAGACGAAGATACAAGACGGATACTTTAAACTAATACATGTTATCGACTTAGACCAATACGACCAATTCATATCTGCAATAACCCCTATCCTTAAACTTGAATCAACCCAAAACCATACCATATTCCCTTTGCTATCACACGAATTGCAACAAATAAAAAATCTTTTGCATAACTTGAAACCGCGATTAACAAAACGTTCTTTAGATTTTATTGGTAGCGCATGGAAATGGATTGCCGGGAATCCAGACCATGACGACTTTGTCACCATCAAAGAAAAAGTCACAGACGTATTAAAGAATAATAACAAGCAAGTTGTCATAAATCAATTAAACAATGAGAGGATTAATAATATCACTAAAATTCAAAATGAAATACAGAAATTGTTAAAAGAAGACAATAAATTAAGCTTCGAGGTAATAGCAAATGTGCAATACAAAATTAAACTTGTAAAGGAGGAAATAGAAAATATTAACTATGCCATTCATTGGGCTAGATTAGGCATGATCAATTCATTTATTTTGTCAAAAAAAGAAATAGAACTGGCTACAAATATTTTAAGTAAACAGATGCTACCATACAATACAATAGAAGAAGCTTTAGATTTCTCAGAAATAAAAGTTATAAGCAATAGTTCAATAATGCTCTATATTATAAATATTCCACTAACTACAAATGAAACCTATGAAAGCCTTGTAATAAAACCAATAAAGAAAAATAATATTGTAACAGAAATTTTGTATGATGTAATTCTTAAGAATAACGAAAAAATGTTTGGAACTGTAAAAAAATGTAAAAACTATAACTCCTTATCCATTTGTAATTTAAAAGA
The DNA here is from genome assembly GCA_949824845.1 of Rhingia rostrata. NCBI lineage: Eukaryota > Metazoa > Arthropoda > Insecta > Diptera > Syrphidae > Rhingia > Rhingia rostrata. The sequence goes on from OX463759.1 coordinate 32,582,797, forward strand.
CATTGTCAATATTAGAAACGATGCATGTATCCCTAGCTTGCTCAACAGTCTCCCAGCTGTCTGCAACACCGTCAATAGTCAGCATATCCCAACCGTAGACGAGATCTCAACAGGCAATGTATTGCTTAACCAATTTACCGGAACAATACAAGTAGAAAACACTACCCACAGCCTCAATGGAACATTCCTCATAAAATTCCACAATACATCTATAAATATCGACGGACAGCTATTTATTTCCAAAGAAATATCAATGGTTAAAGCATTACCAGCAATACTGCAAACCAGTCCAAAAGAAAAAAAATACAAAGAAATCCTATCTCTAGAAATGATGAAAGATCTTCACATCAACAACACCAATGAACTTCGGCTATTACAAACAGAGAACAACATTCATCAGATAACCACCTACTCACTGATCGCCTGTCTTGGAACACTTGCCATAATAGCCACGATTCTGAAGCTTTTACCTAAACAAAACAATACTAAGGTAACCATCCAAATCCCGAAGGAAAAGGTACAGGAAGAACATCCCAATCCAGGAACAATCGCATCACCCAATACCCTTCAAGATCTTGAGATGCCACACCAAAGATTCAACAATATACCGTATTTTTAACGATTGAGGACAATCGAACTTAAAAGGGGAAGACTTAACACCGACAAACAACTTACACGCGCGAAAGAAAATGCTGACCAAACGTCTGGAGCAATGAACCGAATTTCCAGGGAAATTCACATGACTACTTGCATGCGCAAAAGAAGTGCTGATCAAACGAATCAAATTTCCAGGGAAGTTCACATTGTGAACAGAAATGCAAGCTTTCGTTATTTAAGTTGAACATGTAATAATTTAGTTATTATCGACTCGCCAATGAATAAAGGTCAGAGCAACCTGCTCTGAAAAAGATTTTTTTTAAGTTCTTGTGCAGATCTTTTATTAACTTGTATATTCAATATTAACAATCTCCGCCTTAATCAATTCTAACCTATATTTAAAATTCAATATAACTTCGGTTTTAACATTTTCATTTGATCTTATCAGTTTTAAAATTTCATTTGTTACATTTGTTACTTCATTTATTCTTTCAATTGACAATTTATTGATTACGGCTTGTTTTACGTTATTTGCTCAAACATTATTCATCTTATCAACTAATATATTATAATCATTATGATCAGGATTCCCGGCAATCCATTTCCATGGACTGCCTATGAAATCTAATGATCGCTTTTGTTTATTATTGGACTTAAGTCTAATTAAATGGCTTTTAATTTGGATTATTTCATGGAGAAGGAAAGGATAGATGGGATGTTTGGTATTGACGTTTTGCTTTATCGTTTGTTCCAGATCGTCAAGTAGAGTTTCGTATACCTGAAGATTTATAACGTGAATCAGTTTAAATGATCCTCTCTGTAATTTTGCCACTCCTGTATTTATAGTAACCAATTGGTTACTCCAGAATGGGAGTAATCCAAAATTTGGGTATCTCCTGTACATGATGTTATGAAGAGCCTAGTGAAGGAAAGAAAATTAGCTTTTAATATGTCTTTTATGAACTACTCTTCCGGATTGTGTTATGACTGTTGTTTCCCTATTTTCTGAGACTATTTCTTTTCTGTATCGAGGTGAGAGTTTACTGCCTAATCGTTTATAAATTCGGACAAAGATTGTTTCACCGACTGAATAATTCTTAATAGGATGTCTTTCTTTATTATGGTTACTTAAATCGCTAGCTTGTTTTTTTCGAATGTTTTTAATGTTTTCTTGTCGAGATCTTTCAAATTGCTCGGGTCCGTACTCACATTCCTACCGAAAAATACTTCGAGGGGTTTCTTCTTTGTTGTTGAATGGACCGAAAAATTATATTCGTAAACGGAACGATCTAAGAGTTCAGAGAATGATCTATGTATCTTGTCTGTTTTTAAACATCTCATGATTTCTATGAGCGTGCGGAATGAAATCTTTCGACCTGTCCATTGACAGAGCTAGTATGAGGTGGGGTCTTGAAGATTTCGATTCCGAGCTGGTCTTTTATCATAAAACCTATGGATTCTGAGCTTAATGATTTTTCATTGTCGACTACTATTATTTTAGGTATGCCGAAAGAAATTAATAATTCACGTAAGGGTTGCCTAATATCCTCTATCGCTTTTGACTGTATGATTTTGACTTGCGCGTATTTGGAAAATTTATCGAGTGCTGTAAGAACTAAATTATTTTCGGTTGAGTAAATGTCTATGTGGAGGATGTGCCCTGGATATTGCGGAATCGGTGTTGGTTTTAATTCTGGTTTATTTGGATGCCTATCGTATTTCTGTTCCTTGCATATAATGCACTGCTTCACTATTTTTTGTATCTTGGAACTCATTTGTGGAAAATAAACTTTCTGCAATAATTGTATTTTATTCTCCTGTCCGCTTCGGTGTGCTCTTTTATGTTCTTTTAATATCAGTTCTTCTTGTTTCGTTTGATCGGTTTCGTCATCAACTTTGGTCTGGGTGAATCGCATTTTATATTGCTTGAAGTGAAGGGGGTAGATTTCCTGAACAATTCCCATTATATGTTTGTAGTAAATAAACCGTTAATAACACTTGGGTTAAGATAACGTTTGAATATATTGATGATGTCTTCTTTTGCGTATTCCTGTTGAACTATGGTATGCCTATGGTAGGTTGGAAATGGAATCTCAAATTTGTAACTGTTGCCTTCTAATAAGAAAAATTGACTCTTATACACATTTATTGGAGTTTCTACTGTAGGAATAAGTTCATGAGACGAACTTTCATCACTGTGCTGTGATGCTGTCATTGTATTGACTTGTGATATTTTGGGGGGTCTAGAAAGTGCATCGGCCACTACATTGCTTTTCCCAGGTTTGTATTTCAATTCATAATTGTACTCTTCGAGAACTGCTATCTAGCGCTTCATCTTCGAGTTATTATTCTTGGTACTAAGAGCATATGTCAACGGCTGATGGTCGGTATAAATTTTAACGTGTGCGGTACCGTATAGGTAATTTCTCAGAGAATTCAATGCCCATATTATAGCGAGCATCTCCTTCTCATTTGCTGCATAATTCTCCTCTGTTTTATTTAAAATTCTGGAGACGAACGTGATGGGTCTGTCATCCTGAGATAACACTGCGCCGATGCATCTGGTCGTGAGCTCGAATGATTTCTTGAAATTTGGATAAGCGAGTATCATGTCTTTGGAAGTAATGGAATTTTTAATTTTCTGAAAAGCTGTTATGGCATCGGTTGATAGAGAAATTTAAATTTTACTCGATTTTGTTTTGGACAGACGTCCTCTCTCCCCTTATAAAAGGGATGTCAAGGGCTTAGCCAGCTTTGCGTAGTCTTTCACAAAGCATCGATAATACCCTGATAGTCCAAGAAACGATCTTAGTTCTTTTAAGGTGTTCGGAATTGGGAAGTTAACAATCGCGTCTACCTTTGCTGGATTGGTTGTTATACCTTTGTGAGAAACAATAAACCCTAGGAATTCCACTTGTTCCTTAAAGAATTCGCACTTATCCAATTGGACTTTCATGTTCGCTTCTTCGAGTGCATTGAAAACTTTAGGAAGGTGTTCCAGATGTTCTGCTTCGTTTCTACTAAAGACAACTATGTCGTCAATCAACAGCGCGTTGAAAGATAGAAGGAGCATTCTTAAGGCCGAATGGAAGCCTTGTGAATTCGTACTTTGCGTTGTTAATAGAAAATGCCGTCTTTTCAACATCGGATTCCTTCAGAGGAATCTGGTGAAAGCCGCTTTTCAAGTCGAGAACTGAGAAATGTTTACTTTCTCTTAACTGTGCGAGTACTTCGTTTATCTCCGGGATAGGATAGCGGTCAGCGATGGTAACAGTGTTCAGTTTTCTGTAGTCGATGACTAATCTGAGTTGCTTGTTACCAGCCGAGTCGGGTTTTTTTGATACAACCCACACGGGTGAATTGTATGGTGACCTGGACGGTCTTATAATACCGTCTTCGAGAAGTTTATTAAGTTGTTTCTCAACTTCGTCCTTTAGTGATGAAGGGTACGGATAAAATTTTGTATAGACAGGGGTATCGGAAGAAGTACGTATTTCGCCAAGAACCTTCGTGGTATAAAATATTGCAATTGAATGACACAATTTTAATTTCAACAATATTTATTTGTTTTAATAAATTCCTCTATGAGGAAGCTTACTGCACATCTGTGCACTAGTGCGGATTCTTAAGAACTAACTTAACATAAAGGGAAAAACATAAAAAAAGAGTGTTTCACTGGTCTACATAATACGCTTAGGTGCGCTGCTGTTGATGCGTGTGCTGTGCTGCTGTGCTGCTGTTGATGCGTGTGCTGATGTTGATGCGTGTGTTAAACGGTGTCACTGTTTTGTTCATCATAATTTACTGTACAGATGCCAAAATTAAATGTGCGCTAATGCAAATTGATTTATTGCACTTTAACTGGCAGTTGACACATGATTGGCGCTTGATTGACGCTCATTATTTTCAAATGAATTATGTTTCCATAAATTATATGTTAATTTTTCATCCGGATCAGAAAATAACGAGGGAAATTTTTTAATAGTTGAGTATATTGCATTCTTTTGTGATTCTGATAAGTGGCAAATCTTTTCATTCAACGAGTTTACTGATTGCGACTCTTGTTGTCTGATTTTTATATTAACCTTATTAAGAATTGTCATGAAGTTGTCTCTAGTGTGAATAACAGCTGATAAGGCTTTGAGGCTGTTATTGCCAAGGATACCGTCGAAAGATTTAAAGCTTGGAAGAAGGAAAAATTTCAAAATTACATTTGTTTGACCAAAGAGATTAAGCGTTGTATGTTGGGTTATTCTTACGTTTCCTGCTATTGATTTAGCAATGAAACATTGCTCATTCGGAAGAGGGTTTTTAACTAGCTGGGGTTGGATATAATTTTGACTTGAGCCTGTGTCGATTAGAAATTTCAAATATTCGCCACTCTTCGTTTTACATATGAAATATGGCAACGAAGAGTCGGTCAGTCTAAAAAATGTATATCGCTATACTCGTATAGTTGTTCAGAAAATGTTGCTTCCATCCTCTATTCTTGGTTTTGCAAATAGTCTTGCAATGTTTGGTCGTAATTTCCATTTTCTGACTCTATAATTTGATTGTAATTTTCTATATTTTCTTCGGGAATATTCGCCGTGGAAGGATCTATATGATAATTTCTCTGATACTTTGCAGGTATTGGTGCTTGCACAGAGGGGCCTGGTTGTCTTTTTCCTGCGTATTTAAAAGGTGCTGGTCGGTTCTGATAGTTCACTTGTCCAGTCCGTATAGTTAACGTTTCCATTGGTTCCGGACGCGGTTGAGGTTTCGGTGCATACGGCCGAGGGGGTGCTGGGTTTTGATGGGAATAGTTGTGTTGGTAGTTGTGACCAACCGGATATTGTTGGTTATTGAATTGATTTCGATTTGGATAATTGCTATAAACTTGAGGTGAATGTGGCAGATAGGCAATTTGGGGGTAAAATTGTTGAGGGTGTGTAGCTTTTTGGTGCTGGTGAGGAGGATTATTCCTACGGGGTGGTAACACAGGTGGATTTTGGGATTTTTTCATAAAGGTTTTGTTGTTATTTGCATAGTGAGAACTAAAATTTTGATTTTCTAACTTTTGGCATAAGTGAAGAGCTTGAGGAAGGTGTGCTGGTTCCTTCATGCCAAGGAACCTTGATAAGTCTCCTCTTAGGCCTCGGACAAAGGTGTGCAGTGCCTTATCCCTGTATGTTTTTGTAAGCAATTGCAGAGACTCTGCGCTTACTTCCATACTCGATATTTTGTTTAAAATGAGCGATAAATGCGTGTAGACTGATTGATAAAATTCTTGAATTGACATGTTACCTTGAACTAGAGAGGTCAATTGATATTCTAAGGTACCAATGTCGCGTTTGTCTGCGTAGTGCAGAGTTAGGCACCTGGAAATTGCTCTCCAGTACAAAGGGGTATTATACAACTCTAATGCCGTATCCGTATTACCGATTATTTTGTTGGTTAAGACACTGAGTATGCCATAATATCTCGCTGTCCCCTTTTGCGGTTGGTAGATTTGAAGAATTCTATCTACGCTCTTTCGCCAAGAGCTGAATTCTGTAGGGTTTCCGGAGAAATCCCGCAAACATCTGACAACGTCAGGAATCTTGTCCATGTCAGTCAAATTGTTTCTATGTTCAGCTTTTATTTGTTGGTCGTGACCTAGAGAGAGTTCGGAGTTCGGGCTTAAGATAGAATTGACCATGTTCCTACCTTCGGTATTCAGTGTCTGACTAACGATATTAGATATTATTGACACTAATTCAGGTGGAGCATTAACGACAGCAGGTTGTACTTGGGGTTGTGCTAGGGGTTGTGGTCGTGGTTGAGGTTGGGGTTCAACCAAAGTTGCATCTTGTGCAATTAGCACAGGAGGTCGGATGAGATTTTGGTTATTAGCCATGTTGTTATATTTATTATTTCTATCTTTTTCCAATTATTTTGAAAAATTTAATTATTCTAACAGAGATTAAATTTTCACTTAAGTATAGATGTTTTCAATTAGATTCACTTTCCTTCAATTTATCTAATAATTTGAAATATTTGTTTCTAAACTACGTTTCGTTATTTATTTTTTTTTGATTATTCACTTTTATCAAATTCCTCTTATAATTACTGTGAAATATTAGTTTCTCGATTACGTTTCGTTGAATAAATTTTTGGTTATTCACTTTTATCCAGTTTTTCTTATAATTTCTTTGAAATATTTGTTTCTTAAATCTAACTTACATAAAAAATGCTAATGACATCTGGGCGGCTGATACAGTCTATATCTCCCGTTTGTCCCACGTTGGAGGCTACTAGGGGGCCTCGTTTCCTCAGAATATCTGTAGCTCTTTCTCTTCTTCTTCTTTCTTCAGGGTTGGATGGGTACCGTGACACTTGTAACTTAGCACAATTCACGATCGCGGGCACTTCTTGAGGGCACTGGAATCGACTTTAACCGCGGACACTTCTTTAGGGTACTGGGTATTTTCGCACTGTTACTTACTTTTGTCACGGTCCCTGCTCGGGCGCCAGTTAAAGTTTATAAAATTAAAAGATTTAAAAAAATATTTTTTTACTGAGGAAAACCTCTTTATTCCGTATTTTACTTAAGACTATATTCTACAAAGTGCATTACCTAAAACTAGACCTCTGCTTGGAGACTGCTCATTTGATGACACGTTCATTCCCACAGGTGCTCTCCAATTACCGCATCGCGAACATGTTGGAATGTCTTTCCGTTCTCACGATGTCACAGACGCGACGTCAGCAAATTGTAGATGCACGTGCAGGGGATTCAAACTCTTTGGTGTTAACTTATATAATAAATTATTGAAAAACAAGATTAATAAATAATGAAATATAGAGGCATAATTTAATTTTCTTAATAACTATAATACATAAAACTTTTCGGTTTTTTTCGTTCGATTCAGAATTGATATAAGCATTGACCACAAAAAGCCAATTAAGCCCTTCATTCACATTTTGAAAAAAATGGTCTTAACTTTTTTTTGAATTTTATTATAACCGCAATAAATGAAGATGGCAACAACGTTTGGTCGCTGAAAATTAGTTTGTTAACATTTATAAAGGATATCCTGCGATATCGGTATGATTATAGGTCTTACATTCAAAGAAAAGCTATTTGGGGGAGAGGTTGGTATAAGGCCTTCCAATTCATTGTCAGGTGCAAAACGCTTCCCGAAACCTGATCAAAAATTCAAAAATTAAAGTGTTTTGATAAAAAAACGTTTCTTTCATTATTTTTATTTGAAATAAATTCTTTAATTGTTTGGGGGAATTTTGTTAATTTAATGATCTCATTAAATACAATAATAATGGAAGTTCCAGAAAGGCAAATATATTTCACCTTAAATCATGTAAATTACCTATTTTTTTTAAATATATCATCAAGAGCTTGAATGTAAGTAAATACATTTTTGAGCTATTATAGTGAAAATTGGCAAAACAATTTTCAAAATCCGCCCACTATCACGCCGACTGTTTAGAAAAACGTTGTTTTTGGTCAAACGTTAGGGAACTTTGAAAAAGTTTTTGAAAACCATATGTACAAAATATAGGTAATTTAGTCCACATAAACTGTTTTGCCCCCTACACTTTTTGGGTTCGTTTTTAGTGATAAAAAATATTTTTCGGTCAATGAATTTCGGTGCAAATACTCCCAAAATGTCCATATATACATTTCGTCTGTAGATCATTTTAACCCACGTTTACTTTTTTGAGAAAAAAAACATTAATTTTTGTCGAACAAAAAGATTTGGATTTTTCTTAATTTAATTGCCTTTTAGTTATTAGTCACGCCAAATTTTTGGGGATACTAATTTTAAGGATGGAATAAGATAGGGTGTTCAACAATCAGCACAGCGGATTGTTGCCTTCTCATATATCTTACGACTGGATATCGTTCGGAAGATTGAGACTGATAGCATTCAGTAATAGATTTAAAAAATTATTTTGTGGAATACATTTACATATTAAATGGCTTTTTTTGTAAGACCAAAAGTGCAGTAGATTTTATTTAAAGCCAGTAGTTATGGATTTATTTTAAAATGCAGTAGATCTACAGTAATTGCAGTAAAGTCACAACGCTAAATGTAGACAGATTCTCTTGAAGGCTTGAATCTGTTCACTTTCTCACCGTACATGCATGATACCGTCTTTTATTTCATCTGAACTTACTACCCTACCGCTTCTCAACAAATAAAAATTGAATCGGTCGCTTTCAAAAGAGCGCTCTGGTTTGAGACCATTTATACATACATGCATGTATCTAAAACAATTCTGATTGAATCTGTTGCGTTTCGATATTCATAACGTTGAGTCAAGAGATCAATTCCATTCCAGGCGGGTGTCCTGTTGTACTACCACAGAGCATGGAATGAGTGGCAATTCGAAACGTAGCCGATTCAATCAGTTGTGTCAAGAGCTCAACTACATTCCAGGCGGGCATCTTGTACTACCACAGAGAATGGAGTGAGTGGTTATTCGAAACGCAACAGATTCAATCAGCTGTGTAAAGAGCTCAACTCCATTCCAGGTTGGCGTCTTGTTATACTACTCCAGAGCATGGACTGGTGGCAATTCGAAACGTAACTGATGCAATCAGTTGTGTCAACTATATTCCAGGCGGGTATCTTGTATTACCCCAGAGCGTCTTGTTTTACTTCCCCAGAGCATGGATTGAGTGGTTATTCAAAACGCAACACATTCAAACAGAAACATAAATAAAACACACATTTATATTCATTTGGATATTTTATTGGTTTTATTTAATTAATAAGAAAAATAAGAGATGAATGGGAAAATAATTAGCAATTAAATAAGATGGAACTTGGAGGATTCCGAGGTAGAAATTCTTCAGCGTTCTGGCTCTTCTTTTGGTGGAACCCTTAGTGGTGGTTATACTACCATTTCGTCTTCTTCAGCCACTTCCCTGACTACCACTGGAGCATTTCTTTCTTCATCAATTGCAGCAAGTTCCTGTGCCACAATGAATTGATAATCTGGATGAATATAATTCTCCATATCTAAGAAATTAAATGATTAAATTTTGATTCTAATTACAAATTTGGCACTTACCGATATCCTTTCTTATTATTCGTATCACCTGTCCGACAGTTCCAACCGCTGCTAATCAAATGGGTCTGACTCGTGGAGGAGGAGATATGTTTGAGATACATGGATGTATAATATAACTGGTATCAAACCGTAGCGCTTTTTTGAATGCGACGGATTCAATTTTCATTGGTCGTGGGAGCGGTAGCGTAGAAAGTTGAAATGAAATAATAGACGGTTTCATGCATGTATTGTTTTAAAATGGAAGGATTCAAGCTTTCAGGAAAATCAGTCTACATTTAGCGTTGTGACTTTACTGCAATTGCAGTACATCTACTGAATTTTAAAATAAATCCACATCAACTGCCTTTAAATAAAATCTACTGCACTTTTTGTTTTACAACAAAAATCATTCGATAAGTAAATTTAACCACAAAATAATTTTTCAAATCTATGACTTAATGCAGTCAGTCTAAATCTTCCGAACAATATCCAGTCATTAGACATATAAATAAGAAGGCAACAATCCGCTGCGCTGATTGTTGAATAACCTATCTCATTCCATCCTTAAAATTAGTATCACCAAAAATTGGGCGTGACTTAAAACTAAAAGGCAATTAAATGAAGAAAAATCCAAATCTTTTTTGTTTGACAAAAACTTACGTTTTTCTTCTCCAAAAAGTGAACTTGGGTTAAAATGATCTAAAGATGAAATGCTTATATGGACATTTTGGGAGTATTTGCATCGAAATTCACTGACCAAAAAATGTTTTTTTCATTAAAAACGAACCCAAAAAGTGCACGTGGCATATATATATATATTACACGTCTTTAGATTATTTTAACCAATGAAAATTGAATCTGTCACATTCGAAAAAGCACGCCGGTTTGAAAGTAGACAGATTTTCTTGAAAGCTTGAATCCGTCATGTTTCAAAGAATACATGCATTAGTCCGTCTATTACTTCATTCGGACATCATACGCTACCGCTTCCACTACTAATGAAAATTAAATCCGTCGCATTAGAATGTAGACAGACTCTCTTGAAAGCTTCAAATCATACATGAAAGACTCCATCTTTTATTTCGTTCAAATGTATTACGATATCGCTTCCACAACTAATAAAAATTAAAACTTTCCTGTTTCAAAGCATACATGCACAAGCATTAGTCCGTCTATTATTAGTGAGAAAAACAGACAGACTTCCAGAGACGGGCAACAACTTATTTCACTTATCAAAACTAAAACAAATCCCTATATTCCCTGGAAAAAAACAACAACGCTGGGGCCAAATAATGACAGCAACAATGTTCGTGAAAGTTTGTCTGAATTCCTTGGTAATTGTATTTTTTCTTAAATTCCTATAACGAAAATACAAATTTTACTGAGATTTTAATGCTCCCTTACCACACTTGATTGGAGGGCAAATGCAATATAGCCCGATAGTTACGTATCAGAATGGTAAGAAACAAAAGCAATAATGCTTAGATCTCTCTGAGCCATAACAATGGCCATATTTATTTGTGATTCGTAAAATCGCCTATCCAATTGAATCTCTTGAGATATAGGATATTTCATGATTCTCACAATTATCAGACACTATTTTCAGAATATTTGTTCAATTATCAGTCTACTGAACATCAAATCATAATGGAGCGTGACTATTCGAATACAACTTGAGTATTTCACACCGAGAAGGTTACTTTTGGCATTTCAATGATAATAATACATATAAAACGATTTCTATGAAGCGGTTATGTTGTGACCTACAAGTTTTTATAATTTTTAAATGTACAGAATCAATCAAGGTGTTGGGTGTTTTCGAAAAAAAAAGAATTTTCCGAATCTTTTTGGAAGCCATATAAGTAAGCACACCATGCAAACCAGACCTAATTTTTTCTTGTTTTTATTTTTGCAGAGGAGCATCAGCAAGAGAACGTGCCATCAACTCTCTGTGATGAAACTAATTGGATTTTAACTGTCTTCCAAGAAACCATATTCAGAAGCTGTAGTTAATACGAATATCGAACCGACGACAGTCATTGAGACGGCCTTAGTACCACCAACAGCCGCTAATACTGTAGTTGTTGTTACGCCAGTGGCTAATGCAGCAGACGTTCCTACAACCAGTGCGAATGCCAAAGCCGAACTTAATAAGTATAACCATCTTTCTTACAAGAGACAGAGAAATTGAAATTCAAGTTAAAGGTGGACAAGATAATTACGACCTTAGCATTTGAAAAACGAGTGGTCGTTTCCCGACTGTGTTGTACGTTCTTGTTCCTTGCTTGGTTATATAATAAAATTAATTTTTAACTAAATATCTTAATTGGTCATAACTGAAAATTTCGAGACTTAAATATTTTTAAATGTTGCTTCCAATAAAAAAATCCGTTTTCTGCTGCTTCAAAAAATCTGTGTACGCAGTTTCATTTAAAATGTTAAGTTCAATAAAATGTTTCGATCCGTTTTTGAAAAAAAAAAACATCCAAAGTAAAGTTCTTCATCATACAACAGGAATCTATTCTTTGATTGATGTTTTAAATCTTTGTAACATCAATCGTCATTCAGTTCATAGAATTGACTTGTAATCTTTAAATTACCTGTCGTCCATTAAATTAAAGACGTTATTTGTGTATAAATATTATGTTTATTTTGTTGCAGATTGTAGCCTAATCATTCGATTTTTTTTACAGCTTGCGATATATGTAACAAACGTTTTTGTAACATTTATATCCTAATACGGCATAAAAGATTGCATGAAGGCAAATCATTTCATTGTCCATTGAAAGCACCCATAGAAATCATTTTCTATGATTGAATATCTAACGTAAGTTATTATTTCTAGAAGATAAATAAATAATATATACGAATATTGTTTTAGAGAATACGTGGCAAGGCACAACAAAGAATTGATATTTCAATGCCAATATTCTGGTTGTAGCAAAGCATTTACATGTTCCGGACATCGCAATAGGCATCAGAGAAGGCACGAAAGTTTGGTGTAAGTTGTTATTTAATAATAAATCTTGTTATTAAATTTGATAACATTTTTGGTTTGTGTCTATTTCAGAATAAGAAGAAGAAATAGAAGAGCCATAACCACAACATCAACAACGAGAACAAGAAGTAGAAGAAGAAATCATCCACCCTGCCATAAACTACTGTTTAATGACGGAATTAGTTGATTATAGCTATTTAATTTGTTATTTTTGTAACCCAGCTGTCTACTTTAAATAAAAATTCAAAACGTCATAAAAAAGAACATTAATATATATACATGTATATATTAATTATTGTTTAACGATTGCTAAAGCAAAATGAGTTACTGACTGAATAAACGATTGAATTCCTAATTACAGTTTTCGCATAAAACCAATTCTTATTTTTCGCTGATCAACATTTATTTTTATGAAGTAATGTTTGCCGTTCCACTGAAATGTTAACAGAGCTTGATCAGGATATCATTCTAAATAAGAAATCCAGAATACTGTCAGTGAGTGATTTTCTGTATCAACATAAACGTTAGGGTAGTTCTTAAAATTCTTAAAATGAAGTCGATGACGCCTGTTACGCCCAACAGACACCAACCCAACGTAAAACGGATATAATGGCAAACAATTACCACTTTGCATTACCAACCTCGACCGTATTTTAAGATTATCTTTTCCATCTTCTTTTTCTTGTTGATAAGTAAAACGTAGGAAATATTGCATAATCAACATCTTTCTTCTGTGTGGTCATTAGCGATGGACATCATTTTCCCAAATTAAATAGATAAATACAACATATCAACGATTCTGAAATAGTTCGAAAGTTAATTTAAAGAGAAGATACCTATACTTCGTTGTCAACAAGGATTTATGCAAGGTAGGTCCACAGAGCAAGCAAATTTAAGAAAATAACACACACAAATATTTTATTAAAAGGTCCTTTCGAGCTATAACTGCACTGAATAGTTCGATTGAAATCTATATTCTGTGTGGCCCCTTTCGATTTTTTTTTTTTTTATAATTTGCGCGCACTCAAGGGGTTATGAATACCCTTTATATGTTTTAGCACAGTGCGGGCGTTAAGGAAATTAGGGATAAGAAGAAAGGAGATACCGATGCACATTGGTTTTAAATGTCTGTAAGTTATAATGGAGAGGAAAAACAGAGTTTGGTAGAGCATTCCACATTCGTGTTGTTCGGTTTATATATGAATCTCTATATTTCAGCGTACGTCCGAAGATAGGCTTGAGGGTAAACTGATTTGCATTCATTGCGTAACGAGTATTGCGGCTGAATTGTTGAATGGGAGGAATGCAGCTGGCTATTTCATTTGAACATTGGTTGTTAAAATAGCGATAAAACAAGGTAAGGCAGGAGATGTTTCGACGGTGTTCAAGCGAAACTAAGGAGTTCGCTATTCTTATGTCTCCTATAAGTTTTTTCGCACGTGTTTGAATCCTATCTAGTAGGTGCAATGTTGATTTTGGTGCACCTGACCAGACATGGGCGTTGAATTCAAGTTTTGGGCGTATAAACGCTTTATATATTGTGGCCAGATCAGAGGGGGTGAAATATTTCTTACATCGATTTAGGAAACCTAGACATTTCGCTGCGTTTTTAGCGACTTCGAATATGTGATCGTTCCAACGTAAGTCGTTACTAACACACATACCTAGCATGGAAAGCTTTTCGGTTTCTTCGACGTAAGTGCCATTCATGGATAATGGCTCTAGATTTTGGTTACGCTTTAATGACAGAAGACAGCATTGTTTTTTGGAAGCATTGAATTCCACTCTATTAGATTTACCCCATTTGATAATGCTGTCAAGGTCGGAATTCAATGAGCTTAACATATTTTGGCGTTTAGAGTCCACGTTCGAAGGTGAGGGACGAGGACCTGTAAACGAATATGAGAAGCTGAAAGTACTGTCATCAGCGAAGGAATGAATTGGATTAGAAGTTGCAGACAGGAGATCATTTATAAAAATGAGAAAGAGAGTCGGAGACAAAACTGAGCCTTGAGGGACACCAGCATTTATTTGGTGAGTTACAGACTTGAAACCATCCAAAACAACTTGAATTGAACGTTTCGAAAGATAATGTCTAATAAATAGAAGAAGTTTTTCGTCGATTCCATATGCACGCATTTTCGACAAAAGGGCTTGATGCCAAACCCTGTCAAATGCCTTTGAAATATCAAGCGCAACAATCTTGCTTTCGCCACCATGGTGAATTGATTGGTTCCACTTTTCGGTGAGATATGTCATCAAATCACCAGTAGACCTGTTGCTGCGAAAACCATACTGCCGGTCATTGAGAAGTTTTCGTGTCTCGAGATATTTCATAAGCTGACGATTTATCAGCGTTTCCATGACCTTGGAAAGAAGGGACGTAAGTGCAATTGGACGGTAGTTGGAGGGAGAAGAAGATTCGCCTTTTTTTGGTACAGGCTGGACAAATGATGTTTTCCATCTACTCGGAAAGAGTCCTGATGAGTAGGATAGATAGAAAAGCTTACGAAGTGGTTTTGCTAGCATAGAAGAACACCTCTTCAGAATGATGGGGGATATACCATCTGGACCAGCGGATTTATGTATGTCAAGATCAGATAAAACTCTTGCAACTGTACGAGTACGAAAGTGAATTTGTCCCATAGAATGATCTACGTTCTCAAGTACAGGAGGAGACTGAACACAATCTGGCAATGTAGAATTGGCTGCGAAATGGGCAGCAAGCAGATTGGCTTTGTCTAAAGAGCTGACAGCTGGAATGTCATTGTGAATGAGCGTCGGAATTGATGTTGATGCCGAATTTTTTATGTTTTTAACAAATGACCAAAAGTTTTTACTACCTCTGGGACATTGTAGAATTTTTTGCCTCAACGTTCGGTCATAGAGGAATTTGACACGCTTTAAATGGGCATTACAGTCATTTCTGGCTTGTTTGAATTTTGCTCGGTTTTCCTCTGTTGGGTTGGTCTTGTACAACCGAAAGTTTGTCTCTCTCAACCTGATAGCTTCTTTGCAGCTCAAGTCATACCACCCTTTTGCCTTTGGTCTGATACTCTTAATTCTGTTGGGAATAAAAGATCTCATACCAAAGAGAATGATATTTGAAATCATATCAGCAGCAGCATCCACGTCACTATCGAGGAAACATAGTGACCAGTTAAAATTCCTAAAAAAACTGTTTAATGCTTCCCAATTGGCTTTCTCGTATTGCCATACGGTTTTTTTGGGAATTTGCTCTTTAACTGTGTGGTTGGAGTACGAGAAATTAGTTGATATGATACAGTGGTCTGACGAACCTAGAGGCGATAATACATTGATGATGTATTTATCAAGGTGAGAGGTAAGAAACAAGTCCAGGGTGTTGGCGGCTTGACTGTTAATATCCGGTATGCGTGTCGGCTCATTTACAAGCTGTATTAGGTTGTTTACCTCAGCAAAGATCTCAACATACCTTCCTTCGGGTGTTGTCTGTCCAGAATGTTGAAGCCACGTTGAATTGTGTACATTGAAATCGCCCGCAATGACGATTTCAGTGTGAGGATGCAGGGATACAATTCTAGAGATGGAGTCGGACAGTGCATCAAACTCGTTAAGGGTTGAATTACTGTCAAGGTTTGGGCTTCTATAAATGAAACAGTAGTGGATTAAATGCCTACGGACATGGAATTTCAGCCATATAAAATTAAATTCCGGATTGGAACATTGGCCGTATTGATGTTGAATTTGGTAGGCTACGTCACTACGTATATATATGGCGAGACCGCGGTGAGAAAAGAATAAAGGCACTAAATTATATCCAGGTAGGGTTAATTCTGATAAGTCAGTATTCACCCCCACCTGTGTTTCACTTAGTGCCAAAACAGCTGGTTTGTATTTACAAATGTGGGCGTATGCAGAAAAAAGATTCGACTTTAAACCACGAACATTGCAAACGTCCACTCTAAATTTCCTCACCATTAAAACACATACATTAAAAAACACAATACCGACGACAGACTAAGCTTGGCTGAGAAGTGAAGGTTCGCGTTGGTTGTCTAAAACAACTTGTCACAGGTTAAGTTATACGCACAACAAAAAAAAAGTTCACTCACAGCCCGCTATACATCGGTTATTGCCTATGCTTCACCAATGCGAGCGCACGCATGAAAAGAAAATTCATACGGCATTTGCATTGGTGATGCACGGGCAAATAGCAAACGAGGTGGAGGGGGACGCGATGGGCTACCACACACTGCACTATTTTTTTTTTGTTATTGATTTTGTTGTGTTTTTTTTTTATCACTGTACTGCACAGCACTTCACTGATGTGGTTGTTAGTTTTTTTTTTCTGTGTTGTTTTGTTTGTTTTGATCGTGTTTATTGTTTTTGGGGGTTCGATGGAGACCGACAGAGTGCGTGTGTAACCGTGACGGAGAGTGAATCGGCACTTTTTATATATATATTTATATTTTAATGTTCTTTCTTATAACGTTTTGAGTTTTTATTTTAAGTGGACATCGTGGTTAAAAAATAAGAAATTAATTGGCTATAATTAATTAATTCTGACATAAACCAATAATAAGGCAATGTTTAAAAAAACCGATGGCAGGTTGGATGATTTTTTTGAATGCATCCCTTTGTTCTTATTCTTCTTCTTCTTAGTGTTCTCGTTGTTCTTGTCGTTGTAGTTGTTGTTGTTGTGGTTGTTGCTCTTCTTTTTCTTTTGCTTCATATATTCTGAAAATAGATACAAGCCCAAAATGTTATAAAATAAGATTAATTATTAGATAACAACTTACATCAAACTTTTGTGCCTTCTCTGATGCTCATAGCTATATTGGGAACATGTAAATGCTTTGTTACAATCAAAATATTTGCATTTAAATACCCATTCTTTTTTGTGCCTTCTCACGTGATTTCTAATACTTTATATGCATTAATTATTTATTTATCTTCTAGAAATAATAACTTACGTTAGATATCCTCTCACAGAACCCTTCGAATGGGCAATGAAATGATTTTTCTGTATGCAATCTTTTATGTCGTCTTAGGATATATATGTGACAATAACTCTTGTTACATATTTCGCAAGCTGAATGATGAGCCTACAATCTGTAACAAAATAAAGATAATATTGATACACAGAGAACGTTTTAACAAGTTCATTCCGTAAACTGAATGATGATTGATGTAACAAAGATGTTAAACACAAATAAAAGTATAGATTCCTGTTGTATGATAAAAACTTCCTTTTATGTTTTTTTTTTTTCCAAAATTGGTTCTAAATAATTTAATTGAACTTAACAAGATTATCAACGAATTTTTCTATTGAGTGCAACATTTAAAAATCTTTAAGTCTCCAAATTTGCAGTTTTGGGCAATTAAGAAATTAAGTTAAAAATCAAATTCATTATAGACCAAGTGTGTGAAATTTCCTTGTCCACATATAACATGAATTTAAATTTCTATGTTTTTGTTATACTTCCAACTGAAGCTTCCAACCAGAATCGGAAAATATTTTTTTTTTTCAAAAACACCCGAAACCTTGATTGAAAACTGAAGCTTTTCTGTACATTTAAAAATTGCATAGGAATACATACATACATATACATCTTTCCATTTTCGTTTCATAAAACTGATTAAAATGGGTTAACAACTCCAAAACTAAATTTTTCTTCAAATTTGTTTTATACCAAATAATACTGCATCAAAAATTATGTTCTTAAAAGCGTTTTTCAAGAACATGATTTTTCGGGTTAAATTTTAGAGTTTTTTTTTTAATATTTCGGACGTCTAGCGTGACTTGCAAATCGAATTCCCAGCTAATGCTTCGACCGATTTTGATAGTCGACCACTTCTTACAAAGCTGAAGAAGTCTTGTTTACGGGTTTTTTCCGTTGTAGATCGGAATTGTCCAAATATTGCATGGATTTTCGAGACAACGATTTTAGGAGGACGGATTTTCGGACCCCTGGCTTAACAGTTGCCTTGCACAATGAACGGAGTGTGATTAAAACACGTCGCTCAGAACACAGCCAGTAAAGAGATTTTATTCCTTTGTAAATCGGAATTGTCCGAATGTTGCACGGATTTAAGGAGAACATATTTTTAAGAAAACCGATTTTAATAGGACGGATTTTCTGACCTCAGACTTAACAGTTGGTTTGCACAACAGCGGGAGTGTGATAACAGCACATTGCTCATGTTGCACGGATTTCAGGAGGACAGATTTTTAGGAACACGATTTTAGGAGGACGGATTTTCGGACCCCTGTGTTAACAGTTGCTTTGCACAACGGATGGAGAGTGATTACAGCACATTGCTCATAACACATTCAGTAAGGAGATTTTATTCCTTGTATATCATAATTGTCCGTATATTGCACGGAATTAAGGAGGACAAATATTTAGGAAAACGATTTTAATACGACGGATTTTCGGACCTCAGATTTAACAGTTGGTTTGCACAACGGAGGGAGTGTGATTAAGGCATATTGCTCATGTTGCACGGATTTAAGGAGATCAGGTTTTTGGAAATCGATTTTAGGAGGACGGATTTTTGGACGCCTGATTACACAGGAAGCGATTGAGAATTTTTTAAGTTGTTAGTAATTATGTAATTAATTAATTTCCAACTAATTTTGGAAATTTTTGACACATATTTACTTTAACAAAAACTCACATTTTTTATTTTAAACGATTCGTCTTAGTGTGCTGATCGTTTATCCGTTTTTAAGAACCGTCACTCACATTTACTTCAGAAGTTATGATTAAATCAAATTTTCACTTTTTGGGTTAAATTTCCGTATAAATTATGTGTTCTTTGACATTTCGTTTTTTTTTTTGTTTACCTCAGTCGATAACGCGGCACTGCCGTTAAAAAAACATATTAAATAAAAATATTAAAACTTAAAAAACTGTTTTAAAGAAAAAACATTTTATTTTTTTAATAATTATCTATTATTAGTTGATGAAAATATGGAATCATCAGAACTTAATTCATCAATTGGTTCATTGATCAGTGTGCCATCATATAGTTTACCACCGTCTTCATTTATTTATTATTTATATTTTCCGTATTTGTTAAAATAAGTATTATTAATCGCCGACCCAATTTCTTTCCGAACATATTTACCCTATTTAATGAAGTAAAATTGCATTTTTTTTTAACAAATTGAAGCGTACAGCTCATAGATCGGTCGAAAAGAATTATAATTTCAAAAAAGTTATTGCAAAATTGGTAAAATATTGTTTTTAAATTACCTTGGTTACAACAACAACATTGTAAACATACAAAGAAAGATAGCTTTATAGTTTAGCTATCTGTGCGGCGAGTGTCACGTTTGAATGATGGGAGTTAAGCAAAGAAAGAGAGAAAAGTATATGCGCAGGGGTGGGTATGGGTAATTGCATAAGTCACATTTTTCTTTCGCTCAGTCGAAGTCCTGTGACTGTCTCCTTCTATTGTATGAATCAAAAATTAAAAAAAGAGAATCATACACAGAGAACTTTTCTATATGCGTATGCGTATAACTCTAATGTAGCTTTAACATAGTGTGGGGTGAATGGTGTGCGTTAAGCGAATTAAGAAGAGAAGGGAATATGCGCACGCGTATTGGTGATTGGATTGGATACGTATACCTACTCTGTCTTTTATAAGTTATAGGTAATCATAATGTTGCACGAATATTGTACAAAATTGTATTTTCTGTGGTTGCGTTGGGCGTTGCTAATATTATTGACCTTATTTGGATAGTGTAGCACTATACATAGAGCAGCCACTGAGCCACCTCACCGAAACGAAAGTGTTTGGTGTGTGGGGGCGTGGCGGATGAATGTGTGTCGTGTTCGTTTGTGTTAAGCGAATGAGGGAGAGAAGTTATGCGCAGGTGTGGTTGCATTAGTCTGATGAACGGAAGTACATTTGGCTTCCGGTCATTCGAAGTCGGTTGTATCCTACACGAATTATTAGATAGCCATCCTACAATAATTGTGGTTTCACTGTGCTCTGATCCTGGTTTTGGCCAATTATTACCTATTCTTTGTTAAGTCATTTTGATTTCTTTTTTTTTTGACGGAATATTAGGTAGATATGCCTCGGCAAAGAACTTTGACGGGTAGGCGTGAGAGGGAAAGAAATAGAGTTGATTATTTGTTACGTCGTGAAGCCGTACCATACGTACCATTCCGTACCATTTTAGTGTCAATATCTTTCTCTCTTTCCTTCTCATTGCCTTGCCCAGCAAGTTTATCGTAGCGGTGAACTAGGTACGCTGGATAAATTGAAGAAGGGCGGTAACTTCGGACCGTTCCTTGCAATCGTTCGAAATTTCAAATCGGAAAGGGATGGCCTTCGTAGGAATGTTTTAGCAGTGAGCAGTGGCATGAAGATATTTTGATTTCAAATTTAAAAATTATTTTTTACTCTTTTTGGTCGCAGGTACCTAACCTTTTCTGACACATCTGGACTGGACTGGAAGAAGAACGCTATTATTTTATTACTCTTCTATTGTGCGCATTTTGTTATCTCATAGCAAAAAATTAAAAATATTATTGAATAAGATATATAAAAGTACAGCATGAAAAAAAATTTAATGCAATTTGTTTCATTTCAGTGCTATTTTTGTTTTTTCAACGTTATAGAAGTTAAGAACAATATTAGTTAGTTACTATCTATTCCAGAACTGACACGAATACCTACCTACGATCAGTAATTTTTAAGATTTCTTTATTTAAGGACAGACATTCAAATTCGCTTCAAATCAAACAGAGCTAAACCAATTTCATTTATCTATATAGTAGATAATGGTATAAAAAAAATGTGTGGTCGATTTTCGAGCACTGGGCGAACCTAGTAAGTATTATTTTATATTCTTCATTAACAAATGCTGCATTGGAATTTTCTTCTTTTTATTTATCACTCAGCTACGTTCCAAATGTCACAAATTGGTTGAGAGGGGTAAAACATTTTTTTTTTCGAGAAGTTGACCACGTTAGGGTACCGTTAATAAAATAAAACTGTTGACTTAGTCGCCTGCCTGACGACTTTACATACCCTGAGCGGAGCAACGAAGTTGCATGAGCGTGGACTGTCCCCAGGAAGAAAGTTAAAATCCTTTTTTTTCCGCGAAGCGGTCCACCCAGGGTACCGTTAAGAAAAAAACTGTTGACTAAGGCGCCTGCCTGACGACTTCACATACTCATATTTTTATATTTTTTTCCATTTTCGGAATTTTAATTTTTTTTATCTGGCAATGCTGCATTGGAATTTTCTTCTTCTTATTTATTATATATTTGATTTGTATGGGGATTTTTTGAATATTTAATGTTTAATTACTTCTAAACTAATAGAGAGCTACGATTTTAAAAATTTGCGAAATAATCAGCATCAAATGGTGAGTGGAATAATAAAAAAAGTGAAAAAAATGAGTTTGTGCTAAAGTAAATTTGTTCCAAAAGTTTAATATCACTGCGATAAACAGGTCTATTGCGAATAAATTTTCTGATTTAATTTGATCACAAGAGAAAAACTCCTTTTTAAAATTTATTCGCGATAGGTTAGAAAACTGCTTATAAATGCATTTAATATAAATATCCGTTACCTGGTTTTTACAATAGGTTAAACAATTGAATAAAAGTATATTTAGAACTAACTTTAAATTTATTTCACTCTTTGGTAAAAGCAATATGCAAAGATTGATAATCAAAATATACTAATTGTTGATCTTCGGTTCGGTGTTTACAACGGAGCCAGGAGGGAGAAAAATTTCTACGTTGTAGATCGGAATTATCCCAATATTGCACGGATTTTAGGAGGACAGATTTTTGGAACACTGATTTAACAGTTGCTTTACACAACGGAGGGAGCGTGATTAGAGCACATTGCTCAGAACACAGACAGTAAGGAGATTTTATTCCTTATAAGATCGGAATTGTCTGATTGTTGCACGGATTTAAGGAGGACAGATTTTTGAGTAAACGACTTCAGGCGGACGAATTTTTGAGGAAACGGTTTAAGGTGGACGGATTTTCGGACCTTCGGATTTGGCAGAAGGGAATGAGAATTGTATAAGTTGTTGTTAATTATGTAATTAATTTCCAACTAATTTTTTAAGTTTTCAATATCACTTCGATAATGAGGTCTATTGCGAATAAATGTTCTGATTTACTTTGTTCACAAGACAAAAACTCCTTTTAAAATTTATTCGCGATAGGTTTCAATATTGCTAATAAATGCATGTTAAATAAATAAATACTACCCCAACGTTTATATTGATAATAAAAATCACTCACTGACAGTGTTCTAGATTTATTATTTAGTAGGATATCCTGATGAAGCTCTGTTTCCATTGGCCAATTGTAGCTATCATTGAGCAACATCATTGGAACAAACCATGTTGGAATTGAAAGGTTATCTCTATAGCTGCTTATATGAGTCATTGGAAAATTCCGTTTCATTTCGGTGGAATAACAAAAATTGCTTCATAAATATAAATGTTGATCAGTGAAAAATAAGAATTGATTTTATGCGAAAACAATATTTAGACATTCAATTGTTTAGTCAGTCAGTAACTCATTTTGCTTAAGCAATCAATAAGAAATTATTTAAAAAAAAATATATTATAAAAATATATATATATATTTATTAGTTAATATGTATATATATATATATATATTTATATTTTAATGTTCTTTCTTATAACGTTTTGAGTTTTTATTTTAAGTGGACATCGTGGTTAAAAAAATAAGAAATTAAATGGCTATAATTAATTAATTCTGACATAAACCAATAATTAGGCAATGTTTAAAAAAACCGGTGGCAGGTTGGATGATTTTTTTGAATGCATCCCTTTGTTCTTATTCTTCTTCTTCTTAGTGTTCTCGTTGTTGTTGTCGTTGTAGTTGTTGTTGTTGTGGTTGTTGCTCTTCTTTTTCTTTTGCTTCATATATTCTGAAAATAGATACAAGCCCAAAATGTTATAAAATAAGATTAATTATTAGATAACAACTTACATCAAACTTTTGTGCCTTCTCTGATGCTCATAGCTATATTGGGAACATGTAAATGCTTTGTTACAATCAAAATATTTGCATTTAAATACCAATTCTTTTTTGTGCCTTCTCACGTGATTTCTAATACTTTATATGCATTAATTATTTATTTATCTTCTAGAAATAATAACTTACGTTAGATATCCTCTCACAGAACCCTTCGAATGGGCAATGAAATGATTTTTCTGTATGCAATCTTCTGTGTCGTCTTAGGATATATATGTGACAATAACTCTTGTTACTTATTTCGCAAGCTGAATGATTAGCCTACAATCTGTAACAAAATAAAGATAATATTGATACACAGAGAACGTTTTTACAAGTCCATTCCGTAAACTGAATGATGATTGATGTAACAAAGATGTAAAACACAAATAAAAGTATGGATTCCTGTAGTATGACAAAAACTTCCTTTTATATGTTTTTTTTCCAAAATTGGTTCTAAATAATTTAATTGAACTTGACAAGATTATCAACGAATTTTTCTATTGAGAGCAACATTTAAAAATCTTTAAGTCTCGAAATTTGCAGTTTTGGGCAATTAAGAAATTAAGTTAAAAATCAAATTCATTATAGACCAAGTGTGTGAAATTTCCTTGTCCACATTTAACAAGAATTTAAATTTCTCTGTTTTTGTTATAAAGATGTTTATACTTACTAAGTTCGGCTTTGGCATTCGCACTGGTTGTAGGAACGTCTGTTGCATTTACCACCGGCATATCAACAGGTGCTGTATTAGCTCTTCTTCGAGCCCTCTCGAAAATAAAAACATGACAAAATTAAATCTGGTTTAAATGGTGTGCTTACTTATATGGCTTCCAACCAGAATCGGAAAATACTTTTTTTTTCGAAAACAACCGAAAACCTTGATTGAAAACTGAAGCTTTTCTGTACATTTAAAAATTGCATAGGAATACATACATACATATACATCTTTCCATTTTCGTTTCATAAAACTGATTAAAATGGGTTAACAACTCCAAAACTAAATTTTTCTTCAGATTTGTTTTATACCAAATAATACTGCATCAAAAATTATGTCCTTAAAAGCGTTTTTCAAATACATGATTTTTCGGGTTAAATTTTAGAGTTTTTTTTTAATATTTCGGACCACTTCTTATAAAGCTGAAGAAGTCTTGTTTACGAAATAAAAATACAACATTGCATTAAGACTTCATAAAATCAGAAATACGCGTCATTTTGTAAATCTGAGCTATCCAAAATCATCAAAATTATAGATCTTTCCATTTTTGTTGTATAAAACTGATTAAAATGGGTTTACAATTCCAAAACAAATTTTTTTTCAGATTTATTTTATACCAATTAATACTGCATTCAAAATAATGCTCATAAAACAGTTATTAAAAAAACATGTTTTTCGGGTTAAATTTTAAAGTTAATATTTCGGACGTTTAGCGTGACTTGCGAATCAAATTCCCAGATAATTCTTTGACCGATTTTGATGGTCGACCAACAACATTAGATTAAAACTACATACAATCAGAAATATGCGTCATTTTGTAAATCTGAACTATCCAAAATCATCAAAATTACACATCTTTCCGTTTGTGTTCCATAAAACTGATTTAAATTGGGTTTACAACTCCAAAACAAAATATTTCTTCTTATCTTATATCAAAATTATACTATTTTTATCTTTGTTCCATAAAACTAATTAAAATGGGTTTACAACTCCGAAACAAAATGGTTTTTCACATTTATTTTACACCCAATTACACTGCATCCAAAATAATGCTCTCGGAGCTTATTAGGGTAAGGAATATGCACAGGAAAAATTGGCAGATATATCGGCAACCTATTTTTCAATCTCAAGTTATACATATTAACAATTTAATTAGTCAATTTATACAAGAACAACGAAACAAAGTATGGAATAATAAACTAAGTAGTCTAGATAAAGCTTCAAAGCCATTCTGGAATATAGTTAAGATATGTAGAAAATAAAAACAAGCAATTGCCTTTTCTTAAAAGTGGTTTAATTAGCTATTTTACAGACAATGATAAAGCAAGGGTACTTAAAATTTTGTTAAATTTTAATTTTCCACCATTTCTTTGTAAAATTGTTCAAAGTTTTTTGTCAAGTCGTTGTTTTAAAGGGTATGTCAACAGTAGCTCGTCCGAAGTAAATTTATTTAGTGGTGGTGCACCTCAAGGCTCAGTTCTTGGACCAGTTTTGTACAATCGTTATACGTCTGATTTGCCAAATATACCTGAATGCGAAGCAGCAATTTATGCTGATGACACAGCAATATTTTCATCGCATCAATTTGGTCTTAACATTGAGACCAATTTAAAAAATGCAGCTGAAATATTGAACGAATATTACACAAAATGGAAAATAAAATTAAATGTCGGAAAAATGCAAGCTATCTTTTTTACCAGAAAAAGAAAGCCTTGCTTTCTTCCGGCTAACCAGCTAGCAATTAACGGACACCAAATAACATGGGCTTCTTCTGTTAAGTATTTGGGCATACACCTTGACTCAAGATTAACATTTAAAGAGCACAATGTCCAAACACTTAATAAAATCAATATTGCTATAAAGATGCTTTATCCCTTTATAAATCGAAAATCAAAACTGTCAAATGATAATAAAATAATTTTACACAAAGTTATTTTCCAAGCTATTTTTCTGTACGGGTGTCAAGTTTGGGGTAGTTGTGCTGAATGTCACATCAAAAAATTACAAATATCCCAAAATAACATTTTAAAAATGATGTTGAATCTCCCCTGGCATCACTCAACTTTGGACCTACATATAAAGGCAAATGTTGAATTGATCTCTAATAGAATCCGAAAACTTAACAGCACATTTCAATTAAATGTTGTGTAACATGCTGTTAATCTATGTTTGTTTTCTTTTGCAATAAAAAACAAAATTAATTGTTAATATATTTTTTGTATCTAGATGTTAATTTATATTTAATTTATTTTTGTATCTCTATATTAATTTATATTTAATTTATTTTTGTACATATATGTTAATTTATTTATAATTTAGATTTTGTTAATTATGCTCTTTTTTTTTCGAGAAGTTGACCACGTTAGGGTACCGTTAATAAAATAAAACTGTTGACTTAGTCGCCTGCCTGACGACTTTACATACCCTGAGCGGAGCAACGAAGTTGCATGAGCGTGGACTGTCCCCAGGAAGAAAGTTAAAATCCTTTTTTTTTCCGCGAAGCGGTCCACCCAGGGTACCGTTAAGAAAAAAACTGTTGACTAAGGCGCCTGCCTGACGACTTCACATACTCATATTTTTATATTTTTTTCCATTTTCGGAATTTTAATTTTTTTTATCTGGCAATGCTGCATTGGAATTTTCTTCTTCTTATTTATTATATATTTGATTTGTATGGGGATTTTTTGAATATTTAATGTTTAATTACTTCTAAACTAATAGAGAGCTACGATTTTAAAAATTTGCGAAATAATCAGCATCA
The DNA here is from genome assembly GCA_949824845.1 of Rhingia rostrata. NCBI lineage: Eukaryota > Metazoa > Arthropoda > Insecta > Diptera > Syrphidae > Rhingia > Rhingia rostrata. Next base: position 32,609,928 of record OX463759.1, read on the forward strand.
AATGGTGAGTGGAATAATAAAAAAAGTGAAAAAAATGAGTTTGTGCTAAAGTAAATTTGTTCCAAAAGTTTAATATCACTGCGATAAACAGGTCTATTGCGAATAAATTTTCTGATTTAATTTGATCACAAGAGAAAAACTCCTTTTTAAAATTTATTCGCGATAGGTTAGAAAACTGCTTATAAATGCATTTAATATAAATATCCGTTACCTGGTTTTTACAATAGGTTAAACAATTGAATAAAAGTATATTTTGAACTAACTTTAAATTTATTTCACTCTTTGGTAAAAGCAATATGCAAAGATTGATAATCAAAATATACTAATTGTTGATCTTCGGTTCGGTGTTTACAACGGAGCCAGGAGGGAGAAAAATTTCTACGTTGTAGATCGGAATTATCCCAATATTGCACGGATTTTAGGAGGACAGATTTTTGGAACACTGATTTAACAGTTGCTTTACACAACGGAGGGAGCGTGATTAGAGCACATTGCTCAGAACACAGACAGTAAGGAGATTTTATTCCTTATAAGATCGGAATTGTCTGATTGTTGCACGGATTTAAGGAGGACAGATTTTTGAGTAAACGACTTCAGGCGGACGAATTTTTGAGGAAACGGTTTAAGGTGGACGGATTTTCGGACCTTCGGATTTGGCAGAAGGGAATGAGAATTGTATAAGTTGTTGTTAATTATGTAATTAATTTCCAACTAATTTTTTAAGTTTTCAATATCACTTCGATAATGAGGTCTATTGCGAATAAATGTTCTGATTTACTTTGTTCACAAGACAAAAACTCCTTTTAAAATTTATTCGCGATAGGTTTCAATATTGCTAATAAATGCATGTTAAATAAATAAATACTACCCCAACGTTTATATTGATAATGAAAATCACTCACTGACAGTGTTCTAGATTTATTATTTAGTAGGATATCCTGATGAAGCTCTGTTTCCATTGGCCAATTGTAGCTATCATTGAGCAACATCATTGGAACAAACCATGTTGGAATTGAAAGGTTATCTCTATAGCTGCTTATATGAGTCATTGGAAAATTCCGTTTCATTTCGGTGGAATAACAAAAATTGCTTCATAAATATAAATGTTGATCAGTGAAAAATAAGAATTGATTTTATGCGAAAACAATATTTAGACATTCAATTGTTTAGTCAGTCAGTAACTCATTTTGCTTAAGCAATCAATAAGAAATTATTTAAAAAAAAATATATTATAAAAATATATATATATATTTATTAGTTAATATGTATATATATATATATATATTTATATTTTAATGTTCTTTCTTATAACGTTTTGAGTTTTTATTTTAAGTGGACATCGTGGTTAAAAAAATAAGAAATTAAATGGCTATAATTAATTAATTCTGACATAAACCAATAATTAGGCAATGTTTAAAAAAACCGGTGGCAGGTTGGATGATTTTTTTGAATGCATCCCTTTGTTCTTATTCTTCTTCTTCTTAGTGTTCTCGTTGTTGTTGTCGTTGTAGTTGTTGTTGTTGTGGTTGTTGCTCTTCTTTTTCTTTTGCTTCATATATTCTGAAAATAGATACAAGCCCAAAATGTTATAAAATAAGATTAATTATTAGATAACAACTTACATCAAACTTTTGTGCCTTCTCTGATGCTCATAGCTATATTGGGAACATGTAAATGCTTTGTTACAATCAAAATATTTGCATTTAAATACCAATTCTTTTTTGTGCCTTCTCACGTGATTTCTAATACTTTATATGCATTAATTATTTATTTATCTTCTAGAAATAATAACTTACGTTAGATATCCTCTCACAGAACCCTTCGAATGGGCAATGAAATGATTTTTCTGTATGCAATCTTCTGTGTCGTCTTAGGATATATATGTGACAATAACTCTTGTTACTTATTTCGCAAGCTGAATGATTAGCCTACAATCTGTAACAAAATAAAGATAATATTGATACACAGAGAACGTTTTTACAAGTCCATTCCGTAAACTGAATGATGATTGATGTAACAAAGATGTAAAACACAAATAAAAGTATGGATTCCTGTAGTATGACAAAAACTTCCTTTTATATGTTTTTTTTCCAAAATTGGTTCTAAATAATTTAATTGAACTTGACAAGATTATCAACGAATTTTTCTATTGAGAGCAACATTTAAAAATCTTTAAGTCTCGAAATTTGCAGTTTTGGGCAATTAAGAAATTAAGTTAAAAATCAAATTCATTATAGACCAAGTGTGTGAAATTTCCTTGTCCACATTTAACAAGAATTTAAATTTCTCTGTTTTTGTTATAAAGATGTTTATACTTACTAAGTTCGGCTTTGGCATTCGCACTGGTTGTAGGAACGTCTGTTGCATTTACCACCGGCATATCAACAGGTGCTGTATTAGCTCTTCTTCGAGCCCTCTCGAAAATAAAAACATGACAAAATTAAATCTGGTTTAAATGGTGTGCTTACTTATATGGCTTCCAACCAGAATCGGAAAATACTTTTTTTTTCGAAAACAACCGAAAACCTTGATTGAAAACTGAAGCTTTTCTGTACATTTAAAAATTGCATAGGAATACATACATACATATACATCTTTCCATTTTCGTTTCATAAAACTGATTAAAATGGGTTAACAACTCCAAAACTAAATTTTTCTTCAGATTTGTTTTATACCAAATAATACTGCATCAAAAATTATGTCCTTAAAAGCGTTTTTCAAATACATGATTTTTCGGGTTAAATTTTAGAGTTTTTTTTTAATATTTCGGACCACTTCTTATAAAGCTGAAGAAGTCTTGTTTACGAAATAAAAATACAACATTGCATTAAGACTTCATAAAATCAGAAATACGCGTCATTTTGTAAATCTGAGCTATCCAAAATCATCAAAATTATAGATCTTTCCATTTTTGTTGTATAAAACTGATTAAAATGGGTTTACAATTCCAAAACAAATTTTTTTTCAGATTTATTTTATACCAATTAATACTGCATTCAAAATAATGCTCATAAAACAGTTATTAAAAAAACATGTTTTTCGGGTTAAATTTTAAAGTTAATATTTCGGACGTTTAGCGTGACTTGCGAATCAAATTCCCAGATAATTCTTTGACCGATTTTGATGGTCGACCAACAACATTAGATTAAAACTACATACAATCAGAAATATGCGTCATTTTGTAAATCTGAACTATCCAAAATCATCAAAATTACACATCTTTCCGTTTGTGTTCCATAAAACTGATTTAAATTGGGTTTACAACTCCAAAACAAAATATTTCTTCTTATCTTATATCAAAATTATACTATTTTTATCTTTGTTCCATAAAACTAATTAAAATGGGTTTACAACTCCGAAACAAAATGGTTTTTCACATTTATTTTACACCCAATTACACTGCATCCAAAATAATGCTCTCGGAGCTTATTAGGGTAAGGAATATGCACAGGAAAAATTGGCAGATATATCGGCAACCTATTTTTCAATCTCAAGTTATACATATTAACAATTTAATTAGTCAATTTATACAAGAACAACGAAACAAAGTATGGAATAATAAACTAAGTAGTCTAGATAAAGCTTCAAAGCCATTCTGGAATATAGTTAAGATATGTAGAAAATAAAAACAAGCAATTGCCTTTTCTTAAAAGTGGTTTAATTAGCTATTTTACAGACAATGATAAAGCAAGGGTACTTAAAATTTTGTTAAATTTTAATTTTCCACCATTTCTTTGTAAAATTGTTCAAAGTTTTTTGTCAAGTCGTTGTTTTAAAGGGTATGTCAACAGTAGCTCGTCCGAAGTAAATTTATTTAGTGGTGGTGCACCTCAAGGCTCAGTTCTTGGACCAGTTTTGTACAATCGTTATACGTCTGATTTGCCAAATATACCTGAATGCGAAGCAGCAATTTATGCTGATGACACAGCAATATTTTCATCGCATCAATTTGGTCTTAACATTGAGACCAATTTAAAAAATGCAGCTGAAATATTGAACGAATATTACACAAAATGGAAAATAAAATTAAATGTCGGAAAAATGCAAGCTATCTTTTTTACCAGAAAAAGAAAGCCTTGCTTTCTTCCGGCTAACCAGCTAGCAATTAACGGACACCAAATAACATGGGCTTCTTCTGTTAAGTATTTGGGCATACACCTTGACTCAAGATTAACATTTAAAGAGCACAATGTCCAAACACTTAATAAAATCAATATTGCTATAAAGATGCTTTATCCCTTTATAAATCGAAAATCAAAACTGTCAAATGATAATTAAATAATTTTACACAAAGTTATTTTCCAAGCTATTTTTCTGTACGGGTGTCAAGTTTGGGGTAGTTGTGCTGAATGTCACATCAAAAAATTACAAATATCCCAAAATAACATTTTAAAAATGATGTTGAATCTCCCCTGGCATCACTCAACTTTGGACCTACATATAAAGGCAAATGTTGAATTGATCTCTAATAGAATCCGAAAACTTAACAGCACATTTCAATTAAATGTTGTGTAACATGCTGTTAATCTATGTTTGTTTTCTTTTGCAATAAAAAACAAAATTAATTGTTAATATATTTTTTGTATCTAGATGTTAATTTATATTTAATTTATTTTTGTATCTCTATATTAATTTATATTTAATTTATTTTTGTACATATATGTTAATTTATTTATAATTTAGATTTTGTTAATTATGCTCTTTTTTTTTCGAGAAGTTGACCACGTTAGGGTACCGTTAATAAAATAAAACTGTTGACTTAGTCGCCTGCCTGACGACTTTACATACCCTGAGCGGAGCAACGAAGTTGCATGAGCGTGGACTGTCCCCAGGAAGAAAGTTAAAATCCTTTTTTTTTCCGCGAAGCGGTCCACCCAGGGTACCGTTAAGAAAAAAACTGTTGACTAAGGCGCCTGCCTGACGACTTCACATACTCATATTTTTATATTTTTTTCCATTTTCGGAATTTTAATTTTTTTTATCTGGCAATGCTGCATTGGAATTTTCTTCTTCTTATTTATTATATATTTGATTTGTATGGGGATTTTTTGAATATTTAATGTTTAATTACTTCTAAACTAATAGAGAGCTACGATTTTAAAAATTTGCGAAATAATCAGCATCAAATGGTGAGTGGAATAATAAAAAAAGTGAAAAAAATGAGTTTGTGCTAAAGTAAATTTGTTCCAAAAGTTTAATATCACTGCGATAAACAGGTCTATTGCGAATAAATTTTCTGATTTAATTTGATCACAAGAGAAAAACTCCTTTTTAAAATTTATTCGCGATAGGTTAGAAAACTGCTTATAAATGCATTTAATATAAATATCCGTTACCTGGTTTTTACAATAGGTTAAACAATTGAATAAAAGTATATTTTGAACTAACTTTAAATTTATTTCACTCTTTGGTAAAAGCAATATGCAAAGATTGATAATCAAAATATACTAATTGTTGATCTTCGGTTCGGTGTTTACAACGGAGCCAGGAGGGAGAAAAATTTCTACGTTGTAGATCGGAATTATCCCAATATTGCACGGATTTTAGGAGGACAGATTTTTGGAACACTGATTTAACAGTTGCTTTACACAACGGAGGGAGCGTGATTAGAGCACATTGCTCAGAACACAGACAGTAAGGAGATTTTATTCCTTATAAGATCGGAATTGTCTGATTGTTGCACGGATTTAAGGAGGACAGATTTTTGAGTAAACGACTTCAGGCGGACGAATTTTTGAGGAAACGGTTTAAGGTGGACGGATTTTCGGACCTTCGGATTTGGCAGAAGGGAATGAGAATTGTATAAGTTGTTGTTAATTATGTAATTAATTTCCAACTAATTTTTTAAGTTTTCAATATCACTTCGATAATGAGGTCTATTGCGAATAAATGTTCTGATTTACTTTGTTCACAAGACAAAAACTCCTTTTAAAATTTATTCGCGATAGGTTTCAATATTGCTAATAAATGCATGTTAAATAAATAAATACTACCCCAACGTTTATATTGATAATGAAAATCACTCACTGACAGTGTTCTAGATTTATTATTTAGTAGGATATCCTGATGAAGCTCTGTTTCCATTGGCCAATTGTAGCTATCATTGAGCAACATCATTGGAACAAACCATGTTGGAATTGAAAGGTTATCTCTATAGCTGCTTATATGAGTCATTGGAAAATTCCGTTTCATTTCGGTGGAATAACAAAAATTGCTTCATAAATATAAATGTTGATCAGTGAAAAATAAGAATTGATTTTATGCGAAAACAATATTTAGACATTCAATTGTTTAGTCAGTCAGTAACTCATTTTGCTTAAGCAATCAATAAGAAATTATTTAAAAAAAAATATATTATAAAAATATATATATATATTTATTAGTTAATATGTATATATATATATATATATTTATATTTTAATGTTCTTTCTTATAACGTTTTGAGTTTTTATTTTAAGTGGACATCGTGGTTAAAAAAATAAGAAATTAAATGGCTATAATTAATTAATTCTGACATAAACCAATAATTAGGCAATGTTTAAAAAAACCGGTGGCAGGTTGGATGATTTTTTTGAATGCATCCCTTTGTTCTTATTCTTCTTCTTCTTAGTGTTCTCGTTGTTGTTGTCGTTGTAGTTGTTGTTGTTGTGGTTGTTGCTCTTCTTTTTCTTTTGCTTCATATATTCTGAAAATAGATACAAGCCCAAAATGTTATAAAATAAGATTAATTATTAGATAACAACTTACATCAAACTTTTGTGCCTTCTCTGATGCTCATAGCTATATTGGGAACATGTAAATGCTTTGTTACAATCAAAATATTTGCATTTAAATACCAATTCTTTTTTGTGCCTTCTCACGTGATTTCTAATACTTTATATGCATTAATTATTTATTTATCTTCTAGAAATAATAACTTACGTTAGATATCCTCTCACAGAACCCTTCGAATGGGCAATGAAATGATTTTTCTGTATGCAATCTTCTGTGTCGTCTTAGGATATATATGTGACAATAACTCTTGTTACTTATTTCGCAAGCTGAATGATTAGCCTACAATCTGTAACAAAATAAAGATAATATTGATACACAGAGAACGTTTTTACAAGTCCATTCCGTAAACTGAATGATGATTGATGTAACAAAGATGTAAAACACAAATAAAAGTATGGATTCCTGTAGTATGACAAAAACTTCCTTTTATATGTTTTTTTTCCAAAATTGGTTCTAAATAATTTAATTGAACTTGACAAGATTATCAACGAATTTTTCTATTGAGAGCAACATTTAAAAATCTTTAAGTCTCGAAATTTGCAGTTTTGGGCAATTAAGAAATTAAGTTAAAAATCAAATTCATTATAGACCAAGTGTGTGAAATTTCCTTGTCCACATTTAACAAGAATTTAAATTTCTCTGTTTTTGTTATAAAGATGTTTATACTTACTAAGTTCGGCTTTGGCATTCGCACTGGTTGTAGGAACGTCTGTTGCATTTACCACCGGCATATCAACAGGTGCTGTATTAGCTCTTCTTCGAGCCCTCTCGAAAATAAAAACATGACAAAATTAAATCTGGTTTAAATGGTGTGCTTACTTATATGGCTTCCAACCAGAATCGGAAAATACTTTTTTTTTCGAAAACAACCGAAAACCTTGATTGAAAACTGAAGCTTTTCTGTACATTTAAAAATTGCATAGGAATACATACATACATATACATCTTTCCATTTTCGTTTCATAAAACTGATTAAAATGGGTTAACAACTCCAAAACTAAATTTTTCTTCAGATTTGTTTTATACCAAATAATACTGCATCAAAAATTATGTCCTTAAAAGCGTTTTTCAAATACATGATTTTTCGGGTTAAATTTTAGAGTTTTTTTTTAATATTTCGGACCACTTCTTATAAAGCTGAAGAAGTCTTGTTTACGAAATAAAAATACAACATTGCATTAAGACTTCATAAAATCAGAAATACGCGTCATTTTGTAAATCTGAGCTATCCAAAATCATCAAAATTATAGATCTTTCCATTTTTGTTGTATAAAACTGATTAAAATGGGTTTACAATTCCAAAACAAATTTTTTTTCAGATTTATTTTATACCAATTAATACTGCATTCAAAATAATGCTCATAAAACAGTTATTAAAAAAACATGTTTTTCGGGTTAAATTTTAAAGTTAATATTTCGGACGTTTAGCGTGACTTGCGAATCAAATTCCCAGATAATTCTTTGACCGATTTTGATGGTCGACCAACAACATTAGATTAAAACTACATACAATCAGAAATATGCGTCATTTTGTAAATCTGAACTATCCAAAATCATCAAAATTACACATCTTTCCGTTTGTGTTCCATAAAACTGATTTAAATTGGGTTTACAACTCCAAAACAAAATATTTCTTCTTATCTTATATCAAAATTATACTATTTTTATCTTTGTTCCATAAAACTAATTAAAATGGGTTTACAACTCCGAAACAAAATGGTTTTTCACATTTATTTTACACCCAATTACACTGCATCCAAAATAATGCTCTCGGAGCTTATTAGGGTAAGGAATATGCACAGGAAAAATTGGCAGATATATCGGCAACCTATTTTTCAATCTCAAGTTATACATATTAACAATTTAATTAGTCAATTTATACAAGAACAACGAAACAAAGTATGGAATAATAAACTAAGTAGTCTAGATAAAGCTTCAAAGCCATTCTGGAATATAGTTAAGATATGTAGAAAATAAAAACAAGCAATTGCCTTTTCTTAAAAGTGGTTTAATTAGCTATTTTACAGACAATGATAAAGCAAGGGTACTTAAAATTTTGTTAAATTTTAATTTTCCACCATTTCTTTGTAAAATTGTTCAAAGTTTTTTGTCAAGTCGTTGTTTTAAAGGGTATGTCAACAGTAGCTCGTCCGAAGTAAATTTATTTAGTGGTGGTGCACCTCAAGGCTCAGTTCTTGGACCAGTTTTGTACAATCGTTATACGTCTGATTTGCCAAATATACCTGAATGCGAAGCAGCAATTTATGCTGATGACACAGCAATATTTTCATCGCATCAATTTGGTCTTAACATTGAGACCAATTTAAAAAATGCAGCTGAAATATTGAACGAATATTACACAAAATGGAAAATAAAATTAAATGTCGGAAAAATGCAAGCTATCTTTTTTACCAGAAAAAGAAAGCCTTGCTTTCTTCCGGCTAACCAGCTAGCAATTAACGGACACCAAATAACATGGGCTTCTTCTGTTAAGTATTTGGGCATACACCTTGACTCAAGATTAACATTTAAAGAGCACAATGTCCAAACACTTAATAAAATCAATATTGCTATAAAGATGCTTTATCCCTTTATAAATCGAAAATCAAAACTGTCAAATGATAATAAAATAATTTTACACAAAGTTATTTTCCAAGCTATTTTTCTGTACGGGTGTCAAGTTTGGGGTAGTTGTGCTGAATGTCACATCAAAAAATTACAAATATCCCAAAATAACATTTTAAAAATGATGTTGAATCTCCCCTGGCATCACTCAACTTTGGACCTACATATAAAGGCAAATGTTGAATTGATCTCTAATAGAATCCGAAAACTTAACAGCACATTTCAATTAAATGTTGTGTAACATGCTGTTAATCTATGTTTGTTTTCTTTTGCAATAAAAAACAAAATTAATTGTTAATATATTTTTTGTATCTAGATGTTAATTTATATTTAATTTATTTTTGTATCTCTATATTAATTTATATTTAATTTATTTTTGTACATATATGTTAATTTATTTATAATTTAGATTTTGTTAATTATGCTCTTAAAATTATTTATTTTTTGTTTCATTTAAATTTGATTTTTATTAATTTATTACTAATTGTTCTAATTTATTTATTTTTATTTGTATATACTTTTGTAAATCTATTTGTTAGTTTTTCCGTTAATTTATAACTTATTTGTTTTATTGTTAATTTATTTATTTAATTCAAAAATAATTTATATTATTGTTTTTATATTGCAGGCATATTTTTTATCTAGTTTTAAGTAATTATATTCATTTTATTAGTTAAAATTCTATTGTTTATTATTTATTACATATTTTTGTTTATATTTTTTTTTATTATTATTTTATTTAATTTTTTTTTGTAATTTGAGGTTTTTGCTTTCGTTGTTTTCGTCACAAAAATGTTTGTATAATTAATAATAATTTAAATTCATAAATATATATTAATTTTTCAGTAGAAAGATATTTATTCATATCATATCTCTGTAATTGTAAATTGTGCGATAACACATTGTATATCATGAACGAAATAAAATATTCTATTCTAAAATAATGCTCATAAAAGCGTTTTAAAAAAAACATGTTCATTCAGGTTAAATTGCTAATGTTTCGACCGATTTCGATGGTCGACCATTTCTTATAAGGCTGAAGAAGTCTTTCAAACGAAAAAAATACAACATTACATTAACACTACATATGATCAGAAATACGCGTCATTTTGTAAATCTGAAATATACAAAATCATCAAAATTATACATCTTTCCGTTTTTGTTTCATAAAACTGATTAAAATTGGGTGTACAACTCCAAAACAAAATATTTCTTCTTCTTTTTTTTACACCGAATAGTACTACATCTAAAATTGTATTCATAAAAGCGTTTTTAAATAAAAAACATTTTTTTACGGGTTAAATTTTAGAGTTTTTTTTAAATGTTTCGAAAGTTTAGCGTGGCTTGCGAATCGATCTCCCTGTTAATGCTTCGTACGATTTAGATTGTCGACCACTTTTTATAAAGCTGAAGAAGTCTAGTTAACGAAAAAAATACAACATTACTTTAAAACTACATACAATCAGAAATACGCTTCGTTTTGTAAATCTGAACTATACAAAATCATCAAAACTATACATCTTTCCGTTTTTGTTCCATAAAACTGACTAAAATTGGGTGTACAACTCAAAAACAAAATGTTTCTTCATATTTATTTTACACCAAATAATACTACATCTACAATTATTTTCATAAAATCGTTTTTAAGAAAATATATGATTTTTCGGGTTAACTCTTAGAGATTTTTTTAAATATTTCGGACGTCTATCGTGACTTGCGAATCGAATTCACAGCTAATGCTTCAACCGCTTCAAACGCGTCATTTTGTAAATCTGAACTATCCGAAATCATCAAAATTATACATCTTTCCTTTTTGTTCCATAAAATTAATTATAATGGGCTTACAACTTCAAAACAAAATTTTACCTCATATTTATTTTACACTAAATAATACTGCATCTAAAATTATGTTCATAAAAGTGTTTTCAAAACAACATGTTTTTTCGGGTTAAATTTTTGAGTTTTTTTTTTAATAGTTCGGACATCTAGCGTGACTTTTGAATCGAACTCCCAGCTAATGCTTCGACCGATTTTGATGGCCGACCACTTCTTATAAAGCTGAAGAAGTATAGTTAAAAAAAAAAAACGAACTACAACGTTACATTAAAACTACATACAATCAGAAATACGCCTCATTTTGTAAATCTGAACTATCCAAAATCATCGAAATTATACATCTTTCCGTTTTTGTTCCATAAAAGAGATTAAGATTGGGTGTACAACTCCAAAACAAAATATTTTTTCTTATTTATTTTACACAAAATAATACAACATCTAAAATTATATTCATAAAAGCGTTTTTAAAAAAAAAATGTTTTTTCGGGTTAAATCTTAGAGGTTTTTTTTTATATATTTCGGACGTCTAACGTGAATTGCGAATCGAATTCACAGCCAATGCTTCAACCGGTTTTGATGGTCGAGCACTTTTATAAAGCCGAAGAGTTCTAGTTTACAAAATAAACTAGAACATTACATTAAAACTACATACAAAAAGGAAACCGCTTCATTTTGGAAATCTGAACTATCCAAAATCATCTATATTATACATCTTTCCATTTTTGTTTCATAGAACTGATATGATTTCTTCGTATTTTTTTACACCAAATTATACTGCATCCAAAATAATGTTCATAAAAGTGTTTATAAAAAGACATGTTATTTCGGGTTAAGCTTTAGAGTTTTTTTTAATTATTTCGGACGTCTGGCGTGACTTGCGAATCGAATTCCCAGCTAATGCTTCGACCGAATTTAATGGTCGACCACGTATTATAAAGCTGAAGAGGTCTTGTGAAAAAAACAAACTACAACATTACATTAACTACATACAATCAGAAATACGCATCATTTTGTAAACCTAAAGTATCCAAAATCAACAAAATTATACATCTTTCCGTTTTTGTTCCATAAAACTGATTAAAATTCGGTTTACAACTCCAAAAGAGCATATTTCTTCTTATTTATTTTATACCAAATAATACAGTTATCACCATCGATCATTAACCAGACATATTAAAAATGCAAGCGATGCACACGCGCATCCGCTTCGCACCTTGGAATCATTCCCATGATGAAACCCAATACGAGGCTAAGGAAATATATCGGATCTGCATGGGAACTGCATGGGAACTGCAGATCAGCACTATAGTTATTTGAATATGGTAAATGTAAGAACATTCATTCTGGTTTTGGCTCTGGTCGGGATAGTACACGAATAAATCATTATAACGAAAACTCAATTCGTGTTTCATTTAAAGATACCAAGTTGGGTCTGTAAAATTAATTTTTTTATCTTTCACTAGGACCAATCTCTTAACTGGCGCCCGAGCAGGGACCCTTTCACAAGAACAAAAGGGTACCCTCGAAAATATACGAAAAAAGTGAAATAATTATAAAATATAAAAAAATGTGAATACGAAAAGAGTGAAATAATTTTAAAGCATAAAAAATATGAATACGAAAAAAGTGCAATAATAAGAAAAAAAGTGAACACGCAAAAATTAATATAATATAAAAGACGTAACGAAGTGAACACGGAAAAAGTTAACTAATAAGAAACCGAAAAAATCAGAAGTGTCATTAAGTGTTCTTTCCAAAATATAAATATTAATTACTTACGAGAAAAAAGTGACAAATCTGAGGGACTAAGGGAACTAATAGGAGAACGAAAAACCAGTGGTGTCATCAAAGCTTCCCTCGAAAATCTAAAGAGCAATAATCACTTACGAAGAAAAAGTGGCGAATCCAAAGGACGATTGTTGCACAAGGTAGTTAAACAAATTAAGTCAACAGATGAACTAAACACATACGAGCAATAAAAGAAGACTCCGGAATGTCGCTGCAGGATGAACTGGTTGCTTCTTACTCAGTAAGATTACACTTAAGTTTTTTGAACTCAATTATTCAAAACATATTAAAAAAAATGATATAATTATACTATACATACTTTTTTGTTGTCCTCTCGCCTGAGAACTTAAATATATAAAATAAGAGGAAAAAATATATATATTACCTTTCCATCAAATATAAAAACATGAAAAGGTACGAGCAAAAAATTTTCATAATTTAAAATTGAAAAATAATAAAGGAAAAAAAAGAGGAGTAGAAAAACAGAGTTCTTACGAACAAAGAAAGGGAAAGGGATTCACACATACTTTGGAAATAAACTAGTATTAAACTTATTTTTCGGTACCACTTTTAGCAAATATGGATGAGATTAAAAATTCAGTCACTCAGCTCACAGGAGCGGTCAATTCTGTCCTTGAGCAGTTGAGGTGGTTTGAAAATAGAGTTACTAAAATTGAACAGGGCAATTTCAGTCAGGCAATTTTAAATCAGCTTACCTCTCTTGAAAATAGGATAAAAAGTGTAGAAAATATTGGTTTGGGGACACCCACGAACCAACACGCGGGCGAAACTCGGGAAAAACTAAGAGGCCCAAATGACGAGACTGAATTAAGAGAAATCTCGAAGCTACCAGACTCGGTGAAGAAAATTCAGGTCTTTTATACACTATGTATCTTGGGTGCACAGTTGGGCAGAGGCCAAATTCCACTGTGCTAAAGGACTACGAAATTGTTCGTGGTGAGCCTATTTTTAGGGCAATCCTTCAGAACATACGGCAAAAGATAAGGGGAAATGCTGATTCCGCTCTAATATCTTATAATGTGTTTGATAGTGAGTGGACGGAAATTAAGAGGGTCCTATCGCTGCATTATGCAAATAAAAGGCATCTTAGGACCCTTGAGCATAAACTTAGTGAACTAAGGCAGAATGGCTCTAGAGTTGACGACTTTTATGCTACCGTGAACCATCAGTTCTCATTTATTATAAATAAAATTCGATCGAAAACATATTCCTCCGAGACGATAGACGCTTTGGTAGAAACCTACGGCAATCGGGCCTTGGATGTCTTCGTTCGGGGACTGAACGAGGACCTCTCGAGTCTTCACATAATCCAGAAGCCAAAAACTCTCCCAGAGGTCTATTCTGCGTGCCTTGATATGCAGAATCTTAATTAAAGGAATAACTCTGTGCATGTACAGGCTCAAAATATTATATCTTCCCCTGTACATTATAATTTTAAAACTGAGAGAATACATCCAATGCCGTCGGGAAATTCGGGCAGGTTTATGAATGGCAGAGTTGGGCAGAGGCCAAATTCGTCTTGGAATACGAGATTCCAAAACAGGCAATACCCGTCGCCAAGGCTAGGCCCGAAGCCTCCAATTAAGATGGAGGTTGACCACACCATTCAATCCAGAAATGTTAACTATATAAACCTTGCCAATCACCCAATTAAACGGGAGGCTAATTCAGATAGTTATCCCAGGAAACAACAGCGGCTGTATCATATGGTGACTGATGTCCCAGAGACTACTGAAGAACCAGGAACATCTAACTCACTAGAATCCCAAGAGGAAAATTTTGTGACAGATGCCGCTTCGTTTCCAGTGTACCATACTTATAGTACGTTACACGAGACGGGAAAATCTTTGATTTTCTCGTAGATACTGGTGCAAATAAAAACTTTTTTAAATCGAATTTAGCAGCAGCGTCTTCCCCTGTCCAGAAACCCTTCTATATCAGCAGTCCTGCTGGTAAAATATTAGTAAAGGACGAAATCCGCGGTAAATTTTTCTCCTTTGTTGACTGCGATCTAGATGTTACCTTTTCTATTCTTTCAAATCTAGAGTCGTTTGATGGAATCATCGGCGACGATACTCTGAAAGAATTAAAGGCTATCATTGATAGGGAAAAGAATGAACTAATCATCAAATCGGACATACGAATTCCCTTAAAAAACAAATCGTCTGACGTTGTAAACAATTTAGTAACACTTAACAAAAATGTTTCCGAAGCCGCCAAACTTAAACTGGAAACACTCTGTAATTCTTTCAATAACTTATTCGGTCCAGTTAATAACGATAAAGTAAAAACCAATGTCAAGGCCGAGATACGAACGACGACAGACAAAGCGATCTACACGAAGAGTTACCCATATCCGGCCTGTATGCGGCAGGAGGTCGAGAAACAAGTAAATGAACTTTTAGAAGAGAACATTATTCGACCATCCAATAGCCCATACAACTCACCAATATGGGTCGTACCGAAAAAACCCAAGCCTAACGGGGAAAAGCAGTACAGAATGGTCATAGACTAAAAACGTCTTAATTCTGTAACTGTTCCAGACACCTACCCTATTCCTGACATAAGCAACACTCTCGCGAGTCTTGGAGATGCAGAATTCTTTACCACATTGGACCTCACCTCGGGTTTTCACCAAATAGCCACGAGGGAAAAGGATATCTCTAAAACGGCCTTTTATACAATGAATGGTAAATTCGAGTACGTCAGACTACCCTTCGGTCTCAAGAATGCTCCGGCAATCTTTCAGCGAATGATTGATGACGTCCTAAAGGAACTGATCAGAAAGATCTGTTATGTCTATATTGACGATATAATCATATATAGCAAAACAGAAAAAGATCACCTGAGGGACATTGAAACAGTCTTTTCAAAGATCGACGAAGCTGGACTTAAAATAAATCTAGAGAAAACTCAATTCCTAGACACCAGTGTAGAATTCCTTGGTTATGTAGTAACCTCAAATGGTATTCTTCCTAATCCTGAAAAGGTAAAGGCTATCGAAGCCATCCTTCCCCCAAACACCTTAAAAGAATTAAAGAGTTTCCTAGGACTCACATCATACTATAGACGCTTTAAAAGGGACTATGCTAAAATTGTTAACAAACATGACTCGTGGCGAGTTATCTCAGGTAAGAGCCAATCAATCTAGGAAAGTTCCCATTAAACTAGACGACGCTGGAATCAAGGCTTTCGAAACTTTGAAACAACTTCTTACCTCGGCAGAAGTATTAGCCTTCCCTGATTTCGAAAAACCTTTTAATTTAACGACTGACGCTTCAGACTATGCCATCGGCGCTGTTCTGTCCCAAGGGGACAGAACAGGCATATGCCACAAATGAGAAAGAACTTCGTGCCATAGTTTGGGCACTCGACCATTTGAGGAACTACTTGTACTGTGCGAAAAAGATCCGCATATACACTGATCACCAACCCTGTAAATCAAACTTTGTGGCTGATGCCCTTTCGCGACTTAGAACAGAGTTCAACCACCTTTCAGGTTTAGATTCCTCTTCTTCACGGACAGATACAGCGACAGAAACAAATACGGAAGATGCAGACTCAGGACGGACACAGACCACTCGTAATACAGAAACCACTGATGAGGGGCGAAGCGAACGAACAAATGAAGCGGAAACAGGCACTGCAGAGGGAGGACTGTGCGAGGAATCTTTTGACAGCGATGATTCCGGAACCATGCACAGTAATCAATCAAATAGTATTTAAGATCGGCGTAGACCTTTGTTCCCACGAGGAACCACATCCTGGCTATCATCGCCATTACATCTCCACGAGGAAGTTAGACAGGTGTAAGCTTATCAAATCCTTGAAAGAAAATCTTAACCCAAATGTAATCAATGGGCTTAAAATCCAGGAGAATTTCCTAGGAAAGCTACAAGATGTATATCTAGAGAGTTTCAGAAAACACAAAATTAGGGTAACACAGAGGGTAGATGAAGACATAGCCAACGCAGAGCGTAAATTCTGTATAATTGAAAACGTGCACAGAAGGGCTCACCGCGCTCCTAGGGAAAACGAGGAACAAATACTTGAAAAATTTTATTTTCCACAAATGATGTCCAGCATAAGAAGATTTGCTGCTTCTTTTGACATTTGTAAGGCTAACAAATACGACAGACACCCCGTAAACCCTGAATTGCAGGACACGCCTGTACCTCGCAATCCATGCGAAATAATCCATATGGACATTATTGAAATTCAGAATGAAAAATTTCTATCAGTCATGGATAAGTTTTCCAAATTTTCCAAATTCTTTCACATTAAAGAAAAATCAGCAATTTATATAAGAAACAAGGTCATGAAAATTCTGCATTATTTTACTGTCCCATTATTTTAGTCACGGACAACGAAAGGGGCTTCCTTAGCCCAATTGTGCTAAACCTAATTAAAAGCCTAGGGGTAAAGTTGCACTTAACCATCACATAGAAGCGAGGTCAATGGCCAAATAGAGAGAATCCACTCTACAGTCATGGAGATATATCGATGCCTTACAACCTTACAACAATACAGTACATTCCATCACAAGTAGGACACCTGTGACGTATTCTTCAACCGGCCGCAGAGAGTTAATTACCAAAATTGAACATACGTTCAAAGATTAATAAAGACCTTAGAGGTTTAATAAAAAAGAATATGAAGGCCAGAAATCTAAGGCATAATTTGAAAAAAGAGGTCCCGAGGATATACTGCCCAGGCGACATAGTATACGTTGCTATTAAGGGCATAAAAAGCAAAAACAAGCCATTGTATAAGAAAGAAATTGTAGCTAAGAACAATCGAGTTACTGTTTTAACAGTAAGCGGCAAAAAAATCCACAAGGCTAATCTAAAAAACATAAAATAAGTTAGTATACATTTCTTTTTCTCTCTCCCTTTTTAATTTAATATAACAAAAAAAAAAAGGATAATGAAACAATGTGAAATAAATTGCATTTTTGCTATTAGCTTACTGAAGTATGCCTTGGAGCTTTATTTCTCACGACACAAGGGGCCGGTTCACTTATATAATTATTTAACCATAATTGCGGTGGTGTTGATCCTCGTACTCTAGTAGATTGTTTGAATTTTTACCTTACAACCAAAGCGGATAAATACGACCCTTCCCATCCGGAGTGACTACCCCGAAAATTTTATGGAGACTACCTCATCGGGCATCTAGGGACCAAATGAATTTAAAGCACAGTAGAAAATGAAAAATGAATTTAACAAATACATGAAACATTAAGTCAAAAAATAAGACGAAATTCACATAAATGAGTAAAAGAAAAAAAAAAGATACATACAATTGTAAATGTCATTAAACTATGACTTACTTTGACCTAGATTTTAAGATAAAAATTGAATAACATAAATTTTATTAAACCTTGTTATATTGCAGATTAGTAGTTCTTTTCACTCTCATGCAGACCCTACATATATTCGCTTACGAATCTCCGATTGAGACAATTAAAGAAGGAAACGCTTGGGTGACAAATGGATTTTTTAGATTAATACACGTTATTGACTTGACAAAATATGACGCACTCATACAAGACACTGAACATCTGATGTTCCAACATGTTAAGGACAAAGAAATGAGACCTATCATAAATTATCACTTAGACTAAATTAAGGATCGCCTTAACGAACTGCGGGACGCTAGGGTGAGGTTGGTTGGTCAATAAATTGGATAGGGACTGCTTTTAAAGTGATAGGTGGTTCACCTGACGCAGCAGACTGGGACAACAATTTAGAGAAGCAGACATACATTATTAAGAATAACAACCGACAATATGTAATTAACGAGAAACTGTTCGACACGACGCGAGAAGTTACAGGAAAAATTAACAATATAATAGACGGATACAACAATGCCATAGAAAAAGGACTGACTGACCAAATTAGACACGACTTACTTAACAAAATACTTATTTTAAAGGAAGGGGTCAATGAGATAGTAAGAGCTTGCCAAATGGCTAAGAACGGCATAGTCAACAGCAATCTATTGGACTCAGAAGAGATTAATACTATTATAAACGAACTTGAAACATTGCCTTATCAAAACGTTGTAGAAGCTATTGAATACGGCCGACCTTCAGTATATGGTAACGGAACATTAACGCTATATGTCCTGTCCATACCTAAGACGGACCCAAAGGTATAGCACCTGGTTACGGCTCGCGCTGCAATTAAAAACGGTAGACAAATCGACCTGGACTTTTCAAGACTTCTTATAAGCCACGACAAGACGTACGTTTTGAACGGAAAATGTCTAAATATAGGTAATACATCTGTGGGTGAAGAAAGCATCCTTGAAGAACTGCCAGAAGACTCCTGCTTGCCCAGAATACTTAAGGGCGGTAATGCACTCTGCGACTATAAAACAACGAATAAAGAAATAATCGAACTGGTTGGAGAAAACACTATTTTTCTGACAAACTTCAACGGAACAGTTTTAAATAAAAATTCCTCTATTCCGTTAGTAGGTACCTACCTGATACAGCTGAACAATGACACGGTACACATTAAGGAGAAGACATACCTCAGCAGAATGCTTTACAGTCCGCAGGCACTTCCGCCGGTCCTGGCCAACGTAACCAGTAACAGAATCAAACCGAACCTGGAATACGTGCATGACCTCATCGAGCTCATCAATATCTTAACCAAAAACCTTAACTCTTCTATTCTTACAGAAATCTTTATTTTCATAGCAT
This sequence comes from Rhingia rostrata, assembly GCA_949824845.1. Lineage (NCBI taxonomy): Eukaryota > Metazoa > Arthropoda > Insecta > Diptera > Syrphidae > Rhingia > Rhingia rostrata. Next base: position 32,629,684 of record OX463759.1, read on the forward strand.
TCATCACTACTATTTGCCTATTCTGGAAGAAGATTTACGGAAAGGTCAATATCCCGAAGCTCCACCTATCCTGTCGTCGAACACTAATTCCACGTCCTCCCCAAGCGGTCAATAGCAGTAACAAAGTCCAAAGTTCATCTCCATGTCCACTAAACGATCTGCGGGACGCAGATACTTAAAGGGAGGGCAGTTATCACCATCGGTCATTAACCAGACCTAAAAAAATGCAAGCGATGCACACGCGCATCCGCTTCGCACCTTGGAACCATTCCCATGATGAAACCCAATACGAGGCTAGAGAAATATATCGGATCTGCATGGGAACTGCAGATCAGCACTTTAGTTATTTGAATATGATAAATGTATCTAGTGAAGTAAGAACATTCATTCTGGTTTCGGCTCTGGTCGGGATAGTACACGAATAAATCATTATAACGAAAACTTAATTCGTGTTTCATTTAAAGAGACCAAGTTGGGTCTGTAAAATTAATTTTTTTATCTTTCACTAGGACGAATCTCTTAACTTATACTACATCTAAAATTATATTCATAAAGGCGTTTAAAAAAAAAAAAACATATTTTTTCGGGTTATATTTTAGAGTTTTTTTTAAATGTTTCGGACTTCTGGCGTTACTTGCGAATCGAACTTACTGCTAATGCTTCGATCGATTAGATCGACTAGTTAAAAAAATAAACTACAACATTACATTTAAACTACATACAATCAGAAATACGCACCATTTTGTAAATCTGAACTATCAAAAATCAACAAAATCATACATTTTTCCGTTTTTGTTCTATAAGACTGATTAAAATGGGTTTACAACTCCAAAATATTTGTTCATATTTGTTTTACACTAAATAATACTGCATCAAAAGTTATGTTCATAAAAGCGTTTTCAAAATAACATGTTTTTTCGGGTTAGATTTAAGAGTTTTTTTTTTGTAATATTTCGGACGTCTAGCGTGACTTGCGAATCGAATTCCCAGCGAACGCTTCTACCATTTTTTATGGTCTACCGCTTATTATAAGACAGAAGGGGTCTTGTTAACGAAAAAAATACAACGTTACATTAAAACTACATATAAAAAGAAAACCGCGTCATTTTGTAAAACTGAACTATCCAAAATCATCAATATTATACATCAGCATTTCATAGAACTGATTAAAATGGGTTTTCAACTCCGAAACAACATTTTTCTTCGTATTTTTTTACACCAAGTTATACTGCATCCAAAATAATGTTCATAAAAGCATTTTTAAAAAGACATGTTTTTTCTGATTAAGCTTTAGAGTTTTTTAATTATTTCGGACGTCTGGCGTGACTTGCGAATCGAATTCCCAGCTAATGCTTCGACCGATTTTAATGGTCGACCAAGTATTATAAAGCTGAACAGGTCCAGTGAACGAAATATATATTACATTAAAACTACATGCAATCAGAAATACGCGTCATTTTGTAAATCTGAAATATCCAAAATCATCAAAATTAAACTTCTTTCCTTTTTGTTATATAACTTAACACCGACAGACAACTTACACGCGAGTTATATGTTTTTAAAATAATAAAAAAACAGTTTTGACCTTTACATATAGATTTATTAATTCTTAGTGAAAGTCCGCCGTCCAAGCGTCGCTGCAACTTGTCACTAGATTATCGGTATATGAATTGGCAGTCTGTTCAACATTTGCATTTGGTTTTTATTTGCAATATTTGCTGACTGCTGTTGACCGCTGTTGAACTTCGTTTCCGTTGGTTTTGCTGCTGTAGCGGAAAACGCTATGGGTTGATGTTTGGTGTTGCCTTCGGCTGATGTTGCTGAGGTTGCATATGTAACTCCTCCTCGGTTTGAATAAGAATTCTCCCGAATTCTTCTAGTAACACTATTTTCCTTATTTATAATCTTTACATTCACATTTCTTTTTTTAAACCAAAATGTTAACATAATTGTACCTAAGATAAATAATGTACAAAGTGTGGCGTTTATTCCATACGAAATATTTTTATGCCATTTTAGTTCCTTAATTTCTTTAATGTTTTCAAAGTTATTATTTACAATGTTTTCAAAAGTAATCATTTCAACTTTACTATAATTATATATATTACTTGGATAAAAAAATCGGTCTTTGATGATTTGTTTCTGATTATTAAATGTTTCTTGATATAATTCTATTTCACAATTGTAAAAATTAATTAAGTTATTTTTATTTAAAGTTATATTTCTGTCATCGCAGTTTTGTTTCAATTTTTCTTGCACAGCATTTTTTATTAGTATTGTCTCATCGTCTAATGACTCAATTTTAGTTCTGTTATTATATTTAAATTTACATTGATTTTTTAAAACACAGTTCTTACTAGTTTTTAAATCTTTTAACATAGAGTTTTCCTTATAATTAAACGTTTTATTTTCTATTGTAACAATATATTCATTAACTTCATCTATCTCTAAATAATCTTTATTCGGCATTGAAGTTATAAGTTTTAAATCTGTTTTAATATAGTTCTTTGGTATCTTAACAGCAATAACTAATGATTGATCTTTATATTTTAATATTCCGACTTTAACTAATTTTAATTTATAGAAATCGATATCATACAATTTTATTTCTTTTGCCGTAAAAATACTCGGATGGATAACATTATTTTTTGCGGAGGCAATATTGTCTTGAATTTGATCTACTTTATTTTCTAAATATTGTAATTTTAACATTTGATCTAAATACATTGAATGTCTTTTAATTTGATCATTCTCTTTCCTAATTAATTGAAGTACATGTAGTGTTTTATTTCTGTCTTCCTCTATTGCCATTCTGAGTATATTGAATGAGTCATTAAAATGAGTGTTTATTGAAATTTGTTTGTTTAAATTTGTAATAGCGTTATGATTATTTTTTTCACTAACGTCTAATTTTTCTAATATCTCTTGCCTATCATTGTCGTCCATTGTTCCGAACAACCACTTATGAAGGGTGCCTACTAAATTAATCAGTCCCCTTTTTTGTCTATTTTCTTTTGGAATTATAGATGAAATTTTAGCTCTAATATTTAATATTACTTCGCTTAGTAGTTCTTTACTGTCAATATCTAATTTTTCAATATTAGTTTCAATTTGGCTAAGTATGTTGTTTATGTCTATGGGATTAATTACATGTAAAATTGTATTAGTTTCATTAACGATTGCTACTTCTTGAACTTTTACTATGGTGTATCCTATTTCTTCATGTATTGGACTTACTTGCAGAAGTCCCTGGGTTACTGAGATTGTTATTAGAAATATTATTGCCACGACCAGTATCTGTAAATTTTAAAGGTCGTTTAATGTTTGCCATATGTACATTTCTTAAGGATGTTAGTCTATAGTATGGTTCGTCTTTATGTCTAAGTCTTTTGTAGTTTCGTATATGCCCAGTAGATCTGTTTTCGTTGTATTGTTCTCTAGTCAGATTCCTTTTGTTTATTATATAATGTTTGACGTTATTGATTCTTTTTTGTAATTCAGAACTGCTTATTTTTTCTTTTGCTTCTCTAGGAGTGCACTTAATAGTTGAGTGATATCGATCGTTATAGTTTAATATAACCATCTGTATCTTCATTTCGGTTGAGAGCTCCTTATCCTCGATCCCTGTTATTTTTTCTAACAAAGTTGAGTGTACTCTCTCTATATCTGCGTTGCCAGTATGATTGTTTGGTTTCGTCAGATGAACCTCGACATTTTCATTTTGTAAATAATTAATTATTTGTTCTGCTCTGAATTCATTGTCCATTATTATTGTCTTTGGTTTCCCGAATTTTGCAAAATGTTCTATCATAAGTGCTTTCTTAGCTCTCCAATTTCTATCCGTTATGCAATATGCAGCAGCGAATTTTGTTAATTTATCTATTGTCGTAACAAAAGCTTGTTTTTTAAAATGAAATATATCTAAGTGAATAATTTCGTTCTTTTCTGTTGGGGTTTGTGAAATTTGAAATTTCGGCTTTATAGGTTTTCTATCGTACTTAATTTGTCTACATTTATTGCAGTTGTTTATTATAAGGTGTATATGGTCTCTAAGTGTTGGAAAATATATTTTATCCTTTAAGCTATAATAACATTCATTTATTCCACTATGCATTGACTCATTTGTATGATATAATGATATCTGCTTATGTAATTCTTCTTCCGTTAATATCTCACTTGCTCTTTTTGTACATCGTATAAACATAATTGTTGGATCCGATGAAAACATTGATATTAGAATTAATTGAATTTTGTGATAATCTGTATCAGATACTTCAGAATAAATACCTGTTCTACCTTTTTTAATATATTGTCTTAGTAAATCTTTTATTAAATTTTCGTTGTCCAATGGATCTATTTCTATAATTCGTCTTTTATGTAATATCTGAGGTTCCGCAGGGCTGTAAGTCAGTATAATTTGTGTTTTATATTTGTTCACAATATCATTTTTTATACCTATGTGATCTAACATTTGCTCGTCCACTGAATGGTTTGTATCGGAAAGTTCCAAATTTGATTCTTCATCATTAGTTGTATTAATCTTTTCCGTATTTTCTAATCTGCTTAAATAGTCAGCTACCTTATTTTCCTTACCCTGTAAATATTCTATTTCATAATTGTATTCCTGAAGTTTTAACAACCACCGTTGATGTCTCTGTGAAAACTCCTTGCCTTTATATTTGCTATTAAGATATTTTATTGGTATATGGTCTGTTACAATTTTGAATTTATTTCCATATAAATATGGTCTAAAATAATTGACTGCATATATAATTGATAAAAATTCTTTGTCAGTAGTGCTATAGTTCTTTTCATGATTATTAAGTGTTCTTGACACAAAACAAACAGGATGACCTTGTTGCGACAACACTGCTCCAATGGCATAGTCACTAGCATCTGTCGTTATAACAAACGGTTTATCATATTCCGGGTATTTCAAGATAGGGTGGGATGATATTAGACTTTTCAAGTTTTCAAATGCCGTAATATACTGAGGATCATTAATGTTAATTTTAGTATCTTTTTTCAGATATTTTATCATCGGGTGAGCTATTTTCGAATAGTCCTTTATAAATTTTCTGTAAAAGCCTGTTGTTCCTAAAAATCCTTTAAGTTGTCTCTCTGTTTTAGGGATGTCCAAATCCTGAATTGTTTTGACTTTATTAGGATTTGGCTTAATACCGTCAACTGTCAAAATGTGACCCAAGAATTCTGTATTATGTTTGAGAAAACTACATTTATCAACCTGAATTTTTAAATTATGTTCTTGCAGTTTTTTAAAAATGTTAGCTAATGAATGTTCATGTTCTTCTAGTGTTGTTGAGAAAATAAGTATATCATCTAGATATACAACACATATTTGATTAATATATTCGCGAAGAATCTCATTCATTAAACGTTGAAATGTTGCCGGGGCATTTTTTAATCCAAACGGCATTCGGACATATTCATATAACCCTACTGGAGAAACAAAGGCAGTTTTTTCAATGTCTTTCTCGGATACCAGTATTTGATGATAACCTTTGGCTAAATCTATAGTACTGAAATATTGCGCTTTGCCAAGTTTGTCAAGGATACTATCAATATTAGGCAAAGGGTACTTATCATCGACTGTCACCTGGTTCAATCGTCTATAGTCAACTACAATTCTAAATTTATCTATTCCAGAATTATCTTTTTTTTTTGGTACTACTATAATTGGTGAACTGTATCTGCTATTACTCTTTCTAATTATACCTTGTCGTTCCATTTCTTCCATTTGCTTTCTTACCTCAGCTTCGTGCTTCGGTGGGTACCTATATAGTTTAGAATTTATTTGCTCTTCTGTTGTCGTCCTTATTTCGTGAACAACTGTATTCGTATTTGTTAATATATCTCCCTCTTTATATAGAAGCTTGTTAAATCTTTGAATCAATTTCTCTATTACTGCTCTTTCTTTATCATGTAAATGGTCTAATTGGAGATTTTGCATTTCACTTACATCAAGTACATTAACCTTTTCTTGCACAGTTTTAGTTAAGAATGGAAGGCTCACTCCATTAGTCATGATAATTTCTTCTTTTTCTATACTAATATTACTCACATTTTTCAAGATCCAATCCATTCCTATTAGCATATCATATGATTTTTCTAACTTCATACTAATCCACTTTATTCTTGCATTTTCTGGATATTTAAATTCAGTGGGGCATAATGTTGCCACAGTTTTGTTAGGTGTTTTTACTTCTCCCTCTATCGTATTAATTGCTTTTGAATTCTGATCCAATACTTTGTATTTTAAATGGGATAACTTTTCTTGACTTAATATACTAATCGTAGATCCTGTATCTACTAACGCTAAACATTTGTTTCCTTCTATAGTCAAAGTTATATAAATTTTATTCTTTTCCGAGGCTAATTTGTAAAAAAACGTGTCGTCGATAGAGTTTGTTTCAGATCTACTGAGGTTATCTACTTCCATAGACTGAGGTCGTTGTCTACTCTTTCGGCTGTCATTTCCATTGTTATTTTGCTGTGACCTATTAATCTGTGGATTGAACTGATAATTCGGTCTTGGATGCCAGTTATTATTAAAATTTTGATTTGGTCTTAATTGATTAGATCGAGAGTTATTATATCTATTGGTCTGTTCATTATTATTAAATCTCTGTCTGTTGTTGTTGTTTTGCCTACTCTGGTCTGTCGTACTCAAGTGTTTACTGTACTTATTATAACGTAAATTTCCTTGATCCTGTCCAATAAAATTATTAACTATATTTCTAATTTCTGACAAATTACTCTTTCCCATTACTGCGGCGGCAAGAGCACCAGATACTAATTCCTTCACTTTTTGAATAATCATACCACAAAATATACTTGTCATAACCTCTCCATTATCAATAAAAGCGGCATATTCAGTTATATCCTCTACTAATAACCTTATCTTATTGTCTAAATCACTGATAGTACTCACTCTCAATGCTCCGATATCCGTGGTTATCGTCATTTGATCTTTTGACGATCGGTAGTGCTGCTTCAGCTTGGTGGAGCACGATGTCCAATTTTCTGGTGGGCTGGTGTTTAATAAATTTTTTGCTCCTCCTAGAATTTTTGTATCATATATAATGAGATACATTCTAGTTTTTTCTGCCTCATCTGTGTAGTCATCCAGGGTTCTGGTTACCGCATTGATGAAGGAAGGCAATGTTCCCGTTTCTCCATTGAATGTTGGCAAGAATCGTATTTCTCGTTCAAGCCTGGCTCTGGAACTTGACGGCTGGTTGTTTTGGTGAAGTAGCTGTGTCAGAGCCACTAGACATTGTTCTATTGGATTTGGATTTTCATTCATTTCGCGATGTTGGTCGAACACTTGCTCTCGTTGTCTTTGGCGATCAATTTTGCACTTTTTCAAGATTTTCACTCAATCACGATTCACTATTTTTTTTTTTGTTTATGTGTTGTGTCTGCATGAACCACTAAATTTCACTTTGGTTCACTTCGTATCTCACTTTTAATTAATTTCGAATCACTGGATCTCTTTTCTTCGAATGAGATCCTACCGACTGCGCCAGTTATATGTTTTTAAAATAATAAAAAAACAGTTTTGACCTTTACATATAGATTTATTAATTCTTAGTGAAAGTCCGCCGTCCAAGCGTCGCTGCAACTTGTCACTAGATTATCGGTATATGAATTGGCAGTCTGTTCAACATTTGCATTTGGTTTTTATTTGCAATATTTGCTGACTGCTGTTGACCGCTGTTGAACTTCGTTTCCGTTGGTTTTGCTGCTGTAGCGGAAAACGCTATGGGTTGATGTTTGGTGTTGCCTTCGGCTGATGTTGCTGAGGTTGCATATGTAACTCGCGCGAAAGAAAATGCTGACCAAACGTCTGGAGCAATGAACCAAATTTCCAGGGAAATTCACATGACTACTTGCATGCGCAAAAGAAGTGCTGATCAAACGTCTGGAGCAACGAATCAAAATTCCAGGGAAGTTCACATTGTGAATAGAAATGCAAGCTTTCGTTATTTAAGTTGAACATGTAATAGTTTAGTTATTATCGACTCGCCAATGAATAAAGGTCAGAGCAACCTGCTCTGAAAAAGATTTTTTTAAGTTCTTGTGCAGATTTTTTATTAACTGGCGCCCAACGTGGGGCTGCATTCTGCAACACTGTTAGATTACTGTTAACGTAAAGCTCGACTGAACTCAGGCAATAACCAAGCCTAAAACCAGTAAAAGTGTTTGTGAATAAAAAGTGGAAAACCAAACCACCAACATAACGCTCGACTGAACTCAGGCAATAACCAAGTCTAAAACCAGTGAAAGTGTTTGTGAATAAAAAGTGGCTAACCAAACCACCAACATAACAGTGAAATCAATAAAGTGTGGACAACCAAGCCACCAACAAAAAACAAAAAAAAAACAAAAACGTGGAAGAAATAAAGAGTGAACAACCAAGCTCAGCGAAGTAACCGAAAGAGTGGACAACAAAACCACCACGATAACAGTGTAGTGATAGGGAAAACGAAGGCCCCCGAGTAGTTGTACCAACCATAGGAACAAAAAGGAGTCAGTAAACACTGACAGCCGCCCTAACCAGCAGGAAGCAGCCCAGAACCCACAAAATAAACAACGTTAAGAAGAGATGCTACAAGAATTTTTTTTAACATTATTGTAAGTCATTTGTAAATAACATAAGTATTAATAAAGAATTGATTATAAAATTAATTAGTTTTTACTAAATTATTGCCCTGTACCTTGATTATAACATCCGTTTTATTTACTCGAACAAGTGATATAGTTGATTGTCTCATTTTCAAAAAAAAACATATACATATTTCGAAAGATGTCAAACCCTAACAATCTAATAAGACCAGCTCGTCTGGAAGTCCCTGTAGATAATGTTGCAGCTCCTCAACCTCCTGCTCCCATTCCTCAACCTAATGTAATTAACGACGACATGATTCAGACGATTACACAATTAGTAACTCAAGCCCTTCAAATACAGGGACGACAACTTTTTAATTCCATCATGAACCCTGCGTCCGACATTAATAATGATATTGACCAGCCAATAAATCTGGCTAATGATAGGAATTTGTCCGAAATGGACAAAGTACCCGACGTAGTGAAAAGCCTAAGAGAATTTTCTGGCCAATCACACGAATTTAATTTATGGAAAAAGAGCGTCGATAGGATACTCAAAATCTATGAACATCTAAAGGGAACCCCCAAGTATTATGGGATCTTATCAGTCATCAGAAACAAAATTACGGGCTACGCAGATGTCGCCCTAGCATCGTACAATACTCCACTAAACTGGGATAAGATATCAAAATGTCTTACCCTCCACTACGCGGATAAGAGGGACTTAGGAACCCTCGAATACCAAATGACAACTTTGGTACAAGGTAGTAGTATGATTCCTGAGTTCTATCAGGCCGTCTACCACCACCTGTCGCTTATCTTAAATAAGTTAGGATCAACGGATATGAGTCAGGAGTCCATGAATAACATGACTCAGTGTTACCGGGACAAAGCTCTGGATACCTTCGTCAGAGGGTTGAGAGGCGACTTGCCTAGGTTACTCAGTATCCGTGAGCCTGCTGACTTACCCCAGGCTTTACACCTTTGCTTAAAATTACAAAATATCGATTTCCGAACCCAACATGCAAACAACTCGCAAGCTAGCACCCGGAAAACATTTCAACAAACACCGCCTCCAGCTCCTCCTAGAAGAAACAATTTTTCACATTCAGGACCAGCACCGATTGCCGCACCCAGAAGAGAATTTCATCCCCAGTTACTCCATAACCCAAGAAATGCTAATCCACCACAGTTTTATAGGAATCAGCCGAACTGCCAGTATCCACAGCAACGACCACCAGCAAATCAACGCCCGCTTCCTCCAAAGCCAATGGACGTTGACTATTCCGTCCGATCCCAAAATGTGAACTATCAGAACAGACCCCGCAACCAACAGTTAGCTCCACAGAAACGCCAACACTCACAACAGGTACATCAGCCACACAAATTGCAGAGAGTCTATCACACTGAAGGGCCCGAACCAGACGAGAGAACATCGGAAGAATACGAAAACGAGATAGAAGAAGAAGGCCAAAACCACGAGCAGACATTGACGAATTACATTGACTCTCAAGATCACCTTGAGTTTGACCAACCTGAAGAACTCGACGATATTTATTTTTTAGATTAGCATCCTCTTCACTTCCCTTTTTCGAACATATTTCTAGAAGTGGAGAGACCCTAAAATTTCTCATCGACACCGGCTCAAACAAAAATTACGTCCAACCACGTCATATTAAGAATCCTTTACTGAATAATAAACCCTTTTATGCTCATTCTGTTGGAGGAAGCATCAAAATAACACATCATGCACTAATTCAACTTTTCGGTCCTCAAACAGACAAAATACAATTTTTTATCCTCCCCAGTCTCATTTCATTTGATGGGATCATAGGACATGATACCCTAAAACATTTAAAAGCAATTATCCATACGAGTAAAGATCATATGTCTATTCACCCTGTCCCCACCCACCAAAGAATTTCAATCCCTCTCAAACAACATCAATCACAATTTGTCAATAACATTAATATTAGAACCGATCACATGAGTAAGGAGCAACATTCTAAACTCCTTAAAGTCATTCATAAAGGTCCCAATGTTTTTTCGGAACCAAATGAAAAATTGACATACACCACCACTGTTAAAGGAGAAATCCGAACTACAACGCGAGATCCCGTGTATTCGAAATCATACCCATATCCTATGGCACTTAAAAATGAAGTCGAAAAAGAAATACAAAAGCTACTAGAAGATGGAATCATAAGACCATCAAATTCTCCTTACAATTCTCCTGTTTGGGTTGTCCCCAAAAAAATGGATGCTTCGGGAGAAAAGAAATTTCGAATGGTAATCGACTACCGTAAGCTAAACGCTGTGACTATTGCCGACAAGTATCCAATTCCAGAAATATACGAAATTCTCGCAAATCTAAGCAAAAATCAATGGTTTTCAATTGTAAACTTAAGAAGTGGTTTTCATCAGATCCCACTTAAAGAATCTGATATAGAAAAAACTGCCTTTTATGTAAATAACGGCAAGTTAGAGTTTACTCGCCTGCCATTTGGGCTTAAGAATGCCCCTTCCATTTTCCAGAGAGCCCTTGACGACATCCTAAGAGATCTCATTGGAAAATGTTGGTACGTCTACATCGATGACATTGTCATCTTCGGGAAAGACGAAACCAAACATTCTTTGAATCTAGAAAAAGTATTTCATACCTTAGAAGCCGCGAATATGAAAATTCAACTAGATAAATGTGAATGATTTCAGAAGGAAGTCGAATTTTTAGGATTTATTATTGGCAGATCTGGAATAAAAACTAACCCAAAAAAAGTGCAGGCTATAGTTGATCGACCTATTTCCGAAAACCTCAAAGAGCTTCGATCCTTTCTCGGAATGTCTGGATATTATCGCCGCTTTATAAGAGATTACTTAAAGCTGGCGAAACCTCTGACATCCCTTCTAAGAGGGGAAGACGGACACGTGTCCAAAAATATGTCAAAGAAAAAACTAATTCAGTTAGATCAAAAAGCAATCGAAGCATTCAATAAATTAAAAAACTCTCTTGTTTCTGAAGAAGTAATTCTCCAATACCCAGGCTTTAGCAAAAGCTTTCAGCTAACAACCGACGCTTCTGACTACGCCATTGGTGCAGTTTTATCACAAGATGATAAGCCAATCACATTTCATTCCCGAACCTTAAGTAAAACGGAAGAAGGTTACGCCACAAACGAAAAAGAAATGCTGGCGATTATTTGGTCCCTCAATTCTTTAAGAATCTTCCTTTACGGATCCCGGAAAGTTAACATTTTTACAGACCACCAACCACTTACCTATGCCCTGAGCAATAAAAATACAAACTCCAAAATGAAACGGTTGAAAGCCATATAGGAGGAGTATAATTACGAATTAAAATACAAACCAGGAAAGGAAAATGTGGTTGCTGATTCCCTTTCAAGGCCTCCCCAAATAATTGAAATTCACTCAATGACCCCAACCGAACATAGTGCAGATAGCTCAGCGCAAAACCTCATACCATTCGTAGAGACCCCCATCAACGTTTTCCGAAACCAAATTTTACTCAAAATAGGAGACGAAAATAGTTATCAAATTCAGAACCCCTTCGATAACTATACAAGACATACTTTGATACGACAGGACTACTTAGAAAACGACATCATTGATATCTTCAAAAGATATCTCAATCCAAATATTATAAACGGACTCCTCACAGACGAAAGGACGATGGGACGAGTACAGGAAATTTATCCTTTATACTTCAAAGACTACCGTATTCGTTTCACCCAGAAAATGGTTGAAGACGTACCAAACCAAGTAGAGCAAGAAGAAAAAATTCTAAAGGTACATCGTAGAGCCCATCGCAACGCCGAAGAAAACCGAGTTCAGTTGCTAGAAAACTTCTATTTCCCTAAAATGTCTTCAAAAATTAAAAACCTAGTAAAACGTTGCATAACCTGTAAAGAAAATAAATACGACAGACACCCTAATAAGCCGCATTTGAGTCCTACACCCATCCCTAATTATCCGGGACACACCATTCATATCGATATCTTTTCTACCGAAAAACAACTTGTCTTAACAGCCGTCGATAAATTCACAAAATTCGCTCAAAGCAGAATTATTTCATCACGATCAATCGAAGATATTAAACGACCATTAAGAGATATTTTATTTTTCTTCTGCGTCCCCGAAGCTATCGTAATAGACAACGAAAAGGCTCTAAATTCAGCTTCAATTACATCGATGCTGGAAGACGACCTTCAAGTAAAGATTTTTAAAACGCCGCCATACAAAAGCGAAGTGAACGGTCAAGTTGAACGTTTTCACTCCACTTTAGCTGAAATCATGAGATGTTTAAAATCAGACGGACCTGCACGGTCTTTTGAAGAACTCTTGGAACGAGCTGTGAACGAATATAATTTCACCATCCACTCAACGACAGGTAAGAAACCAATAAAACTATTTTATGGGCGAATACCTAGACTAAATCCCGAACAGTTCGAAAAAACACGGTTGACTAACATCGAAAGACTTAGAATTAAACAAGAGAATGATACTAAATACCACAACAAGAAAAGGAAACCGATCAAAGATTATCAAATAGGACAATCTATTTATATTAAAAATAATAAACGGCTAAGTTCGAAACTAACCGGCAGATACCGGCAAGAAATAGTTAAGGTAAATAAGAACTCTACTGTCATAACCGAATCCGGCAAAGTAGTTCATAAAAGTAACATCAGAAATTAAACTTTATCTTTCCAGATGTGCGCTAGGCACTTGCCAGGCAACCATGCAAATATTGGACTTTTCAAACGCACAAATAGTAACCTTTCACGTTGGACAGACGAAGATACAAGACGGATACTTTAAACTAATACATGTTATCGACTTAGACCAATACGACCAATTCATATCTGCAATAACCCCTATCCTTAAACTTAAATCAACTCAAAACCATACAATATTCCCTTTGCTATCACACGAGTTGCAACAAATAAAAAATCTTTTGCATAACTTGAAACCGCGATTAACAAAACGTTCTTTAGATTTTATTGGTAGCGCATGGAAATGGATTGCCGGGAATCCAGACCATGACGACTTTGTCACCATCAAAGAAAAAGTCACAGACGTATTAAAGAATAATAATATGCAAGTTGTCATAAATCAATTATGCAATGAGAGGATTAATAATATCACTAAAATTCAAAATGAAATACAGAAATTGTTAAAAGGAAACAATAAATTAAGCTTCGAGGTAATAGCAAATGTGCAATACAAAATTAAACTTGTAAAGGAGGAAATAGAAAATATTAACTATGCCATTCATTGGGCTAGATTAGGCATGATCAATTCATTTATTTTGTCAAAAAAAGAAATAGAACTGGCTACAAATATTTTAAGTAAACAGATGCTACCATACAATACAATAGAAGAAGCTTTAGATTTCTCAGAAATAAAAGTTATAAGCAATAGTTCAATAATGCTCTATATTATAAATATTCCACTAACTACAAATGAAACCTATGAAAGCCTTGTAATAAAACCAATAAAGAAAAATAATATTGTAACAGAAATTTTGTATGATGTAATTCTTAAGAACAACGAAAAAATGTTTGGAACTGTAAAAAAATGTAAAAATTATAACTCCTTATCCATTTGTAATTTAAAAGACATTGTCAATATTAGAAACGATGCATGTATCCCTAGCTTGCTCAACAGTCTCCCAGCTGTCTGCAACACCGTCAATAGTCAGCATATCCCAACCGTAGACGAGATCTCAACAGGCAATGTATTGCTTAACCAATTTACCGGAACAATACAAGTAGAAAACACTACCCACAGCCTCAATGGAACATTCCTCATAAAATTCCACAATACAACTATAAATATCGGTGGACAGCTATTTATTTTCAAAGAAATATCAATGGTTAAAGCATTACCAGCAATACTGCAAACCAGTCCAAAAGAAAAAAAATACAAAGAAATCCTATCTCTAGAAATGATGAAAGATCTTCACATCAACAACACCAAAGAAATTCGGCTATTACAAACAGAGAACAACATTCATCAGATAACCACCTACTCACTGATCGCCTGTCTTGGAACACTTGCCATAATAGCCACGATTCTGAAGCTTTTACCTAAACAAAACAATACTAAGGTAACCATCCAAATCCCGAAGGAAAAGGTACAGGAAGAACATCCCAATCCAGGAACAATCGCATCACCCAATGCCCTTCAAGATCTTGAGATGCCACACCAAAGATTTAACAATATACCGTATTTTTAACGATTGAGGACAATCGAACTTAAAAGGGGAAGACTTAACACCGACAGACAACTTACACGTGCGAAAGAAAATGCTGACCAAACGTCTGGAGCAATGAACCAAATTTCCAGGGAAATTCACATGACTACTTGCATGCGCAAAAGAAGTGCTGATCAAACGTCTGGAGCAACGAATCAAATTTCCAGGGAAGTTCACATTGTGAATAGAAATGCAAGCTTTCGTTATTTAAGTTGAACATGTAATAGTTTAGTTATTATCGACTCGCCAATGAATAAAGGTCAGAGCAACCTGCTCTGAAAAAGATTTATTTTAAGTTCTTGTGCAGATCTTTTATTAACTTATATAATTAATTAAAATGGGTTGACAACTCCAAAACAAAATTTTTCTTCATATTTATTTTACACTAAGTAATACTGCATCAAAAATTATGTTCATAAAAGCGTTTTCAAAATAACATGATTTTTCGGGTTAAATTTTAGAGTTTTTTTTTTAATATTTCGGACGTCTAGAGTGACTTGCAAATCGAATTCCCAGCTAATGCTTCGACCGATATTGATAGTCGACCACTTCTTATAAAGCTGAAGAAGTCTTGTTTACGGGTTTTTTCCGTTGTAGATCGGAATTGTCCAAATATTGCATGGATTTTCGAGACAACGATTTTAGGAGGACGGATTTTCGGACCCCTGGCTTAACAGTTGCCTTGCACAATGAACGGAGTGTGATTAAAACACTTCGCTCAGAACACAGCCAGTAAAGAGATTTTATTCCTTTGTAAATCGGAATTGTCCGAATGTTGCATGGATTTTCGAGACAACGATTTTAGGAGGACGGATTTTCGGACCCCTGTTTTAACAGTTGCTTTGCACAACGGATGGAGAGTAATTACAGCACATTGCTCATAACACATACAGTAAGGAGATTTTATTCCTTGTATATCATAATTGACCGAATATTGCACGGAATTAAGGAGGAAAAATATTTAGGAAAACGATTTTAATACGACGGATTTTCTGACCTCAGATTTAACAGTTGGTTTGCACAACGGAGGGAGTGTGATTAAGGCATATTGCTCATGTTGCACGGATATAAGGAGATCAGATTTTTCGGAAATCGATTTTAGGAAGACGGATTTTTGGACGCCTGATTACACAGGAAGCGATTGAGAATTTTTTAAGTTGTTAGTAATTATGTAATTAATTTCCAACTAATTTTTGAAATTTTTGACACATATTTACTTTAACAGAAACTCACATTTTTTATTTTAAACGATTCGTCTTAGTGTGCTGATCGTTTATCCGTTTTTAAAAATCGTCACTCACATTTACTTCAGAAGTTATGATTAAATCAAATTTTCACTTTTTGGGTTAAATTTCCGTACAAATTATGTGTTCTTTGACATTTCGTTTTTAGTTTTGTTTACCTCAGTCCATAACGCGGAACTGCCGTTAAAAAAAAAACATATTAAATAAAAATATTAAAACTTAAAAAACTGTTTTAAAGAAAAAACATTTTATTTTTTTAATTATTATCTATTATTATTTGATGAAAATTTGGAATCATCAGAACTTAATTCATCAATTGGTTCATTGATCAGTGTGCCATTATATAGTTTGCCACCGTTTTCATTTATTTATTATTTACATTTTCTGTATTTGTTAAAATAAGTAGTATTTAATATTCTTCATTAACAAATGCTGCATTGGAATTGTCTTCTTTTTATTTATCACTTAGCTACGTTACAAATGTCACAAATTGGTTGAGAGGGGTAAAACATTTTTTTCGAAAAATGAGTTTGTGCTAAAGTAAATTTGTTCCAAAAGTTTAATATCACTTCGATAAACAGGTCTATTGCGAATAAATTTTCTGATTTAATTTGATCACAAGAGAAAACCTCCTTTTTAAAATTTATTCGCGATAGGTTTGAAAATTGCTTATAAATGCATTTAATATAAATATCCCCTACCGGTTTTTTTAACACGTTAAACAATTGAATAAAAGTATATTTTGAACTAACTTTAAATTTATTTCACTCTTTGGTAAAAGCAATATGCAAAGATTGATGGTCAAAATATACTTATTGATGAGCTTCGCTTCGGGTTTTTTCCGTTGTAGATCGGAATTGTCCAAATATTGCATGGATTTTCGAGACAACGATTTTAGGAGGACGGACTTTCGGACCCCTGGCTTAACAGTTGCCTTGCACAATGAACGGAGTGTGATTAAAACACGTCGCTCAGAACACAGCCAGTAAAGAGATTTTATTCCTTTGTAAATCGGAATTGTCCGAATGTTGCACGGATTTAAGGAGAACATATTTTTAAGAAAACCGAATTTAATAGGACGGATTTTCTGACCTCAGACTTAACAGTTGGTTTGCACAACAGCGGGAGTGTGATTACAGCACATTGCTCATGTTGCACGGATTTCAGGAGGACAGATTTTTAGGAAAACGGTTTAAGGTGGACGGATTTTCGGACCTTCGGATTTGGCAGAAGGGAATGAGAATTGTTTAAGTTGTTGTTAATTATGTAATTAATTTCCAACTAATTTTTTAAGTTTTCAATATCACTTCGATAATCAGGTCTATTGCGAATAATTTTTCTGATTTACTTTGTTCACAAGAGAAAAACTCCTTTTAAAATTTATTCGCGATAGGTTTCAATATTGCTAATAAATGCATGTTAAATAAATAAATACTACCCCAACGTTTATATTGATAATGAAAATCACTCACTGACAGTGTTCTAGATTTATGATTCAGTAGGATATCCTGATGAAGCTCTGTTTCCATTGGCCAATTGTAGCTATCATGGAGCAACATCATTGGAACAAACCATGTTGGAATTGAAAGGTTATCTCCGTAGCTGCTTATATGAGTCATTGGAAAATTCCGTTTCATTTCAATGTATTAACAAAAATTGCTACATAAATATAAATGTTGATCAGTGAAAAATAAGAATTGATTTTATGCGAAAACAATATTTAGAAATTCAATTGCTTAGTCAGTCAGTAACTCATTTTGCTTAAGCAATCGATAAGAAATTATTAAAAAAAAATATATTATAAAAATATATATATATATATTTATTAGTTAATATGTTTAATGATATATTTTAATGTTCTTTCTTATAACGTTTTGAGTTTTTATTTTAAGTGGACATCGTGGTTAAAAAAATAAGAAATTAAATGGCTATAATTAATTAATTCTGACATAAACCAATAATTAGGCAATGTTTAAAAAAACCGATGGCAGGGTGGATGATTTTTTTGAATGCATCCCTTTGTTCTTATTCTTGTTCTTCTTAGTGTTCTCGTTGTTGTTGTCGTTGTAGTTGTTGTTGTTGTGGTTGTTATCTTCTTTTTCTTTTGCTTCATATATTCTGAAAATAGATACAAGCCCAAAATGTTATAAAATAAGATTAATTATTAGATAACAACTTACATCAAACTTTTGTGCCTTCTCTGATGCTCATAGCTATATTGGGAACATGTAAATGCTTTGTTACAATCAAAATATTTGCATTTAAATACCAATTCTTTTTTGTGCCTTCTCACGTGACTTCTAATACTTTATATGCATTAATTATTTATTTATCTTCTAGAAATAATAATTTACGTTAGATATCCTCTCACAGAACCCTTCGAATGGGCAATGAAATGATTTTTCTGTATACAATCTTTTATGTCGTCTTAGGATATATATGTGACAATAACTCTTGTTACTTATTTCGCAAGCTGAATGATTAGCCTACAATCTGTAACAAAATAAAGATAATTTTGATACACAGAGAACGTTTTTACAAGTTCATTCCGTAAACTGAATGATGATTGATGTAACAAAGATGTAAAACACAAATAAAAGTATAGATTCCTGTTGTATGATAAAAACTTCCTTTTATATGTTTTTTTTTCAAAATTGGTTCTAAATAATTTAATTGAACTTAACAAGATTATCAACGAATTTTTCTATTGAGAGCAACATTTAAAAATCTTTAAGTCTCGAAATTTGCAGTTTTGGGCAATTAAGAAATTAAGTTAAAAATCAAATTCATTATAGACCAAGTGTGTGAAATTTCCTTGTCCACATTTAACATGAATTTAACTTTCTAAGTTTTTGTTATAAAGATGTTTATACTTACTAAGGTCGGCTTTGGCATTCTCACTGGTTGTAGGAACGTCTGTTGCATTTACCAACGGCATATCAACAGGTGCTGTATTAGCTCTTTTTCGAGCCCTCTGCAATAATAAAAACATGACAAAATTAAATCTGGTTTAAATGGTGTGCTTACTTATATGGCTTCCAACCAGAATCGGAAAATACTTTTTTTTCGAAAACACCCGAAACCTTGATTGAAAACTGAAGCTTTTCTGTACATTTAAAAATTGCATAGGAATACATACATACATATACATCTTTCCATTTTTGATTCATAAAACTGATTAAAATGGGTTAACAACTCCAAAACTAAATTTTTCTTTAGATTTGTTTTATACCAAATAATACTGCATCAAAAATTATGTTCTTAAAAGCGTTTTTCAAAAACATGATTTTTCGGGTTAAATTTTAGAGTTTTTTTTTAATATTTCGGACGTCTAGCGTGACTTGCAAATCGAATTCCCAGCTAATGCTTCGACCGATATTGATAGTCGACCACTTCTTATAAAGCTGAAGAAGTATTGTTTACGGGTTTTTTCCGTTGTAGATTGGAATTGTCCAAATATTGCATGGATTTTCGAGACAACGATTTTAGGAGGACCGATTTTCGGACCCCTGGCTTAACTGTTGCCTTGCACAATGAACGGAGTGTGATTAAAACACGTCGCTCAGAACACAGCCAGTAAAGAGATTTTATTCCTTTGTAAATCGGAATTGTCCGAATGTTGCACGGATTTAAAAAGAACATATTTTTAGGAAAACCGATTTTAATAGGACGGATTTTCTGACCTCAGACTTAACAGTTGGTTTGCACAACAGCGGGAGTGTGATTACAGCACATTGCTCATGTTGCACGGATTTCAGGAGGACAGATTTTTAGGAAAACGATTTTAGGAGGACGGAGAGTGATTACAGCACATTGCTCATAACACATACAGTAAGGAGATTTTATTCCTTGCATATCATAATTGTGTGAATATTGCACGGAATTAAGGAGGACAAATATTTAGGAAAACGATTTAAATACGACGGATTTTCGGACCTCAGATTTAACAGTTGGTTTGCACAACGGAGGGAGTGTGATTAAGGCATATTGCTCATGTTGCACGGATTTAAGGAGATCAGATTTTTCGGAAATCGATTTTAGGAGGACGGATTTTTGGACGCCTGATTACACAGGAAGCGATTGAGAATTTTTTAAGTTGTTAGTAATTATGTAATTAATTTGCAATTAATTTGTGAAATTTTTGACACATATTTACTTTAACAGAAACTCACATTTTTTATTTTAAACGATTTGTGTTAGTGTGCTGTTCGTTTATCCGTTTTTAAAAACCGTCACTCACATTTACTTCAGAAGTTATGATTAAATCAAATTTTCACTTTTTGGGTTAAATTTCCGTACAAATTATGTGTTCTTTGACATTTCGTTTTTAGTTTTGTTTACCTCAGTCGATAACGCGGAACTGCCGTTAAAAAAAAAACATATTAAATAAAAATATTAAAACTTAAAAAACTGTTTTAAAGAAAAAAACATTTTATTTTTTTAATTATTATCTATTATTATTTGATGAAAATTTGGAATCATCAGAACTTAATTCATCAATTGGTTCATTGATCAGTGTGCCATTATATAGTTTGCCACCGTTTTCATTTATTTATTATTTACATTTTCTGTATTTGTTAAAATAAGTAGTATTTTATATTCTTTATTAACAAATGCTGCATTGGAATTGTCTTCTTTTTATTTATCACTCAGCTACGTTCCAAATGTCACAAATTGGTTGAGAGGGGTAAAACATTTTTTTCGAGAAATGAGTTTGTGCTAAAGTAAATTTGTTCCAAAAGTTTAATATCACTTCGATAAACAGGTCTATTGCGAATAAATTTTCTGAATTAATTTGATCACAAGAGAAAAACTCCTTTTTAAAATTTTTTTACGATAGGTTTGAAAACTGCTTATAAATGCATTTAACACGTTCGCGCACGGTATTTATTTTTGATGACTTGTGGTGGTGCATTTTGAATATTTCAAAAACTATTGTACTTAGAAACATTTCGATTGGACAGAAATTACTTTTGGAGTAATATTGTTAAATATTTATAGTTTTTACAGTTTGGTTTTTGGGACGTGTATAAACGTCCTGCGCGTATTGATGCACAAAAACTTCCCACAGACACATGACGTCTATAAACGTCAAACGTGATTACTCGTCCAATGCCCAGATAAATAATATTATGATTATAATTATTATTATTATTAGTAGATATACATATATATTACATATTTTTATTATGCAAACGACAGAGAAACACAAACAAACACATGTAGACTAGAACTTCATTTATTTCCTCAAAGGAAGGTATAGAACATAAATAAACTCAAAATAAAAGAAAGTATAATAATGAGTAAGTAAGTATTATTATTTGAAAAATTCGGGTAACTCAGCGTGGAAGTCTCGGAAACAAGTTGCACATAGTGGTGGGTTATCCACACAAGAATCACACTGTAGGGAGGTTTCGCGGCGAATATTTTTTTTGTAGCACTGACGGCATTTTCGGAAGGTTGATTTCATCTTCCCCTGTATTACAGGTATCTTTTCAGGAAAATGCGGCGACTTTACGTTATCAGGTTTAAAGCTTTTGACAGATAAAAAGTCCCGGCCATCTTTAAAGCTTTCCGGAAGTTGTATAAGATCTCGTATAAGATCCTCTCGAAATTCCAAATATTCAATTTTTTTTTTCGAATGTTTTTTATATATGAAATATGCGTTGAAAACAGCTACATCTATGAGGTGGAATATAACTTTTTTGTACCAACGCACAGTTTTACGAGGACTGGAGTAGTATGAAACCATTTGATCAAGCCTGTCGACTCCGCCCATGTTGACATTATATTCTTCTACTTCATGAGGCTTCGTAGAAGCAACTTTGTAACAATTATATACAGTTTTTAAAACTGGATGATATGCTGTGGTTATCATATGCAAGTCTCTGTTATCTCTCCATTTAGATATGTAAACATTATTTTGCCTTCTCCATATATATTCACCCTTTTTAAGTTTTTGATTTATAACTTCTTTTGGGTTATTTTTTCTGTTTGAGCGCAAAGTCCCAGTTGTATGGGTTCGAAGAGCCAATAGCTTATTGGAGAGAATAACGCTATTGTAATAGTTATCCATGAACAAATAATGACCTTTGGAAAGGTAAGGATTCATAAGACGTAAAACCAAGTTATTTATTTTTGATTCTCCTTTTGCTATTTCATTTAGGTTTTTTCTTTGGTTAATTTCAATGTTTAGGGCGTAACCATCAGGATCGCACAGCTCGAAAAATTTTATACCATACTTTGCTTTTTTATTTTTTATGTATTGTCGGAAATGCAAGCGACCTCTATGGAGCAACAATGATTCATCAATGCACAAATTTCTTTCTGGCTTATACACGTTTTGAAATTGCTGGTTGAATAAATTCAAAATACCCATAACTTTGAGAGTATACTTGTCTTGGATGTCGGAGTTTGAATTGAAACACCTCAATATTTCTTCGAACCGACGACCCGACATTACATTTGGAAATACGGGATGATAGTAGAGAGGATTTCTAGAAAATGCATTTCGAATTTTCGCTGGCTTGAATTGGGCTTGGAGAAAACATAAACCAATAAATTTGAGAATTTCCGAAGAATCAACGTTTAGAAAATTGGGTTGTGAACGATTACGCAGATTTTTTGAATTTTTGTTTTTGAACAGCCGCTGCCCATAGACGTTAGTACAGTTGACTAAAAGATCAACGATAGTATCCGCACACATCAAATCAAAGGCTTTTCTCGGTGTAATTTCTGAAGAAAGCGGTATTTGTATACCCGAGTTGCTGCTGTCAAAGCCGAATTGTATTATCGGTTTCGTATCACCGTACCAAGTTTCGTCGCTTTCTACATCTAACTCGGGTAATTTTCCTTCATCTGACGGATCTTCTGGTGGAGGTATCTTACCTAATACGCTGCTACTGCTACTACTATCGCATTCGCCAGCAACGAAGTCAGGGTCAAGGTCACTTCCTGCACTGAACGGCTCTTCATCCGAACTATCTCCAATATTAGAATCACAATCTTTCAGCATCTGCTCAACCTTGCGAGTTCTTTTGTCATCCATGATAGCTTACTACAAAATGTATGTCAGAAACGCTCTTCCTACTAAATAGTTCATAATATTACCTTTTATTCGGGATCACTACTAAAAAGAAGAAAATTCTAGGAAATACCTACTTTATTAAATTTTTTAATTTTTAATTTTGGAAACCTCTGCACTCACAACGACATTAAAAATGAAACTAATGCGATTTGTATGATGGCTATGACGTGTCTACACGTCATGTCGTTACATTTTTTAAACATGATTGTTCATGTCCCATCAAACCCAAACAGGCATATTATTGCTAAAGAACGGATATGATTACTGCTGCTGGTGCGTATAATATTAGGTTTCCTTTAAACTCAGTGTGATTGAAGACATGTATACACGTCTTGCTGAAAAAAGGAGATTTTTAAATGACGTGTATGCACGTCATGCACCACCGAGAGAGCCGACGAAGACGTGTATACACGTTACGTGCGCGAACGTGTTAATATAAATATCCGTTACCTGTTTTTTTAACACGTTAAACAATTGAATAAAAGTATATTTTGAACTAACTTTAAATTTATTTCACTCTATGGTAAAAACAATATGCAAAGATTGATGGTCAAAATATACTGATTGATGAGCTTCGCTTCGGGGTTTTTCCGTTGTAGATCGGAATTGTCCAAATATTGCATGGATTTTCGAGACAACGATTTTAGGAGGACGGACTTTCGGACCCCTGGCTTAACAGTTGCCTTGCACAATGAACGGAGTGTGATTAAAACACGTCGCTCAGAACACAGCCAGTAAAGAGATTTTATTCCTTTGTAAATCGGAATTGTCCGAATGTTGCACGGATTTAAGGAGAACATATTTTTAGGAAAACCGAATTTAATAGGACGGATTTTCTGACCTCAGACTTAACAGTTGGTTTGCACAACAGCGGGAGTGTGATTACAGCACATTGCTCATGTTGCACGGATTTCAGGAGGACAGATTCTTAGGAAAACGATTTTAGGGGGACGGATTTTTGGACGCCTGAATTGTCTGATTGTTGCACGGTTTTTAGGAGGACAGATTTTTGAGTAAACGACTTCAGGCGGACGAATTTTTGAGGAAACGGTTTAATGTGGACGGATTTTCGGACCTTCGGATTTGGCAGAAGGGAATGAGAATTGTTTAAGTTGTTGTTAATTATGTAATTAATTTCCAACTAAATTTTTAAGTTTTCAATATCACTTCGATAATCAGGTCTATTGCGAATAATTTTTCTGATTTACTTTGTTCACAAGAGAAAAACTCCTTTTAAAATTTATTCGCGATAGGTTTCAATATTGCTAATAAATGCATGTTAAATAAATAAATACTACCCCAACGTTTATATTGATAATGAAAATCACTCACTGACAGTGTTCTAGATTTATGATTTAGTAGGATATCCTGATGAAGCTCTGTTTCCATTGGCCAATTGTAGCTATCATTGAGCAACATCATTGGAACAAACCATGTTGGAATTGAAAGGTTATCTACATAGCTGCTTATATGAGTCATTGGAAAATTCCGTTTCATTTCGGTGGATTAACAAAAATTGCTACATAAATATAATGCTTTGTTACAATCAAAATATTTGCATTTAAATACCAATTCTTTTTTGTGCCTTCTCACGTGATTTCTAATACTTTATATGCATTAATTATTTATTTCTCTTCTAGAAATAAAAACTTACGTTAGATATCCTCTCACAGAACCCTTCGAATGGGCAATGAAATGATTTTTCTGTATACAATCTTTTATGTCGTCTTAGGATATATATGTGACAATAACTCTTGTTACTTATTTCGCAAGCTGAATGATAAGCCTACAATCTGTAACAAAATAAAGATAATATTGATACACAGAGAACGGTTTTACAAGTTCATTCCGTAAACTGAATGATGATTGATGTAACAAAGATGTAAAACACAAATAAAAGTATAGATTCCTGTTGTATGATAAAAACTTCCTTTTATAAAACGATTTAAACGATTTGTGTTAGTGTGCTGTTCGTTTATCCGTTTTTAAAAACCGTCACTCACTTCAGAAGTTATGATTAAATCAAATTTTCAATTTTTGGGTTAAATTTCCGTACAAATTATGTGTTCTTTGACATTTCGTTTTTAGTTTTGTTTACCTCAGTCGATAACGCGGAACTGCCGTTAAAAAAAAAACATATTAAATAAAAATATTAAAACTTAAAAAAACTGTTATAAAGAAAAAAACATTTTATTTATTTAATTATTATCTATTATTATTTGATGAAAATTTGGAATCATCAGAACTTAATTCATCAATTGGTTCATTGATCAGTGTGCCATCATATAGTTTGCCACCGTTTTCATTTATTTATTATTTACATTTTCTGTATTTGTTAAAATAAGTAGTATTTTATATTCTTCATTAACAAATGCTGCATTGGAATTGTCTTCTTTTTATTTATCACTCAGCTACGTTCCAAATGTCACAAATTGGTTGAGAGGGGTAAAACATTTTTTTCGAGAAATGAGTTTGTGCTAAAGTAAATTTGTTCCAAAAGTTTAATATCACTTCGATAAACAGGTCTATTGCGAATAAATTTTCTGATTTAATTTGATCACAAGAGAAAAACTCCTTTTTAAAATTTATTCACGATAGGTTTGAAAACTGCTTATAAATGCATTTAATATAAATATCCGTTACCTGTTTTTTTAACACGTTAAACAATTGAATAAAAGTATATTTTGAACTAACTTTAAATTTATTTCACTCTTTGGTAAAAGCAATATGCAAAGATTGATGGTCAAAATATACTGATTGATGAGCTTCGCTTCGGGTTTTTTCCGTTGTAGATCGGAATTGTCCAAATATTGCATGGATTTTCGAGACAACGATTTTAGGAGGACGGACTTTCGGACCCCTGGCTTAACAGTTGCCTTGCACAATGAACGGAGTGTGATTAAAACACGTCGCTCAGAACACAGCCATTAAAGAGATTTTATTCCTTTGTAAATCGGAATTGTCCGAATGTTGCACGGATTTAAGGAGAACATATTTTTAGGAAAACCGAATTTAATAGGACGGATTTTCTGACCTCAGACTTAACAGTTGGTTTGCACAACAGAGGGAGTGTGATTACAGCACATTGCTCATGTTGCACGGATTTCAGGAGGACAGATTTTTAGGAAAACGATTTTAGGGGGACGGATTTTTGGACGCCTGAATTGTCTGATTGTTGCACGGTTTTTAGGAGGACAGATTTTTGAGTAAACGACTTCAGGCGGACGAATTTTTGAGGAAACGGTTTAAGGTGGACGGATTTTCGGACCTTCGGATTTGGCTGAAGGGAATGAGAATTGTTTAAGTTGTTGTTAATTATGTAATTAATTTCCAACTAAATTTTTAAGTTTTCAATATCACTTCGATAATCAGGTCTATTGCGAATAATTTTTCTGATTTACTTTGTTCACAAGAGAAAAACTCCTTTTAAAATTTATTCGCGATAGGTTTCAATATTGCTAATAAATGCATGTTAAATAAATAAATACTACCCCAACGTTTATATTGATAATGAAAATCACTCACTGACAGTGTTCTAGATTTATGATTCAGTAGGATATCCTGATGAAGCTCTGTTTCCATTGGCCAATTGTAGCTATCATGGAGCAACATCATTGGAACAAACCATGTTGGAATTGAAAGGTTATCTCCATAGCTGCTTATATGAGTCATTGGAAAATTCCGTTTCATTTCGGTGGACTAACAAAAATTGCTACATAAATATAAATGTTGATCAGTGAAAAATAAGAATTGATTTTATGCGAAAACAATATTTAGAAATTCAATTGTTTAGTCAGTCAGTAACTCATTTTGCTTAAGCAATCGATAAGAAATTATTAAAAAAAAATATATTATAAAAATATATATATATATATTTATTAGTTAATATGTTTAATGATATATTTTAATGTTCTTTCTTATAACGTTTTGAGTTTTTATTTTAAGTGGACATCGTGGTTAAAAAAATAAGAAATTAAATGGCTTTAATTAATTAATTCTGACATAAACCAATAATTAGGCAATGTTTAAAAAAACCGATGGCAGGGTGGATGATTTTTTTGAATGCATCCCTTTGTTCTTATTCTTGTTCTTCTTAGTGTTCTCGTTGTTGTTGTCGTTGTAGTTGTTGTTGTTGTTGTTGTTATCTTCTTTTTCTTTTGCTTCATATATTCTGAAAATAGATACAAGCCCAAAATGTTATAAAATAAGATTAATTATTAGATAACAACTTACATCAAACTTTTGTGCCTTCTCTGATGCTCATAGCTATATTGGGAACATGTAAATGCTTTGTTACAATCAAAATATTTGCATTTAAATACCAATTCTTTTTTGTGCCTTCTCACGTGATTTCTAATACTTTATATGCATTAATTATTTATTTCTCTTCTAGAAATAAAAACTTACGTTAGATATCCTCTCACAGAACCCTTCGAATGGGCAATGAAATGATTTTTCTGTATACAATCTTTTATGTCGTCTTAGGATATATATGTGACAATAACTCTTGTTACTTATTTCGCAAGCTGAATGATTAGCCTACAATCTGTAACAAAATAAAGATAATATTGATACACAGAGAACGGTTTTACAAGTTCATTCCGTAAACTGAATGATGATTGATGTAACAAAGATGTAAAACACAAATAAAAGTATAGATTCCTGTTGTATGATAAAAACTTCCTTTTATATGTTTATTTTTCCAAAATTGGTTCTAAATAATTTAATTGAACTTAACAAGATTATCAACGAATTTTTCTATTGAGAGCAGCATTTAAAAATCTTTAAGTCTCGAAATTTGCAGTTTTGGGCAATTAAGAAATTCATTCATTATAGACCAAGTGTGTGAAATTTCCTTGTCCACATTTAACATGAATTTAAATTTCTATGTTTTTGTTATAAAGATGTTTATACTTACTAAGGTCGGCTTTGGCATTCGCACTGGTTGTAGGAACGTCTGTTGCATTTACCACCGGCATATCAACAGGTGCTGTATTAGCTCTTCTTCGAGCCCTCTGCAATAATAAAAACATGACAAAATTAAATCTGGTTTAAATGGTGTGCTTACTTATATGGCTTCCAACCAGAATCGGAAAATACTTTTTTTTTCGAAAACACCCGAAACCTTGATTGAAAACTGAAGCTTTTCTGTACATTTAAAAATTGCATAGGAATACATACATACATATACATCTTTCCATTTTTGTTTCATAAAACTGATTAAAATGGGTTAACAACTCCAAAACTAAATTTTTCTTCAGATTTGTTTTATACCAAATAATACTGCATCAAAAATTATGTTCTTAAAAGCGTTTTTCAAAAACATGATTTTTCGGGTTAAATTTTAGAGTTTTTTTTTAATATTTCGGACGTCTAGCGTGACTTGCAAATCGAATTCCCAGCTAATGCTTCGACCGATATTGATAGTCGACAACATCTTATTATAAAGCTGAAGAAGTTTTGTTTACGGGTTTTTTCCGTTGTAGATCAGAATTGTCCAAATATTGCATGGATTTTCGAGACAACGATTTTAGGAGGACGGATTTTCGGACCCCTGGCTTAACAGTTGCCTTGCACAATGAACGGAGTGTGATTAAAACACGTCGCTCAGAACACAGCCAGTAAAGAGATTTTATTCCTTTGTAAATCGGAATTGTCCGAATGTTGCACGGATTTAAGGAGAACATATTTTTAGGAAAACCGATTTTAATAGGAAGGATTTTCTGACCTCAGGCTTAACAGTAGGTTTGCACAACAGCGGGAGTGTGATTACAGCACATTGCTCATGTTGCACGGATTTCAGGAGGACAGATTTTTAGGAAAACGATTTTAGGAGGACGGATTTTCGGACCCCTGTTTTAGCAGTTGCTTTGCACAACGGATGGAGAGTGATTACAGCACATTGCTCATAACACATACAGTAAAGAGATTTTATTCCTTGTATATCATAATTGTCCGAATATTGCACGGAATAAAGGAGGACAAATATTTAGGAAAACGATTTTAACACGACGGATTTTCGGACCTCAGATTTAACAGTTACTTGGTTTGCACAACGGAGGGAGTGTGATTAAGGCATATTGCTGATGTTGCACGGATTTAAGGAGATCAGATTTTTCGGAAATCGATTTTAGGATGACGGATTTTTGGACGCCTGATTACACAGGAAGCGATTGAGAATTTTTTAAGTTGTTAGTAATTATGTAATTAATTTCCAACTAATTTTTGAAATTTTTGACACATATTTACTTTAACAGAAATTCACATTTTTTATTTTAAACGATTTGTGTTAGTGTGCTGATCGTTTATCCGTTTTTAAAAACCGTCACTCACATTTACTTCAGAAGTTATGATAAAATCAAATTTTCACTTTTTGGGTAAAATTTCCGTACACATTATGTGTTCTTTGACATTTCGTTTTTTTTTGTTTACCTCAGTCGATAACGCGGCACTGCCGTTAAAAAAAAACATAATAAATAAAAATATTAAAACTTAAAAAACTGTTTTAAAGAAAAAACATTTTATTTTTTTATTTATTATCTATTATTATTTGATGAAAATTTGGAATCATCAGAACTTAATTCATCAATTGGTTCATTGATCAGTGTGCCATCATATAGTTTGCCACCGTTTTCATTTATTTATTATTTACATTTTCTGTATTTGTTAAAATAAGTATTATTTTATATTCTTCATTAACAAATGCTGCATTGGAATTTTCTTCTTTTTATTTATCACTCAGCTACGTTCCAAATGTCACAAATTGGTTGAGAGGGGTAAAACATTTTTTTTCGAGAAGTGGACCACGTAAGGGTACCGTTAATAAAATAAAACTGTTGACTTAGTCGCCTGCCTGACGACTTTACATACCTTGAGCGAAGCGGTCCACCCAGTTTACCGTTAAGAAAAAAAACTGCTGACTAAGGCGCCTGCCTGACGACTTCACATACTCATATTTTTATATTTTTTTTTTCCATTTTCGGAATTTTAATTTTTTTTATCTGGCAATGCTGCATTGGAATTTTCTTCTTCTTATTTATCATTCAGGTATGTGTGAAATGTCAAAAAATGGTTGATTTGTATGGGGATTTTTTGAATATTTAATGTTAAATTACTTCTAAACTAAGAGAGAACTACGATTTTAAAAATTTGCGAAATTATCAGCATCAAATGGTGAGTGGAATAATAAAAAAAGTGAAAAAAATGAGTTTGTGCTAAAGTAAATTTGTTCCAAAAGTTTAATATCACTTCGATAAACAGGTCTATCGCGAATAAATTTCCTTTTTAAAATTTATTCGCGATAGGTTTGAAAATTGCTTATAAATGCATTTAATATAAATATCCGTTACCTGTTTTTTTAACACGTTAAACAATTGAATAAAAGTATATTTTGAACTAACTTTAAATTTATTTCACTCTTTGGTAAAAGCAATATGCAAAGATTGATGGTCAAAATATACTGATTGATGAGCTTCGCTTCGGGTTTTTTCCGTTGTAGATCGGAATTGTCCAAATATTGCATGGATTTTCGAGACAACGATTTTAGGAGGACGGACTTTCGGACCCCTGGCTTAACAGTTGCCTTGCACAATGAACGGAGTGTGATTAAAACACGTCGCTCAGAACACAGCCAGTAAAGAGATTTTATTCCATTGTAAATCGGAATTTTCCGAATGTTGCACGGATTTAAGGAGAACATATTTTTAGGAAAACCGATTTTAATAGGACGGATTTTCTGACCTCAGACTTAACGTAGGTTTGCACAACAGCGGGAGTGTGATTACAGCACATTGCTCATGTTGCACGGATTTCAGGAGGACAGATTTTTAGGAAAACGATTTTAGGAGGACGGATTTTCGGACCCCTCTTTTAGCAGTTGCTTTGCACAACGGATGGAGAGTGATTACAGCACATTGCTCATAACACATACAGTAAAGAGATTTTATTCCTTGTATATCATAATTGTCCGAATATTGCACGGAATAAAGGAGGACAAATATTTAGGAAAACGATTTTAACACGACGGATTTTTGGACCTCAGATTTAACAGTTAGTTGGTTTGCACAACGGAGGGAGCGTGATTAAGGCATATTGCTCATGTTGCACGGATTTAAGGAGATCAGATTTTTCGGAAATCGATTTTAGGAGGACGGATTTTTGGACGCCTGATTACACAGGAAGCGATTGAGAATTTTTTAAGTTGTTAGTAATTATGTAATTAATTTCCAACTAATTTTTGAAATTTTTGACACATATTTACTTTAACAGAAACTCACATTTTTTATTTTAAACGATTTGTGTTAGTGTGCTGTTCGTTTATCCGTTTTTAAAAACCGTCACTCACATTTACTTCAGAAGTTATGATTAAATCAAATTTTCACTTTTTGGGTTAAATTTCCGTACAAATTATGTGTTCTTTGACATTTCGTTTTGTTTACCTCAGTCGATAACGCGGAACTGCCGTTAAAAAAAAACATATTAAATAAAAATATTAAAACTTAAAAAACTGTTTTAAAGAAAAAACATTTTATTTTTTTAATTATTATCTATTATTATTTGATGAAAATTTGGAATCATCAGAACTTAATTCATCAATTGGTTCATTGATCAGTGTGCCATTATATAGTTTACCACCGTTTTCATTTATTTATTATTTACATTTTCTGTATTTGTTAAAATAAGTAGTATTTTATATTCTTCATTAACAAATGCTGCATTGGAATTGTCTTCTTTTTATTTATCACTCAGCTACGTTCCAAATGTCACAAATTGGTTGAGAGGGGTAAAACATTTTTTTCGAGAAATGAGTTTGTGCTAAAGTAAATTTGTTCCAAAAGTTTAATATCACTTCGATAAACAGGTCTATTGCGAATAAATTTTCTGATTTAATTTGATCACAAGAGAAAAACTCCTTTCTAAAATTTATTCGCGATAGGTTTGAAAATTGCTTATAAATGCATTTAATATAAATATCCGTTACCTGTTTTTTTAACACGTTAAACAATTGAATAAAAGTATATTTTGAACTAACTTTAAATTTATTTCACTCTTTGGTAAAAGCAATATGCAAAGATTGATGGTCAAAATATACTGATTGATGAGCTTCGCTTCGGGTTTTTTCCGTTGTAGATCGGAATTGTCCAAATATTGCATGGATTTTCGAGACAACGATTTTAGGAGGACGGACTTTCGGACCCCTGGCTTAACAGTTGCCTTGCACAATGAACGGAGTGTGATTAAAACACGTCGCTCAGAACACAGCCAGTAAAGAGATTTTATTCCTTTGTAAATCGGAATTGTCCGAATGTTGCACGGATTTAAGGAGAACATATTTTTAGGAAAACCGAATTTAATAGGACGGATTTTCTGACCTCAGACTTAACAGTTGGTTTGCACAACAGCGGGAGTGTGATTACAGCACATTGCTCATGTTGCACGGATTTCAGGAGGACAGATTCTTAGGAAAACGATTTTAGGGGGACGGATTTTTGGACGCCTGAATTGTCTGATTGTTGCACGGTTTTTAGGAGGACAGATTTTTGAGTAAACGACTTCAGGCGGACGAATTTTTGAGGAAACGGTTTAATGTGGACGGATTTTCGGACCTTCGGATTTGGCAGAAGGGAATGAGAATTGTTTAAGTTGTTGTTAATTATGTAATTAATTTCCAACTAAATTTTTAAGTTTTCAATATCACTTCGATAATCAGGTCTATTGCGAATAATTTTTCTGATTTACTTTGTTCACAAGAGAAAAACTCCTTTTAAAATTTATTCGCGATAGGTTTCAATATTGCTAATAAATGCATGTTAAATAAATAAATACTACCCCAACGTTTATATTGATAATGAAAATCACTCACTGACAGTGTTCTAGATTTATGATTTAGTAGGATATCCTGATGAAGCTCTGTTTCCATTGGCCAATTGTAGCTATCATTGAGCAACATCATTGGAACAAACCATGTTGGAATTGAAAGGTTATCTAAATAGCTGCTTATATGAGTCATTGGAAAATTCCGTTTCATTTCGGTGGATTAACAAAAATTGCTACATAAATATAATGCTTTGTTACAATCAAAATATTTGCATTTAAATACCAATTCTTTTTTGTGCCTTCTCACGTGATTTCTAATACTTTATATGCATTAATTATTTATTTCTCTTCTAGAAATAAAAACTTACGTTAGATATCCTCTCACAGAACCCTTCGAATGGGCAATGAAATGATTTTTCTGTATACAATCTTTTATGTCGTCTTAGGATATATATGTGACAATAACTCTTGTTACTTATTTCGCAAGCTGAATGATAAGCCTACAATCTGTAACAAAATAAAGATAATATTGATACACAGAGAACGGTTTTACAAGTTCATTCCGTAAACTGAATGATGATTGATGTAACAAAGATGTAAAACACAAATAAAAGTATAGATTCCTGTTGTATGATAAAAACTTCCTTTTATAAAACGATTTAAACGATTTGTGTTAGTGTGCTGTTCGTTTATCCGTTTTTAAAAACCGTCACTCACTTCAGAAGTTATGATTAAATCAAATTTTCAATTTTTGGGTTAAATTTCCGTACAAATTATGTGTTCTTTGACATTTCGTTTTTAGTTTTGTTTACCTCAGTCGATAACGCGGAACTGCCGTTAAAAAAAAAACATATTAAATAAAAATATTAAAACTTAAAAAAACTGTTATAAAGAAAAAAACATTTTATTTATTTAATTATTATCTATTATTATTTGATGAAAATTTGGAATCATCAGAACTTAATTCATCAATTGGTTCATTGATCAGTGTGCCATCATATAGTTTGCCACCGTTTTCATTTATTTATTATTTACATTTTCTGTATTTGTTAAAATAAGTAGTATTTTATATTCTTCATTAACAAATGCTGCATTGGAATTGTCTTATTTTTATTTATCACTCAGCTACGTTCCAAATGTCACAAATTGGTTGAGAGGGGTAAAACATTTTTTTCGAGAAATGAGTTTGTGCTAAAGTAAATTTGTTCCAAAAGTTTAATATCACTTCGATAAACAGGTCTATTGCGAATAAATTTTCTGATTTAATTTGATCACAAGAGAAAAACTCCTTTTTAAAATTTATTCACGATAGGTTTGAAAACTGCTTATAAATGCATTTAATATAAATATCCGTTACCTGTTTTTTTAACACGTTAAACAATTGAATAAAAGTATATTTTGAACTAACTTTAAATTTATTTCACTCTTTGGTAAAAGCAATATGCAAAGATTGATGGTCAAAATATACTGATTGATGAGCTTCGCTTCGGGTTTTTTCCGTTGTAGATCGGAATTGTCCAAATATTGCATGGATTTTCGAGACAACGATTTTAGGAGGACGGACTTTCGGACCCCTGGCTTAACAGTTGCCTTGCACAATGAACGGAGTGTGATTAAAACACGTCGCTCAGAACACAGCCATTAAAGAGATTTTATTCCTTTGTAAATCGGAATTGTCCGAATGTTGCACGGATTTAAGGAGAACATATTTTTAGGAAAACCGAATTTAATAGGACGGATTTTCTGACCTCAGACTTAACAGTTGGTTTGCACAACAGAGGGAGTGTGATTACAGCACATTGCTCATGTTGCACGGATTTCAGGAGGACAGATTTTTAGGAAAACGATTTTAGGGGGACGGATTTTTGGACGCCTGAATTGTCTGATTGTTGCACGGTTTTTAGGAGGACAGATTTTTGAGTAAACGACTTCAGGCGGACGAATTTTTGAGGAAACGGTTTAAGGTGGACGGATTTTCGGACCTTCGGATTTGGCTGAAGGGAATGAGAATTGTTTAAGTTGTTGTTAATTATGTAATTAATTTCCAACTAAATTTTTAAGTTTTCAATATCACTTCGATAATCAGGTCTATTGCGAATAATTTTTCTGATTTACTTTGTTCACAAGAGAAAAACTCCTTTTAAAATTTATTCGCGATAGGTTTCAATATTGCTAATAAATGCATGTTAAATAAATAAATACTACCCCAACGTTTATATTGATAATGAAAATCACTCACTGACAGTGTTCTAGATTTATGATTCAGTAGGATATCCTGATGAAGCTCTGTTTCCATTGGCCAATTGTAGCTATCATGGAGCAACATCATTGGAACAAACCATGTTGGAATTGAAAGGTTATCTCCATAGCTGCTTATATGAGTCATTGGAAAATTCCGTTTCATTTCGGTGGACTAACAAAAATTGCTACATAAATATAAATGTTGATCAGTGAAAAATAAGAATTGATTTTATGCGAAAACAATATTTAGAAATTCAATTGTTTAGTCAGTCAGTAACTCATTTTGCTTAAGCAATCGATAAGAAATTATTAAAAAAAAATATATTATAAAAATATATATATATATATTTATTAGTTAATATGTTTAATGATATATTTTAATGTTCTTTCTTATAACGTTTTGAGTTTTTATTTTAAGTGGACATTGTGGTTAAAAAAATAAGAAATTAAATGGCTTTAATTAATTAATTCTGACATAAACCAATAATTAGGCAATGTTTAAAAAAACCGATGGCAGGGTGGATGATTTTTTTGAATGCATCCCTTTGTTCTTATTCTTGTTCTTCTTAGTGTTCTCGTTGTTGTTGTCGTTGTAGTTGTTGTTGTTGTTGTTGTTATCTTCTTTTTCTTTTGCTTCATATATTCTGAAAATAGATACAAGCCCAAAATGTTATAAAATAAGATTAATTATTAGATAACAACTTACATCAAACTTTTGTGCCTTCTCTGATGCTCATAGCTATATTGGGAACATGTAAATGCTTTGTTACAATCAAAATATTTGCATTTAAATACCAATTCTTTTTTGTGCCTTCTCACGTGATTTCTAATACTTTATATGCATTAATTATTTATTTCTCTTCTAGAAATAAAAACTTACGTTAGATATCCTCTCACAGAACCCTTCGAATGGGCAATGAAATGATTTTTCTGTATACAATCTTTTATGTCGTCTTAGGATATATATGTGACAATAACTCTTGTTACTTATTTCGCAAGCTGAATGATTAGCCTACAATCTGTAACAAAATAAAGATAATATTGATACACAGAGAACGGTTTTACAAGTTCATTCCGTAAACTGAATGATGATTGATGTAACAAAGATGTAAAACACAAATAAAAGTATAGATTCCTGTTGTATGATAAAAACTTCCTTTTATATGTTTATTTTTCCAAAATTGGTTCTAAATAATTTAATTGAACTTAACAAGATTATCAACGAATTTTTCTATTGAGAGCAGCATTTAAAAATCTTTAAGTCTCGAAATTTGCAGTTTTGGGCAATTAAGAAATTCATTCATTATAGACCAAGTGTGTGAAATTTCCTTGTCCACATTTAACATGAATTTAAATTTCTATGTTTTTGTTATAAAGATGTTTATCCTTACTAAGGTCGGCTTTGGCATTCGCACTGGTTGTAGGAACGTCTGTTGCATTTACCACCGGCATATCAACAGGTGCTGTATTAGCTCTTCTTCGAGCCCTCTGCAATAATAAAAACATGACAAAATTAAATCTGGTTTAAATGGTGTGCTTACTTATATGGCTTCCAACCAGAATCGGAAAATACTTTTTTTTTCGAAAACACCCGAAACCTTGATTGAAAACTGAAGCTTTTCTGTACATTTAAAAATTGCATAGGAATACATACATACATATACATCTTTCCATTTTTGTTTCATAAAACTGATTAAAATGGGTTAACAACTCCAAAACTAAATTTTTCTTCAGATTTGTTTTATACCAAATAATACTGCATCAAAAATTATGTTCTTAAAAGCGTTTTTCAAAAACATGATTTTTCGGGTTAAATTTTAGAGTTTTTTTTAATATTTCGGACGTCTAGCGTGACTTGCAAATCGAATTCCCAGCTAATGCTTCGACCGATATTGATAGTCGACAACATCTTATTATAAAGCTGAAGAAGTTTTGTTTACGGGTTTTTTCCGTTGTAGATCAGAATTGTCCAAATATTGCATGGATTTTCGAGACAACGATTTTAGGAGGACGGATTTTCGGACCCCTGGCTTAACAGTTGCCTTGCACAATGAACGGAGTGTGATTAAAACACGTCGCTCAGAACACAGCCAGTAAAGAGA
Organism: Rhingia rostrata; assembly: GCA_949824845.1. NCBI lineage: Eukaryota > Metazoa > Arthropoda > Insecta > Diptera > Syrphidae > Rhingia > Rhingia rostrata. The sequence goes on from OX463759.1 coordinate 32,667,079, forward strand.
TTTTATTCCTTTGTAAATCGGAATTGTCCGAATGTTGCACGGATTTAAGGAGAACATATTTTTAGGAAAACCGATTTTAATAGGAAGGATTTTCTGACCTCAGGCTTAACAGTAGGTTTGCACAACAGCGGGAGTGTGATTACAGCACATTGCTCATGTTGCACGGATTTCAGGAGGACAGATTTTTAGGAAAACGATTTTAGGAGGACGGATTTTCGGACCCCTGTTTTAGCAGTTGCTTTGCACAACGGATGGAGAGTGATTACAGCACATTGCTCATAACACATACAGTAAAGAGATTTTATTCCTTGTATATCATAATTGTCCGAATATTGCACGGAATAAAGGAGGACAAATATTTAGGAAAACGATTTTAACACGACGGATTTTCGGACCTCAGATTTAACAGTTACTTGGTTTGCACAACGGAGGGAGTGTGATTAAGGCATATTGCTGATGTTGCACGGATTTAAGGAGATCAGATTTTTCGGAAATCGATTTTAGGATGACGGATTTTTGGACGCCTGATTACACAGGAAGCGATTGAGAATTTTTTAAGTTGTTAGTAATTATGTAATTAATTTCCAACTAATTTTTGAAATTTTTGACACATATTTACTTTAACAGAAATTCACATTTTTTATTTTAAACGATTTGTGTTAGTGTGCTGATCGTTTATCCGTTTTTAAAAACCGTCACTCACATTTACTTCAGAAGTTATGATAAAATCAAATTTTCACTTTTTGGGTAAAATTTCCGTACACATTATGTGTTCTTTGACATTTCGTTTTTTTTTGTTTACCTCAGTCGATAACGCGGCACTGCCGTTAAAAAAAACATAATAAATAAAAATATTAAAACTTAAAAAACTGTTTTAAAGAAAAAACATTTTATTTTTTTATTTATTATCTATTATTATTTGATGAAAATTTGGAATCATCAGAACTTAATTCATCAATTGGTTCATTGATCAGTGTGCCATCATATAGTTTGCCACCGTTTTCATTTATTTATTATTTACATTTTCTGTATTTGTTAAAATAAGTATTATTTTATATTCTTCATTAACAAATGCTGCATTGGAATTTTCTTCTTTTTATTTATCACTCAGCTACGTTCCAAATGTCACAAATTGGTTGAGAGGGGTAAAACATTTTTTTTCGAGAAGTGGACCACGTAAGGGTACCGTTAATAAAATAAAACTGTTGACTTAGTCGCCTGCCTGACGACTTTACATACCTTGAGCGAAGCGGTCCACCCAGTTTACCGTTAAGAAAAAAAACTGCTGACTAAGGCGCCTGCCTGACGACTTCACATACTCATATTTTTATATTTTTTTTTTCCATTTTCGGAATTTTAATTTTTTTTATCTGGCAATGCTGCATTGGAATTTTCTTCTTCTTATTTATCATTCAGGTATGTGTGAAATGTCAAAAAATGGTTGATTTGTATGGGGATTTTTTGAATATTTAATGTTAAATTACTTCTAAACTAAGAGAGAACTACGATTTTAAAAATTTGCGAAATTATCAGCATCAAATGGTGAGTGGAATAATAAAAAAAGTGAAAAAAATGAGTTTGTGCTAAAGTAAATTTGTTCCAAAAGTTTAATATCACTTCGATAAACAGGTCTATCGCGAATAAATTTCCTTTTTAAAATTTATTCGCGATAGGTTTGAAAATTGCTTATAAATGCATTTAATATAAATATCCGTTACCTGTTTTTTTAACACGTTAAACAATTGAATAAAAGTATATTTTGAACTAACTTTAAATTTATTTCACTCTTTGGTAAAAGCAATATGCAAAGATTGATGGTCAAAATATACTGATTGATGAGCTTCGCTTCGGGTTTTTTCCGTTGTAGATCGGAATTGTCCAAATATTGCATGGATTTTCGAGACAACGATTTTAGGAGGACGGACTTTCGGACCCCTGGCTTAACAGTTGCCTTGCACAATGAACGGAGTGTGATTAAAACACGTCGCTCAGAACACAGCCAGTAAAGAGATTTTATTCCATTGTAAATCGGAATTTTCCGAATGTTGCACGGATTTAAGGAGAACATATTTTTAGGAAAACCGATTTTAATAGGACGGATTTTCTGACCTCAGACTTAACGTAGGTTTGCACAACAGCGGGAGTGTGATTACAGCACATTGCTCATGTTGCACGGATTTCAGGAGGACAGATTTTTAGGAAAACGATTTTAGGAGGACGGATTTTCGGACCCCTCTTTTAGCAGTTGCTTTGCACAACGGATGGAGAGTGATTACAGCACATTGCTCATAACACATACAGTAAAGAGATTTTATTCCTTGTATATCATAATTGTCCGAATATTGCACGGAATAAAGGAGGACAAATATTTAGGAAAACGATTTTAACACGACGGATTTTTGGACCTCAGATTTAACAGTTAGTTGGTTTGCACAACGGAGGGAGCGTGATTAAGGCATATTGCTCATGTTGCACGGATTTAAGGAGATCAGATTTTTCGGAAATCGATTTTAGGAGGACGGATTTTTGGACGCCTGATTACACAGGAAGCGATTGAGAATTTTTTAAGTTGTTAGTAATTATGTAATTAATTTCCAACTAATTTTTGAAATTTTTGACACATATTTACTTTAACAGAAACTCACATTTTTTATTTTAAACGATTTGTGTTAGTGTGCTGTTCGTTTATCCGTTTTTAAAAACCGTCACTCACATTTACTTCAGAAGTTATGATTAAATCAAATTTTCACTTTTTGGGTTAAATTTCCGTACAAATTATGTGTTCTTTGACATTTCGTTTTGTTTACCTCAGTCGATAACGCGGAACTGCCGTTAAAAAAAAACATATTAAATAAAAATATTAAAACTTAAAAAACTGTTTTAAAGAAAAAACATTTTATTTTTTTAATTATTATCTATTATTATTTGATGAAAATTTGGAATCATCAGAACTTAATTCATCAATTGGTTCATTGATCAGTGTGCCATTATATAGTTTACCACCGTTTTCATTTATTTATTATTTACATTTTCTGTATTTGTTAAAATAAGTAGTATTTTATATTCTTCATTAACAAATGCTGCATTGGAATTGTCTTCTTTTTATTTATCACTCAGCTACGTTCCAAATGTCACAAATTGGTTGAGAGGGGTAAAACATTTTTTTCGAGAAATGAGTTTGTGCTAAAGTAAATTTGTTCCAAAAGTTTAATATCACTTCGATAAACAGGTCTATTGCGAATAAATTTTCTGATTTAATTTGATCACAAGAGAAAAACTCCTTTCTAAAATTTATTCGCGATAGGTTTGAAAATTGCTTATAAATGCATTTAATATAAATATCCGTTACCTGTTTTTTTAACACGTTAAACAATTGAATAAAAGTATATTTTGAACTAACTTTAAATTTATTTCACTCTTTGGTAAAAGCAATATGCAAAGATTGATGGTCAAAATATACTGATTGATGAGCTTCGCTTCGGGTTTTTTCCGTTGTAGATCGGAATTGTCCAAATATTGCATGGATTTTCGAGACAACGATTTTAGGAGGACGGACTTTCGGACCCCTGGCTTAACAGTTGCCTTGCACAATGAACGGAGTGTGATTAAAACACGTCGCTCAGAACACAGCCAGTAAAGAGATTTTATTCCTTTGTAAATCGGAATTGTCCGAATGTTGCACGGATTTAAGGAGAACATATTTTTAGGAAAACCGAATTTAATAGGACGGATTTTCTGACCTCAGACTTAACAGTTGGTTTGCACAACAGCGGGAGTGTGATTACAGCACATTGCTCATGTTGCACGGATTTCAGGAGGACAGATTCTTAGGAAAACGATTTTAGGGGGACGGATTTTTGGACGCCTGAATTGTCTGATTGTTGCACGGTTTTTAGGAGGACAGATTTTTGAGTAAACGACTTCAGGCGGACGAATTTTTGAGGAAACGGTTTAAGGTGGACGGATTTTCGGACCTTCGGATTTGGCTGAAGGGAATGAGAATTGTTTAAGTTGTTGTTAATTATGTAATTAATTTCCAACTAATTTTTTAAGTTTTCAATATCACTTCGATAATCAGGTCTATTGCGAATAATTTTTCTGATTTACTTTGTTCACAAGAGAAAAACTCCTTTTAAAATTTATTCGCGATAGGTTTCAATATTGCTAATAAATGCATGTTAAATAAATAAATACTACCCCAACGTTTATATTGATAATGAAAATCACTCACTGACAGTGTTCTAGATTTATGATTCAGTAGGATATCCTGATGAAGCTCTGTTTCCATTGGCCAATTGTAGCTATCATGGAGCAACATCATTGGAACAAACCATGTTGGAATTGAAAGGTTATCTCCATAGCTGCTTATATGAGTCATTGGAAAATTCCGTTTCATTTCGGTGGACTAACAAAAATTGCTACATAAATATAAATGTTGATCAGTGAAAAATAAGAATTGATTTTATGCGAAAACAATATTTAGAAATTCAATTGTTTAGTCAGTCAGTAACTCATTTTGCTTAAGCAATCGATAAGAAATTATTTAAAAAAAATATATTATAAAAATATATATATATATATTTATTAGTTAATATGTTTAATGATATATTTTAATGTTCTTTCTTATAACGTTTTGAGTTTTTATTTTAAGTGGACATCGTGGTTAAAAAAATAAGAAATTAAATGGCTTTAATTAATTAATTCTGACATAAACCAATAATTAGGCAATGTTTAAAAAAACCGATGGCATGGTGGATGATTTTTTTGAATGCATCCCTTTGTTCTTATTCTTGTTCTTCTTAGTGTTCTCGTTGTTGTTGTCGTTGTAGTTGTTGTTGTTGTGGTTGTTATCTTCTTTTTCTTTTGCTTCATATATTCTGAAAATAGATACAAGCCCAAAATGTTATAAAATAAGATTAATTATTAGATAACAACTTACATCAAACTTTTGTGCCTTCTCTGATGCTCATAGCTATATTGGGAACATGTAAATGCTTTGTTACAATCAAAATATTTGCATTTAAATACCAATTCTTTTTTGTGCCTTCTCACGTGATTTCTAATACTTTATATGCATTAATTATTTATTTCTCTTCTAGAAATAAAAACTTACGTTAGATATCCTCTCACAGAACCCCTCGAATGGGCAATGAAATGATTTTTCTGTATACAATCTTTTATGTCGTCTTAGGATATATATGTGACAATAACTCTTGTTACTTATTTCGCAAGCTGAATGATTAGCCTACAATCTGTAACAAAATAAAGATAATATTGATACACAGAGAACGGTTTTACAAGTTCATTCCGTAAACTGAATGATGATTGATGTAACAAAGATGTAAAACACAAATAAAAGTATAGATTCCTGTTGTATGATAAAAACTTCCTTTTATATGTTTATTTTTCCAAAATTGGTTCTAAATAATTTAATTGAACTTAACAAGATTATCAACGAATTTTTCTATTGAGAGCAGCATTTAAAAATCTTTAAGTCTCGAAATTTGCAGTTTTGGGCAATTAAGAAATTCATTCATTATAGACCAAGTGTGTGAAATTTCCTTGTCCACATTTAACATGAATTTAAATTTCTATGTTTTTGTTATAAAGATGTTTATACTTACTAAGGTCGGCTTTGGCATTCGCACTGGTTGTAGGAACGTCTGTTGCATGTACCACCGGCATATCAACAGGTGCTGTATTAGCTCTTCTTCGAGCCCTCTGCAATAATAAAAACATGACAAAATTAAATCTGGTTTAAATGGTGTGCTTACTTATATGGCTTCCAACCAGAATCGGAAAATACTTTTTTTTTCGAAAACACCCGAAACCTTGATTGAAAACTGAAGCTTTTCTGTACATTTAAAAATTGCATAGGAATACATACATACATATACATCTTTCCATTTTTGTTTCATAAAACTGATTAAAATGGGTTAACAACTCCAAAACTAAATTTTTCTTCAGATTTGTTTTATACCAAATAATACTGCATCAAAAATTATGTTCTGAAAAGCTTTTTTCAAAAACATGATTTTTCGGGTTAAATTTTAGAGTTTTTTTTAATATTTCGGACGTCTAGCGTGACTTGCAAATCGAATTCCCAGATGATGCTTCGACCGATTTTGATAGTCGACCACTTCTTATAAAGCTGAAGAAGTCTTGTTTACGAAATAAAAGTACAATATTGCATTAAGACTTCATAAAATCAGAAAAACGCGTCATTTTGTAAATCTGAGCTATCCAAAATCATCAAAATTATAGAGCTTTCCGTTTTTGTTCTATAAAACTGATTAAAATGGGTTTACAATTCCAAAACAAATTTTTTTTTCAGATTTATTTTATACCAATTAATACTGCATTCAAAATAATGTTCATAAAACAGTTATTAAAAAAACATGTTTTTCGGGTTAAATTTTTGAGTTTTTTTATTAATATTTTGGACGTTTAACGTGACTTGCGAATCGAATTCCCAGATAATTCTTTGACCGATTTTGATGGTCGACCAACAACATTAGATTAAGACTACATACAATCAGAAAGATGCGTCATTTTTTTAAATCTGAACTATCAAAAATCATCAAAATTATACATCTTTTCGGATTTGGGCCATAAAACTGATTTAAATGGGCTTACCACTCCAAAACAACATTTTTCTTCATATATATACCTTATACCAAATAATACTGCATCAAAAATTATGTTCATAAAAGCGTTTTTAAAAAACATGTTTTTTCGTTTAAAATTTTAGAATATTTTTTTAAAATACTTCGGACGTCTTGCGAATCTAATTCCTGGCTAATGCTTCTACCGATTTTGATAATCGACCACTTCTTATAAAGCTGAAGAAGTCTTGTTAACAAAACCAAAATACAACATTAAATTAATACTACATAAAATCGGAAATACGCGTCATTTTGTAAATCTGAGCTATCAAAAACCATCAAAATTATACTTTTTAAATTTTTGTTCCATAAAGCTGAATAAAATGTATTTACAACTCCAAACCAAAATGTTTCTTCAGATTTATTTTATACCAATTATAAGTGCATCAAAAATTACGTTCTTAAAGCGTTTTTAAAAACATGTTTTTCGGGTGAAATTTTAGAGTTTTTTTTTTTTAATGTTTCGGACGGTAGCGTGAATTGCGGATCAAATTTCCAGCTAATGCTTCGACCGATTTTGATGGTCGACCACTTCTTATAAAGCTGAAGAAGTCTTGTTAACGAAATAAAACTACAGCATTACATTAAAACTTCATATAATCAGAAATACCCGTCATTTTGTAAATCTGAACTATCTAAAATCATTAAAATTATACATCTTTCCTTTTTGTTCCATAAAATTTATTAAAATGGGTCTACAACTCCAAAACAAAATACTTCTTCGTATTTATTTTACACTAAATAATACTGCATCAAAAATTATGTTCATAAAGGCGTTTTCTAAATAACATGATTTTTCGGGTTAAATTTAAGAGTTTTTTTTTTTAAATATTTCGGACGTCTAGCGTGACTTGCGAATCGAACTCCCAGCTAATGCTTCGACCGATTATGATGGTCGACCCCTTCTTATAAAGCTGAAGAAGTCTTGTTAACGAAATAAAAGTACAACATTACATTAAGACTTCATATAATCAGAAATACGCGGCATTTTGTAAATCTGAAATATCCAAAATCATCAAAATTATACATCTTTCCTTTTTGTTCCATAAAATTAATTAAAATGGGTTTACAACTCCAAAACAAAATGTTTCTTCATATTTAATATACACCAAATTATACTGTATCCAAAATAATGTCCATAAAAGCGTTTTTCAAAAAAACATGTTTTTTCGGGTTAAATTGCTAATGCTTCGACCGATTTTAATGGTCGACCATTTCTTATAAAGCTGAAGAGTTCTTGGTAACGAAAAAAATACAACATTACATTTACATTATATATGATCAGAAATACGCGTCATATAAAGCTGAAGAGATGTAGTTAACGAAAGATTAATGCAACATTGCATTAAAACTAAATAGAGTCAGAAATACCCATCATTTTGTAAATCTGAAATATCCAAAATCATCAAAATTATACATCTTTCCTTTTTGTTCCATAAAATTAATTAAAATGGGTTTACAACTCCAAAACAAAATGTTTCTTCATATTTAATATACACCAAATTATACTGTATCCAAAATAATGTCCATAAAAGCGTTTTTCAAAAAAACATGGTTTTTCGGGTTAAATTGCTAATGCTTCGACCGATTTTGATGGTCGACCACTTCTTATACAGCTGAAGAAGTCTTGTTAACGAAATAAAAATACAACATTACATTGAAACTTCATATAATCAGAAATACCCGTCATTCTGTAAATCTGAACTATCTAAAATCATCAAAATTATACATCTTTCCTTTTGTTCCATAAAATTTATTAAAATGGGTTTACAACTCCGAAACAAAATTTTTCTTCATATTTATTTTACACCAAATTACATTGCATCCAAAATGTTCATAAAAGCGTTTTAAAAAAAAACATGTTTTTCGGGTTAAATTTTAGAGTTTTTTTTAAATATTTCTTACGTCTAGCGTGACTTACGAATCGAACTCCCAGCTAATACTTTGACCGATTTTGATGGTCGATCACTTCTTATAAAGCTTGTCAAAGTTGAGAAGAAAAAAAAAAGACCGAGCCCGGCTTAAAAACACTGCGTATAAAAAAAAGGTTAACTTTGTTGATTTAGAAGATCAATATAACGATGTGCTCTTCATATGGTCACTGGATATGACATTCGTGTACCTCTTACGACTTAAAGGTTTATCTGGAAGGTCTTCCACGATGTATCGATCAAACTCCAGGACCTTCGTGACGACATAAGGTCCTTCATACTCTGGATCTAGTTTATGTGACTCCCCAGTCGCTTGAGGAGCATAGTCAATCACAACCAGATCGCCTTCAGCATATCGATGTGGAGGTAGATGTCTCCTGTCATACACGACCTTCCACTTGTTCGGCCTGCCGTCTTCTCAAATCAACAACACCATTTTCGGTTTCCTCATCGTGTATCGCTTGAACTAAGCGATTTTGGCTCACGGACCTTATATTAAAATTAAAAATTAAGTCATTAGGACAAAACATGGTTGTTGAGTTTCGCTGGGTGTTGAGACTTTATTGAAGCGTGGACAAGGCTACGTCCCAGTCTCTGTTGCTCACAACCGAACACTTAAGCATGCTGAGGAGCGTCTTATTCGTACGCTCAGCCTGTCCGCTGGCTCGCGGTGTTCGTACGCTGTTACAGATATGCTGTAACATCAGCATATCGATGTGGAGGTAGATGTCTCCTGTCATACACGACCTTCCACTTGTTCGGCCTGCCGTCTTCTCAAATCAACAACACCATTTTCGGTTTCCTCATCGTGTATCGCTTGAACTAAGCGATTTTGGCTCACGGACCTAATATTAAAATTAAAAATTAAGTCATTAGGACAAAACATGGTTGTTGAGTTTCGCTGGGTGTTGAGACTTTATTGAAGCGTGGACAAGGCTACGTCCCAGTCTCTGTTGCTCACAACCGAACACTTAAGCATGCTGAGGAGCGTCTATTCGTACGCTCAGCCTGTCCGCTGGCTCGCGGTGTTCGTATAGCTGAATACCGTACGCTGTAACAAAGTCGACGAATTCCTTTGAGGTATAGGCTGTTCCACGGTCGGAGGTAATTCTTATTGGTTGCCCAAATACGGAAAATACTTCTCGCAGCATCGTTATGACTGGTGTCGTCTTTGTGTTACGCACTGCCCTCAAGTTGGTGTATTTGCTAAAAGAACAGACTAACACGATTATATAAACATTACCTTTCTTACTCTTCGGGAATGGTCCCAGGTGGTCTATATTAAGACACCTAAATGGAACTGGTAACACTTCCATCACATGCAGCTGGCCTTCAGATTTTCCGCCCTTAACTTTGTTAAGGCAGCACTCAGGACATGCGCCAATGTAGGATTTGATGTAACGTCTCATCCGCGGAAACCAGAATTCTCGTTTGATTCGTTCGATGGTCTTCTCTATTCCGCAGTGTCCGACATCATCGTGGCAATCTCGAGCAATACGCCACCTTACGAGATGAGGTACCACTAATTTCTTTTTGCCGTCTAGACGTCTGAACAATCGTGAACCCTCCAAAACATAGTCTAGCTCAGTCTGTTTCTTCACCGATGAATTCGTAGGACACTTGTCTTTGAGGATCATTACGATGTCTTTCAGTTGAGCGTCTTGCATCTGCATAGCGAAAATCCAATCATCGTCTATTTCGCATACCTTAAGCACATCCTCTGCTACTGTAGGTGCTTCTTTCGATGGTAAGGTGGGAACTCTGCTCATTCCATCAATGTGAAACATTCTATCTCCGGGTCGATGCGTACATTCGAAGTCGAACTCTTGAAGACGTAGCCACCACCTGGCAAGGTTTCGGATCACCATCTTCGATTTGAAATAGAATCCCAGCCAATCCCGCAGAGCTAGCATTCGTATGCACCTCATGATTTTTACGCACATCGAACAATGTGAGGACTGGCTTGACCGTGACAGCAACCATCAGCATTTTGAATGTATCCTCCTGTTCGCTGCGCCAATGGAATTCTGTGTCCTTTTTCAATAAATTAAAAAGCGGCTGGGCTACTCGACTATAACTCTCGATGAACTTCCTGAAGAAACCAGTGATGCCTAGAAAACGTCTTACTTCCGTGGTGTTAGTCGGAGTCGGGAATTCTTTTATACATTTTGTCTTGCTCTCTCCCGGTCGCACACCGTCGCCACTGATGACATGACCGAGGAAATGTACATTCGTCTCCATAAAAAAACACTTCGATGGCTTCAACGTTAAACCAGCTTCTCTTACAGCCTCCAGGAATTCATTGAAGATGAAGATTTCATTCTCAATCGTATCAGTCGCTATAATAACTTCATCTACGTAGCTCACTATGTTCTTTCGATGCATTAAAGGACGTATAACCTCTGCCATCATCTCTTGAAAGTACATAGAAGAGTTGATTAGGCCAAAAGGCATTAGGCTGTAAATTGTTTACATTCCTCCTTCAGGGGATTTGATAATAACCGGACGTCATATCAAGGGTGGTAAAAACTTTATTTCCCGCTAATTGTGATAATTGCTCCTCAACGGTGGGGGTTGGAAATTGCTTCTTCACTGTAACCGAATTCAGCGCGCGGAAGTCGACGCACATCCGCAGCTCTCCATTGGTTTTGTTCAGCAAAACTATCGAGGCTGCGTGAGGTGAAACACTCGGCCGGATGATACCATGTTGGAGTAAATTATCCACAATCTGAAACAACTTTTTTCTTTGAGCAAATGGTACTTGATAGCGCTTACCTATAATTGGCTTGTCGGTCGTTACGTTTATCTCCATGCATGCATTCTTACAGCGTCCAATAGGAGACACATCTTCGCTAAAGCAATCATCGTAGTTGGTGAGAAGATCTAGCACTGCGTGTCGTTGAGTAACGTCAAGTTGATCACCCAAGTTGAATTTATCTGAAGAACTCGTTTGCATCTGTTAAATGCCTGCTTCAAAAACTAAACGTTGATTCTTTCGACACAAGATATCGCGGCCCAAAAGTATGGCTTGCGGTAAGAACTCATCTGGTACGATGTTAAGTTTTGTTAAAAGTTCGTTCTCGTCTATGGTTATGACGACGTCAATGGCATCTGTTGAGTCAACTACCGATTCACCGAAACCTTTCAACAATTTGCCAGATTTCTTCCTCAAGGCCTCTTTTGGAACGGAGGTTTCGCTTATCAGTGAATTGTCGCTTCCAGTGTCGACGAATGCAGAATACGACTGCCCAAACAACATAACTTCCTTCGTGACAGGTGCCGGAGTAACGTCCTTCGGCATGCTCTGCTCGACTTTTGCTACTGTAGGCTTTTTGGAGCGGCATTCCTTCGCATCGTGACCTGGTTTACTGCAGATGGTACATCGCGGCTTACGTTGCGGACGAGGGCATTTGGTTGCAATGTGGCCCACTTCGTTGCAGTTGAAGCACTTAAAATTTCCTCGGGTATTTGCAATACGAACAGAATCAGTGTCTTGTTCTTTCGATTCCAATGAAAAGGATGATGTGGCACGGCCTGGTGTTGTTGGCATCGAAGACACATTATCTAGTGCATTCAGAAGCTCGTTGCACGTTTGGAGGTTGAGAGCGAGTAGTGTTCCTGTAAGTGTGGAATCATTTAAGCCATTAGTAGTATATGAATTTATGGAAAAGTCATCCAACTTACCTCGCCTCCCGACAGTGAGCATTGCGTGGTAGTATTCCGTCAACGATTCGTTCTGACTTCGCTTGCGCCTCATCAGCTCTCGATGTATGTCAGCTATGTCAGCTACGTATGTCAGCTACGTTCTTTTGTGAGCTCGAGGACAAACCCAGTCCATGTTTGGAAAACGGGTTGCGCATCCAACCAACCTTTGGCGATGCCTTTAAGTTTTTATTGAGCCGCAAATAAGATCATCTCGTTACTCCACATATACATTTCTTGCAGCTGCTGGACCTTTTGAATGAACTGCTTTGAGGACAATGTTCGTTTCGATGGATTGAAATCTGGAGGAGCGCCGATTATGTCCCGAGATCCGGTTGGGTACTGCGTTTGTGACACAGGTGTTATAGGTCGCGTTATACTTTGGAGCGGTGTGGCTGCAGCGCCAGGCATCATTTGTGGAACAGTCGTTGACGGTGCCGCACGTAGGTTCACCGAAATTTCTCCCACAGTTTTTGCCAGACTCTCCACGATGTTCCGCAGATCATCCATTCCAGCTTGCCAAGGTTACAATTCTTCTTCCTCGACGAACAACTCCTCTGCATCCACCTCGTCAGTTTCTAAGACCTCTGCGAGCTTCGCGATTTTTTTAGCTTTATTACCTACGATCGGTAATTCGTGATTTTGTAAAAGTTTATTTAGTTCACATACTTTAAGTGTTGCTAATTCAATCATCGTGAGGATACAACTTTTTATCGAAGGAAAAACAGCTGTCACTTTTTTCCGGTTGCTTTTCCGATAGAAAAACAGTTCGCGTGAGACTATATTTGTCTCTTTCGTTTTCGCTTCGTTGGGTATGTCTGGTTTAATACGTTAACGATGCTAGTTATATATGTACCCGACGTTGTACATACATATATTCCGTTTTGTGTTTAACTGGGCTCCGTTGCGCTAAACGTTGCACATTATTTTTTTCCTTGAACCGAGGTTCGTTCGTTTGTAATATACGTTGCATATATGTATAAATATATACGATTCTTTTTCTTTATAACGGACTTCATTCGTTCTTTGGTGCTAGACGTTGCACATTTATTCGCGACGTTATTTTTATTTTTTCCAGCGTTTTATTTTGTTTTGTAGGTTTAAGTTTATCCCACTTCTGACTTGTCAAAGTTGAGAAGAAAAAAATAAAACCAAGCCCGGCATAAAAACAATGCGTATAAAAAAAGGTTAACTTTATTGATTTAGAAGATCATTATAACGATGTGCTCTTTACGAATAATGAGCATAAACTAAAAACTAATTACTCATTTTATGACTTCTACTCCGATATAAGTGTTGCCGTTGACAAGCTGAAGAAGTCTTATTAACAAAATTAAAGTACAACATTACATTAAAACATTTAAAAAAACATATTTTTTCGGGTTAAACTTTAGAGTTTTTTTTTTAAATATTTCGGACGTCTAGCGTGACTTGCGAATCGAAGTCCCAGCTAATGCTTCGACCGATTTTGATGGTCGACCACTTCTTATTAAGCTGAAAAAGTCTTGTTAACCAAAAAAATACAACATTAAATTAGAACTACATATAATCAGAAATACGCGTCATTTTGTAAATCTGAACTATCCAAAATCATCAAAATTACACATCTTTCCGTTTGTGTTCCATAAAACTGATTTAAATTGGGTTTACAACTCCAAAACAAAATATTTCTTCTTATCTTATATCAAAATTATACTATTTTTATCTTTTTTCCATAAAACTAATTAAAATGGGTTTACAACTCCGAAACAAAATGGTTTTTCACATTTATTTTACACCCAATTACACTGCATTCAAAATAATGCTCTCGGAGCTTATTAGGGTAAGGAATATGCACAGGAAAAATTGGCAGATATATCGGCAACCTATTTTTCAATCTCAAGTTGTACATATTAACAATTTAACTAGTCAATTTATACAAGAACAACGAAACAAAGTATGGAATAATAAACTAAGTAGTCTAGAGCAGTTGCCTTTTCTTAAAAGTGGTTTAAATACCTATTTTACAGACAATGATAAAGCAAGGGTACTTAAAATTTTGTTAAATTTTAATTTCCACCATTTCTTTGCAAAATTGTTCAAAGTTTTTTGTCAAGTCGTTGTTTTAAAGAGTATGTCAACAGTAGCTCGTCCGAAGTAAATTTATTTAGTGCTGGTGCACCTCAAGGCTCAGTTCTTGGACCAGTTTTGTACAATCGTTATACGTCTGATTTGCCAAATATACCTGAATGCGAAGCAGCAATTTATGCTGATGACACAGCAATATTTTCATCGCATCAATTTGGTCTTAACATTGAGACCAATTTAAAAAATGCAGCTGAAATATTGAACGAATATTACACAAAATGGAAAATAAAATTAAATGTCGGAAAAATGCAAGCTATCTTTTTTACCAGAAAAAGAAAGCCTTGCTTTCTTCCGGCTAACCAGCTAGCAATTAACGGACACCAAATAACATGGGCTTCTTCTGTTAAGTATTTGGGCATACACCTTGACTAAAGATTAACATTTAAAGAGCACAATTCCCAAACACTTAATAAAATCAATATTGCTATAAAGATACTTTATCCCTTTATAAATCGAAAATCAAAACTGTCAAATGATAATAAAATAATTTTACACAAAGTCATTTTCCAAGCTATTTTTCTGTACGGGTGTCAAGTTTGGGGTAGTTGTGCTGAATGTCACATCAAAAAATTACAAATATCCCAAAATAAAATTTTAAAAATGATGTTGAATCTCCCCTGGCATCACTCAACTTTGGACCTACATATAAAGGCAAATGTTGAATTGATCTCTAATAGAATCCGAAAACTTAACAGCACATTTCAATTAAATGTTGTGTAACATGCTGTTAATCTATGTTTGTTTTCTTTTGCAATAAAAAACAAAATTAATTGTTAATATATTTTTTGTATCTAGATGTTAATTTATATTTAATTTATTTTTGTATCATTATATACTTTTGTAAATCTATTTGTTAGTTTTTCCGTTAATTTATAACTTATTTGTTTTATTGTTATTTTATTTATTTAATTCAAAAATAATTTATATTATTGTTTTTATATTGCATGCATATTTTTTATCTAGTTTTAAGTAATAATATTAATTTTATTAGTTAAAATTCTATTGTTTATTATTAATTACATATTTTTGTTTATATTTTTTTTATTATTATTATTTTATTTAATTTTTTTTTTGTAATTTGAGGTTTTTGCTTTCGTTTTTTTCCTCACAAAAATGTTTGTATAATTAATAATAATTTAAATTCATAAATATATATTAATTTTTCAGTAGAAAGATATTTATTCATATCATATCCCTGTAATTGTAAATTGTGCGATAACACATTGTATATCATGAACGAAATAAAATATTCTATTCTATTCTAAAATAATGCTTATAAAAGCGTTTTAAAAAAAAAAACATGTTCATTCAGGTTAAATTGCTAATGATTCGACCGATTTCGATGGTCGACCATTTCTTATAAGGCTGAAGAAGTCTTTCAAACGAAAAAATACAACATTACATTAACACTACATATGATCAGAAATACGCGTCATTTTGTAAATCTGAACTATTCAAAATCATCAAAATTATACATCTTTCCGGTTTTGTTCCATAAAGCTGATTAAAACGGGTTAATCACTCAAAAGCAAAATTTTTCTTCATATATATTTACAATTCATAATACTACAACCAATATTATAATCATAAAAGCGTTTTTAAAATAACATGTTTTTTCAGGTTAAATTTTAGAGCTTTTTTTAATTATTTCGGACATCTTGCGTGACTTGCGAATCGAAGTCCCAGCTAATGCTTCGACCGATTTTGATTGTCGACCACGTATAATAAAGCTAAAGAAGTCTAGTTAACGAAAAAAAATACAAAATTACATAAAAGCTACATGCAATCAGAAATACGCGTCATTTTGTAAATCTGAACTATCCAAAATCATCAAAATTACACATCTTTCCGTTTTGATTCCATAAAACTGATTTAAATTGGGTTTAAAACTCCAAAACAAAATATTTCTTCTTATCTTATATCAAAATTATACTATTTTTATCTTTGTTCCATAAAACTAATTAAAATGGGTTTACAGCTCCGAAACAAAATGGTTCTTCACATTTATTTTACACCCAATTATACTGCATCCAAAATAATGCTCTTGGAGCTTATTAGGGTAAGCAATATGCACAGGAAAAATTGGCAGAGATATCGGCAACCTATTTTCCAATCTCAAGTTAAACATCTTAACAATTTAATTAGTCAATTTATACAAGAACAACGAAACAAAGTATGGAATAATAAACTAAGTAGTCTAGATAAAGCTTCAAAGCCATTCTGGAATATAGCTAAGATATGTAAAAAAATTAACAAGCAGTTGCCTTTTCTTAAAAGTGGTTTAAATACCTATTTTACAGACAATGATAAAGCAAGGGTACTTAAAATTTTATTAAATTTTAATTTCCACCATTTCTTTGCAAAATTGTTCAAAGTTTTTTGTCAAGTCGTTGTTTTAAAGGGTATGTCAACAGTAGCTCGTCCGAAGTAAATTTATTTAGTGCTGGTGCACCTCAAGGCTCAGTTCTTGGACCAGTTTTGTACAATCGTTATACGTCTGATTTGCCAAATATACCTGAATGCGAAGCAGCAATTTATGCTGATGACACAGCAATATTTTCATCGCATCAATTTGGTCTTAACATTGAGACCAATTTAAAAAATGCAGCTGAAATATTGAACGAATATTACACAAAATGGAAAATAAAATTAAATGTCGGAAAAATGCAAGCTACCTTTTTTACCAGAAAAAGAAATCCTTGCTTTCTTCCGGCTAACCAGCTAGCAATTAACGGACACCAAATAACATGGGCTTCTTCTGTTAAGTATTTGGGCATACACCTTGACTCAAGATTAACATTTAAAGAGCACAATGTCCAAACACTTAATAAAATCAATATTGCTATAAAGATGCTTTATCCCTTTATAAATCGAAAATCAAAACTGTCAAATGATAATAAAATAATTTTACACAAAGTTATTTTCCAAGCTATTTTTCTGTACGGGTGTCAAGTTTGGGGTAGTTGTGCTGAATGTCACATCAAAAAATTACAAATATCCCAAAATAACATTTTAAAAATGATGTTGAATCTCCCCTGGCATCACTCAACTTTGGACCTACATATAAAGGCAAATGTTGAATTGATCTCTAATAGAATCCGAAAACTTAATAGCACATTTATGATCAGATGTGACTTCCCGGAAAACCCTCTAATAAATCAATTAAATGTTGTGTAACATGCTGTTAATCTATGTTTGTTTTCTTTTGCAATAAGAAACAAAATTAATTGTTAATATATTTTTTGTATCTAGATGTTAATTTATATTTAATTTATTTTTGTATCTCTATATTAATTTATATTTAATTTATTTTTGTACATATATGTTAATTTATTTATAATTTAGATTTTGTTAATTATGCTCTTAAAATTATTTATTTTTTGTTTCATTTAAATTTGATTTTTATTAATTTATTACTAATTGTTCTAATTTATTTATTTTTATTTGTATATACTTTTGTAAATCTATTTTTTAGTTTTTTCGTTAATTTACAACTTTTTTATTTATTTGTTTTATTGTAAATTTATTTATTTAATTCAAAAATAATTTATATTATTGCTTTTATATTGCATGCATATTTTTTATCTAGTTTTAAGTAATTATATTCATTTTATTAGTTAAAATTCTATTGTTTATTATTTATTACATATTTTTGTTTATATTTTTTTTATTATTATTATTTTACTTAATTTTTTTTTGTAATTTGAGGTTTTTGCTTTCGTTGTTTTCGTTACAAAAATGTTTGTATAATTAATAATAATTTAAATTCATAAATATATATTAATTTTTCAGTAGAAAGATATTTATTCATATCATATCTCTGTAATTGTAAATTGTGCGATAACACATTGTATATCATGAACGAAATAAAATATTCTATTCTATTCTAAAATAATGCTCATAAAAGCGTTTAAAAAAAAACATGTTCATTTAGGTTAAATTGCTAATGTTTCGACCGATTTCGATGGTCGACCATTTCTTATAAGGCTGAAGAAGTCTTTCAAACGAAAAAGATACAACATTACATTAACACTACATATGATCAGAAATACGCGTCATTTTGTAAATCTGAACTATTTAAGATCATCAAAATTATACATCTTTCCGGTTTTGTTCCATAAAGCTGATTAAAACGGGTTAATCACTCAAAAACAAAATTTTTCTTCATATATATTTACAATTCATAATACTACAACCGATATTATAATCATAAAAGCGTTTTTAAAATAACATGTTTTTCAGGTTAAATTTTAGAGTTTTTTTAATTATTTCGGACATCTTGCGTGACTTGCGAATCGAAGTCCCAGCTAACGCTTCGACCGATTTTGATTGTCGACCACGTATTATAAAGCTAAAGAAGTCTAGTTAACGAAAAAAAATAGAAAATTACATAAAAGCTACATGCAATCAGAAATACGCGTCATTTTGTAAATCTGAACTATCCAAAATCATCAAAATTACACATCTTTCCGTTTTTGTTCCATAAAACTGATTAAAATTGGGTTTACAACTCCAGAACAAAATTTTTCTTCACATTTATTTTATACTAAATAATACTGCATCAAAAATTATGTTCATAAGAGCGTTTTCAAAATAACATGTTTTTTCCGGCTTAAATTTTAGAATTTTTTTTTTAATATTCCGCACGTCTAGCGTGACTTGCGAATCGAACTCCTAGCTAATGCTTCGACCGATTTTGATGGTCGACCAATTTTTGCAAAGCTAAAGAGGTCTTGTTAACGAAAAAATACAAAATTACATTAAATCTATATACAATCAGAAATACGCGTCATTTTGTAAATCTGAACTATCCAAAACCATCAAAATTACACATCTTTCCACTTATGTTCCATAAAACTGATTAAAATGGGTTAATAACTAGAAAACAAAATATTTCTTCATATTTATTTCATACCAAATAATACTGCATCAAAAATTATGTTCATAAATGCGTTTTTAAATAACATGTTTTTTCGGGTTAAATTTTACAGTTTTTTTTTTAATATTTCGGACGTCTAGCGTGACTTGCGAATCGAATTCCCAGCTAATGCTTCGACTTATTTTGATGATCGACCACTTTTTATAAAGCTGAAGAAGTCTAGTTAACGAAAAAAATACAACATTACATAAAAACTACATACAATCAGAAATACGCTTCGTTTTGTAAATCTGAACTATACAAAACCATCAAAATTATACATCTTTCCGTTTTTGCTCCATAAAACTGATTAAAATTGGGTGTACAACTCAAAAACAAAATGTTTCTTCATATTTATTTTACACCAAATAATACTAAATCTACAATTATATTCATAAAATCGTTTTTAAAAAAATATATGGTTTTTTTAAATATTTCGGAAGTCTATCGTGATTTGCGAATCGAATTGACAGCTAATGCTTCAACCGCTTCAGACGCGTCATTTTGTAAATCTGAACTATCCGAAATCATCAAAATTACACATCTTTCCTTTTTGTTCCATAAAATTAATTACAATGGGCTTACAACTTCAAAATAAAATTTTACTTCATATTTATTTTACACTAAATAATACTGCATCTAAAATTATGTTCATAGAAGTGTTTTCAAAACAACATTTTTTTTCGGGTTAAATTTTAGAGTTTTTTTTTTAAATAGTTCGGACGTCTAGCGTGAATTTTGAATCGAACTCCCAGCTAATGCTTCGACCGATTTTGATGGCCGACCACTTCTTATAAAGCTGAAGAAGTGTAGTTAAAAAAAAAACAAACTACAACGTTACATTAAAACTACATACAATCAGAAATACGCCTCATTTTGTAAATCTGAACTATCCAAAATCATCGAAATTATACATCTTTCCGTTTTTGTTCCATAAAATAGATTATGATTGGGTGTACAACTCCAAAACAAAATATTTTTTCTTATTTATTTTACACAAAATAATACAACATCTAAAATTATATTCATAAAAGCGTTTTTAAAAAAAATATGTTTTTTCGGATTAAATCTTAGAGATTTTTTTTTATATATTTCGGGCGTCTAGCGTGAATTGCGAATCGAATTCACAGCTAATGCTTCAACCGGTTTTGATGGTTGACCACTTTTATAAAGCTGAAGAGTTCTTGTTTACAAAATAAACTAGAACATTACATTAAAACTACATACAAAAAGGAAACCGCTTCATTTTGGAAATCTGAACTAGCCAAAATCATCTATATTATTCATCTTTCCATTTTTGTTTCATAGAACTGATATGATTTCTTCGTATTTTTTTACACCAAATTATACTGCATCCAAAATAATGTTCATAAAACTGTTTATAAAAAGACATGTTTTTTCGGGTTAAGCTCTAGAGTTTTTTTTAATTATTTCGGACGTCTGGCGTGACTTGCGAATCGAATTCCCAGCTAATGCTTCGACCGAATTTAATGGTCGACCACGTATTATAAAGCTGATAAGGTCTAGTTAAAAAAACAAACTACAACATTACATTAAAACTACGTACAATCAGAAATACGCATCATTTTTTAAACCTAAAGTATCCAAAATCAACAAAATTATACATCTTTCCGTTTTTGTTCCTTAAAACTGATTAAAATTGGGTTTACAACTCCAAAAGAACATATTTCTTCTTATTTATTTTATACCAAATAATACAGTTATTACAGTTATCACTTCGCAGCTTGGAATCATTCCCATGATGAAACCCAATACGAGGCTAAAGAAATATATCGGATCTGCATGGGAACTGCATGGGAACTGCAGATCAGCACTATAGTTATTTGAATATGATAAATGTAAGAACATTCATTCTGGTTTTGGCTCTGGTCTGGATAGTACACGAATAAATCATTATAACGAAAACTCTATTCGTGTTTCATTTAAAGATACCAAGTTGGGTCTGTAAAATTAATTTTTTTTTCTTTCACTAGGACCAATCTCTTAACTGGCGCCCGAGCAGGGACCCTTTCACAAGAACAAAAGGGTACCCTCGAAAATAAACGAAAAAAGTTAAATAATTATAAAATAGAAAAAAATGTGAATACGAAAAGAGTGAAATAATTTTAAAGCATAAAAAATGTGAATACGAAAAAAGTACATATATAAATAATATAAAAGACGAAACGAAGTGAACACGGAAAAAGTTAACTAATAAGAAACCGAAAAAATCGGAAGTGTCATTAAGTGTTCTTTCCAAAATATAAATATTAAAAAAGTGACAAATCTGAGGGACTAAGGGAACTAATAGGAGAACGAAAAAACCAGTAGTGTCATCAAAGCTTCCCTCGAAAATCTAAAGAACATTAATCACTTACGAAGAAAAATTGGCGAATCCAAAGGACGATTGTTGCACAAGGTAGTTATACAAATTAAGTCAACAGATGAACTAAACACATACGAGAAATAAAAGAAGACTCCGGAATTTCGCTGCAGGATGAACTGGTTGCTTCTTACTCAGTAAGATTAAACTTAAGTTTTTTGAACTCAATTATTCAAAAGATATTAAAAAAAATTATATAATTATACTATACATACTTTTTTGTTGTCCTCTCGCCTGAGAATTTAAATATATAAAATAAGAGGAAAAAATATATATATTAACTTTCCATCAAACATGGACGGAAAATTAAGAGGGTTCTATCGCTGCATTATGCAAATAAAAGGCATCTTAGGACCCTTGAGCATAAACTTAGTGAACTAAGGCAGAATGGCTCTAGAGTTGACGACTTTTATGCTACCGTGAACCATCAGTTCTCATTTATTATAAATAAAATTCGATCGAAAACATATTCCTCCGAGACGATAGACGCTTTGGTAGAAACCTACGGCAATCGGGCCTTGGATGTCTTCGTTCGGGGACTGAACGAGGACCTCTCGAGTCTTCACATAATCCAGAAGCCAAAAACTCTCCCAGAGGTCTATTCTGCGTGCCTTGATATGCAGAATCTTAATTAAAGGAATAACTCTGTGCATGTACAGGCTCAAAATATTATATCTTCCCCTGTACATTATAATTTTAAAACTGAGAGAATACATCCAATGCCGTCGGGAAATTCGGGCAGGTTTATGAATGGCAGAGTTGGGCAGAGGCCAAATTCGTCTTGGAATACGAGATTCCAAAACAGGCAATACCCGTCGCCAAGGCTAGGCCCGAAGCCTCCAATTAAGATGGAGGTTGACCACACCATTCAATCCAGAAATGTTAACTATATAAACCTTGCCAATCACCCAATTAAACGGGAGGCTAATTCAGATAGTTATCCCAGGAAACAACAGCGGCTGTATCATATGGTGACTGATGTCCCAGAGACTACTGAAGAACCAGGAACATCTAACTCACTAGAATCCCAAGAGGAAAATTTTGTGACAGATGCCGCTTCGTTTCCAGTGTACCATACTTATAGTACGTTACACGAGACGGGAAAATCTTTGATTTTCTCGTAGATACTGGTGCAAATAAAAACTTTTTTAAATCGAATTTAGCAGCAGCGTCTTCCCCTGTCCAGAAACCCTTCTATATCAGCAGTCCTGCTGGTAAAATATTAGTAAAGGACGAAATCCGCGGTAAATTTTTCTCCTTTGTTGACTGCGATCTAGATGTTACCTTTTCTATTCTTTCAAATCTAGAGTCGTTTGATGGAATCATCGGCGACGATACTCTGAAAGAATTAAAGGCTATCATTGATAGGGAAAAGAATGAACTAATCATCAAATCGGACATACGAATTCCCTTAAAAAACAAATCGTCTGACGTTGTAAACAATTTAGTAACACTTAACAAAAATGTTTCCGAAGCCGCCAAACTTAAACTGGAAACACTCTGTAATTCTTTCAATAACTTATTCGGTCCAGTTAATAACGATAAAGTAAAAACCAATGTCAAGGCCGAGATACGAACGACGACAGACAAAGCGATCTACACGAAGAGTTACCCATATCCGGCCTGTATGCGGCAGGAGGTCGAGAAACAAGTAAATGAACTTTTAGAAGAGAACATTATTCGACCATCCAATAGCCCATACAACTCACCAATATGGGTCGTACCGAAAAAACCCAAGCCTAACGGGGAAAAGCAGTACAGAATGGTCATAGACTAAAAACGTCTTAATTCTGTAACTGTTCCAGACACCTACCCTATTCCTGACATAAGCAACACTCTCGCGAGTCTTGGAGATGCAGAATTCTTTACCACATTGGACCTCACCTCGGGTTTTCACCAAATAGCCACGAGGGAAAAGGATATCTCTAAAACGGCCTTTTATACAATGAATGGTAAATTCGAGTACGTCAGACTACCCTTCGGTCTCAAGAATGCTCCGGCAATCTTTCAGCGAATGATTGATGACGTCCTAAAGGAACTGATCAGAAAGATCTGTTATGTCTATATTGACGATATAATCATATATAGCAAAACAGAAAATGATCACCTGAGGGACATTGAAACAGTCTTTTCAAAGATCGACGAAGCTGGACTTAAAATAAATCTAGAGAAAACTCAATTCCTAGACACCAGTGTAGAATTCCTTGGTTATGTAGTAACCTCAAATGGTATTCTTCCTAATCCTGAAAAGGTAAAGGCTATCGAAGCCATCCTTCCCCCAAACACCTTAAAAGAATTAAAGAGTTTCCTAGGACTCACATCATACTATAGACGCTTTAAAAGGGACTATGCTAAAATTGTTAACAAACATGACTCGTGGCGAGTTATCTCAGGTAAGAGCCAATCAATCTAGGAAAGTTCCCATTAAACTAGACGACGCTGGAATCAAGGCTTTCGAAACTTTGAAACAACTTCTTACCTCGGCAGAAGTATTAGCCTTCCCTGATTTCGAAAAACCTTTTAATTTAACGACTGACGCTTCAGACTATGCCATCGGCGCTGTTCTGTCCCAAGGGGACAGAACAGGCATATGCCACAAATGAGAAAGAACTTCGTGCCATAGTTTGGGCACTCGACCATTTGAGGAACTACTTGTACTGTGCGAAAAAGATCCGCATATACACTGATCACCAACCCTGTAAATCAAACTTTGTGGCTGATGCCCTTTCGCGACTTAGAACAGAGTTCAACCACCTTTCAGGTTTAGATTCCTCTTCTTCACGGACAGATACAGCGACAGAAACAAATACGGAAGATGCAGACTCAGGACGGACACAGACCACTCGTAATACAGAAACCACTGATGAGGGGCGAAGCGAACGAACAAATGAAGCGGAAACAGGCACTGCAGAGGGAGGACTGTGCGAGGAATCTTTTGACAGCGATGATTCCGGAACCATGCACAGTAATCAATCAAATAGTATTTAAGATCGGCGTAGACCTTTGTTCCCACGAGGAACCACATCCTGGCTATCATCGCCATTACATCTCCACGAGGAAGTTAGACAGGTGTAAGCTTATCAAATCCTTGAAAGAAAATCTTAACCCAAATGTAATCAATGGGCTTAAAATCCAGGAGAATTTCCTAGGAAAGCTACAAGATGTATATCTAGAGAGTTTCAGAAAACACAAAATTAGGGTAACACAGAGGGTAGATGAAGACATAGCCAACGCAGAGCGTAAATTCTGTATAATTGAAAACGTGCACAGAAGGGCTCACCGCGCTCCTAGGGAAAACGAGGAACAAATACTTGAAAAATTTTATTTTCCACAAATGATGTCCAGCATAAGAAGATTTGCTGCTTCTTTTGACATTTGTAAGGCTAACAAATACGACAGACACCCCGTAAACCCTGAATTGCAGGACACGCCTGTACCTCGCAATCCATGCGAAATAATCCATATGGACATTATTGAAATTCAGAATGAAAAATTTCTATCAGTCATGGATAAGTTTTCCAAATTTTCCAAATTCTTTCACATTAAAGAAAAATCAGCAATTTATATAAGAAACAAGGTCATGAAAATTCTGCATTATTTTACTGTCCCATTATTTTAGTCACGGACAACGAAAGGGGCTTCCTTAGCCCAATTGTGCTAAACCTAATTAAAAGCCTAGGGGTAAAGTTGCACTTAACCATCACATAGAAGCGAGGTCAATGGCCAAATAGAGAGAATCCACTCTACAGTCATGGAGATATATCGATGCCTTACAACCTTACAACAATACAGTACATTCCATCACAAGTAGGACACCTGTGACGTATTCTTCAACCGGCCGCAGAGAGTTAATTACCAAAATTGAACATACGTTCAAAGATTAATAAAGACCTTAGAGGTTTAATAAAAAAGAATATGAAGGCCAGAAATCTAAGGCATAATTTGAAAAAAGAGGTCCCGCATAAAAAGCAAAAACAAGCCATTGTATAAGAAAGAAATTGTAGCTAAGAACAATCGAGTTACTGTTTTAACAGTAAGCGGCAAAAAAATCCACAAGGCTAATCTAAAAAACATAAAATAAGTTAGTATACATTTCTTTTTCTCTCTCCCTTTTTAATTTAATATAACAAAAAAAAAAAGGATAATGAAACAATGTGAAATAAATTGCATTTTTGCTATTAGCTTACTGAAGTATGCCTTGGAGCTTTATTTCTCACGACACAAGGGGCCGGTTCACTTATATAATTATTTAACCATAATTGCGGTGGTGTTGATCCTCGTACTCTAGTAGATTGTTTGAATTTTTACCTTACAACCAAAGCGGATAAATACGACCCTTCCCATCCGGAGTGACTACCCCGAAAATTTTATGGAGACTACCTCATCGGGCATCTAGGGACCAAATGAATTTAAAGCACAGTAGAAAATGAAAAATGAATTTAACAAATACATGAAACATTAAGTCAAAAAATAAGACGAAATTCACATAAATGAGTAAAAGAAAAAAAAAAAGATACATACAATTGTAAATGTCATTAAACTATGACTTACTTTGACCTAGATTTTAAGATAAAAATTGAATAACATAAATTTTATTAAACCTTGTTATATTGCAGATTAGTAGTTCTTTTCACTCTCATGCAGACCCTACATATATTCGCTTACGAATCTCCGATTGAGACAATTAAAGAAGGAAACGCTTGGGTGACAAATGGATTTTTTAGATTAATACACGTTATTGACTTGACAAAATATGACGCACTCATACAAGACACTGAACATCTGATGTTCCAACATGTTAAGGACAAAGAAATGAGACCTATCATAAATTATCACTTAGACTAAATTAAGGATCGCCTTAACGAACTGCGGGACGCTAGGGTGAGGTTGGTTGGTCAATAAATTGGATAGGGACTGCTTTTAAAGTGATAGGTGGTTCACCTGACGCAGCAGACTGGGACAACAATTTAGAGAAGCAGACAGACATTATTAAGAATAACAACCGACAATATGTAATTAACGAGAAACTGTTCGACACGACGCGAGAAGTTACAGGAAAAATTAACAATATAATAGACGGATACAACAATGCCATAGAAAAAGGACTGACTGACCAAATTAGACACGACTTACTTAACAAAATACTTATTTTAAAGGAAGGGGTCAATGAGATAGTAAGAGCTTGCCAAATGGCTAAGAACGGCATAGTCAACAGCAATCTATTGGACTCAGAAGAGATTAATACTATTATAAACGAACTTGAAACATTGCCTTATCAAAACGTTGTAGAAGCTATTGAATACGGCCGACCTTCAGTATATGGTAACGGAACATTAACGCTATATGTCCTGTCCATACCTAAGACGGACCCAAAGGTATAGCACCTGGTTACGGCTCGCGCTGCAATTAAAAACGGTAGACAAATCGACCTGGACTTTTCAAGACTTCTTATAAGCCACGACAAGACGTACGTTTTGAACGGAAAATGTCTAAATATAGGTAATACATCTGTGGGTGAAGAAAGCATCCTTGAAGAACTGCCAGAAGACTCCTGCTTGCCCAGAATACTTAAGGGCGGTAATGCACTCTGCGACTATAAAACAACGAATAAAGAAATAATCGAACTGGTTGGAGAAAACACTATTTTTCTGACAAACTTCAACGGAACAGTTTTAAATAAAAATTCCTCTATTCCGTTAGTAGGTACCTACCTGATACAGCTGAACAATGACACGGTACACATTAAGGAGAAGACATACCTCAGCAGAATGCTTTACAGTCCGCAGGCACTTCCGCCGGTCCTGGCCAACGTAACCAGTAACAGAATCAAACCGAACCTGGAATACGTGCATGACCTCATCGAGCTCATCAATATCTTAACCAAAAACCTTAACTCTTCTATTCTTACAGAAATCTTTATTTTCATAGCATTCATCACTACTATTTGCCTATTCTGGAAGAAGATTTACGGAAAGGTCAATATCCCGAAGCTCCACCTATCCTGTCGTCGAACACTAATTCCACGTCCTCCCCAAGCGGTCAATAGCAGTAACAAAGTCCAAAGTTCATCTCCATGTCCACTAAACGATCTGCGGGACGCAGATACTTAAAGGGAGGGCAGTTATCACCATCGGTCATTAACCAGACCTAAAAAAATGCAAGCGATGCACACGCGCATCCGCTTCGCACCTTGGAACCATTCCCATGATGAAACCCAATACGAGGCTAGAGAAATATATCGGATCTGCATGGGAACTGCAGATCAGCACTTTAGTTATTTGAATATGATAAATGTATCTAGTGAAGTAAGAACATTCATTCTGGTTTCGGCTCTGGTCGGGATAGTACACGAATAAATCATTATAACGAAAACTTAATTCGTGTTTCATTTAAAGAGACCAAGTTGGGTCTGTAAAATTAATTTTTTTATCTTTCACTAGGACGAATCTCTTAACTTATACTACATCTAAAATTATATTCATAAAGGCGTTTAAAAAAAAAAAAACATATTTTTTCGGGTTATATTTTAGAGTTTTTTTTAAATGTTTCGGACTTCTGGCGTTACTTGCGAATCGAACTTACTGCTAATGCTTCGATCGATTAGATCGACTAGTTAAAAAAATAAACTACAACATTACATTTAAACTACATACAATCAGAAATACGCACCATTTTGTAAATCTGAACTATCAAAAATCAACAAAATCATACATTTTTCCGTTTTTGTTCTATAAGACTGATTAAAATGGGTTTACAACTCCAAAATATTTGTTCATATTTGTTTTACACTAAATAATACTGCATCAAAAGTTATGTTCATAAAAGCGTTTTCAAAATAACATGTTTTTTCGGGTTAGATTTAAGAGTTTTTTTTTTGTAATATTTCGGACGTCTAGCGTGACTTGCGAATCGAATTCCCAGCGAACGCTTCTACCATTTTTTATGGTCTACCGCTTATTATAAGACAGAAGGGGTCTTGTTAACGAAAAAAATACAACGTTACATTAAAACTACATATAAAAAGAAAACCGCGTCATTTTGTAAAACTGAACTATCCAAAATCATCAATATTATACATCAGCATTTCATAGAACTGATTAAAATGGGTTTTCAACTCCGAAACAACATTTTTCTTCGTATTTTTTTACACCAAGTTATACTGCATCCAAAATAATGTTCATAAAAGCATTTTTAAAAAGACATGTTTTTTCTGATTAAGCTTTAGAGTTTTTTAATTATTTCGGACGTCTGGCGTGACTTGCGAATCGAATTCCCAGCTAATGCTTCGACCGATTTTAATGGTCGACCAAGTATTATAAAGCTGAACAGGTCCAGTGAACGAAATATATATTACATTAAAACTACATGCAATCAGAAATACGCGTCATTTTGTAAATCTGAAATATCCAAAATCATCAAAATTAAACTTCTTTCCTTTTTGTTATATAACTTAACACCGACAGACAACTTACACGCGCGAAAGAAAATGCTGACCAAACGTCTGGAGCAATGAACCAAATTTCCAGGGAAATTCACATGACTACTTGCATGCGCAAAAGAAGTGCTGATCAAACGTCTGGAGCAACGAATCAAAATTCCAGGGAAGTTCACATTGTGAATAGAAATGCAAGCTTTCGTTATTTAAGTTGAACATGTAATAGTTTAGTTATTATCGACTCGCCAATGAATAAAGGTCAGAGCAACCTGCTCTGAAAAAGATTTTTTTAAGTTCTTGTGCAGATTTTTTATTAACTGGCGCCCAACGTGGGGCTGCATTCTGCAACACTGTTAGATTACTGTTAACGTAAAGCTCGACTGAACTCAGGCAATAACCAAGCCTAAAACCAGTAAAAGTGTTTGTGAATAAAAAGTGGAAAACCAAACCACCAACATAACGCTCGACTGAACTCAGGCAATAACCAAGTCTAAAACCAGTGAAAGTGTTTGTGAATAAAAAGTGGCTAACCAAACCACCAACATAACAGTGAAATCAATAAAGTGTGGACAACCAAGCCACCAACAAAAAACAAAAAAAAAACAAAAACGTGGAAGAAATAAAGAGTGAACAACCAAGCTCAGCGAAGTAACCGAAAGAGTGGACAACAAAACCACCACGATAACAGTGTAGTGATAGGGAAAACGAAGGCCCCCGAGTAGTTGTACCAACCATAGGAACAAAAAGGAGTCAGTAAACACTGACAGCCGCCCTAACCAGCAGGAAGCAGCCCAGAACCCACAAAATAAACAACGTTAAGAAGAGATGCTACAAGAATTTTTTTTAACATTATTGTAAGTCATTTGTAAATAACATAAGTATTAATAAAGAATTGATTATAAAATTAATTAGTTTTTACTAAATTATTGCCCTGTACCTTGATTATAACATCCGTTTTATTTACTCGAACAAGTGATATAGTTGATTGTCTCATTTTCAAAAAAAAACATATACATATTTCGAAAGATGTCAAACCCTAACAATCTAATAAGACCAGCTCGTCTGGAAGTCCCTGTAGATAATGTTGCAGCTCCTCAACCTCCTGCTCCCATTCCTCAACCTAATGTAATTAACGACGACATGATTCAGACGATTACACAATTAGTAACTCAAGCCCTTCAAATACAGGGACGACAACTTTTTAATTCCATCATGAACCCTGCGTCCGACATTAATAATGATATTGACCAGCCAATAAATCTGGCTAATGATAGGAATTTGTCCGAAATGGACAAAGTACCCGACGTAGTGAAAAGCCTAAGAGAATTTTCTGGCCAATCACACGAATTTAATTTATGGAAAAAGAGCGTCGATAGGATACTCAAAATCTATGAACATCTAAAGGGAACCCCCAAGTATTATGGGATCTTATCAGTCATCAGAAACAAAATTACGGGCTACGCAGATGTCGCCCTAGCATCGTACAATACTCCACTAAACTGGGATAAGATATCAAAATGTCTTACCCTCCACTACGCGGATAAGAGGGACTTAGGAACCCTCGAATACCAAATGACAACTTTGGTACAAGGTAGTAGTATGATTCCTGAGTTCTATCAGGCCGTCTACCACCACCTGTCGCTTATCTTAAATAAGTTAGGATCAACGGATATGAGTCAGGAGTCCATGAATAACATGACTCAGTGTTACCGGGACAAAGCTCTGGATACCTTCGTCAGAGGGTTGAGAGGCGACTTGCCTAGGTTACTCAGTATCCGTGAGCCTGCTGACTTACCCCAGGCTTTACACCTTTGCTTAAAATTACAAAATATCGATTTCCGAACCCAACATGCAAACAACTCGCAAGCTAGCACCCGGAAAACATTTCAACAAACACCGCCTCCAGCTCCTCCTAGAAGAAACAATTTTTCACATTCAGGACCAGCACCGATTGCCGCACCCAGAAGAGAATTTCATCCCCAGTTACTCCATAACCCAAGAAATGCTAATCCACCACAGTTTTATAGGAATCAGCCGAACTGCCAGTATCCACAGCAACGACCACCAGCAAATCAACGCCCGCTTCCTCCAAAGCCAATGGACGTTGACTATTCCGTCCGATCCCAAAATGTGAACTATCAGAACAGACCCCGCAACCAACAGTTAGCTCCACAGAAACGCCAACACTCACAACAGGTACATCAGCCACACAAATTGCAGAGAGTCTATCACACTGAAGGGCCCGAACCAGACGAGAGAACATCGGAAGAATACGAAAACGAGATAGAAGAAGAAGGCCAAAACCACGAGCAGACATTGACGAATTACATTGACTCTCAAGATCACCTTGAGTTTGACCAACCTGAAGAACTCGACGATATTTATTTTTTAGATTAGCATCCTCTTCACTTCCCTTTTTCGAACATATTTCTAGAAGTGGAGAGACCCTAAAATTTCTCATCGACACCGGCTCAAACAAAAATTACGTCCAACCACGTCATATTAAGAATCCTTTACTGAATAATAAACCCTTTTATGCTCATTCTGTTGGAGGAAGCATCAAAATAACACATCATGCACTAATTCAACTTTTCGGTCCTCAAACAGACAAAATACAATTTTTTATCCTCCCCAGTCTCATTTCATTTGATGGGATCATAGGACATGATACCCTAAAACATTTAAAAGCAATTATCCATACGAGTAAAGATCATATGTCTATTCACCCTGTCCCCACCCACCAAAGAATTTCAATCCCTCTCAAACAACATCAATCACAATTTGTCAATAACATTAATATTAGAACCGATCACATGAGTAAGGAGCAACATTCTAAACTCCTTAAAGTCATTCATAAAGGTCCCAATGTTTTTTCGGAACCAAATGAAAAATTGACATACACCACCACTGTTAAAGGAGAAATCCGAACTACAACGCGAGATCCCGTGTATTCGAAATCATACCCATATCCTATGGCACTTAAAAATGAAGTCGAAAAAGAAATACAAAAGCTACTAGAAGATGGAATCATAAGACCATCAAATTCTCCTTACAATTCTCCTGTTTGGGTTGTCCCCAAAAAAATGGATGCTTCGGGAGAAAAGAAATTTCGAATGGTAATCGACTACCGTAAGCTAAACGCTGTGACTATTGCCGACAAGTATCCAATTCCAGAAATATACGAAATTCTCGCAAATCTAAGCAAAAATCAATGGTTTTCAATTGTAAACTTAAGAAGTGGTTTTCATCAGATCCCACTTAAAGAATCTGATATAGAAAAAACTGCCTTTTATGTAAATAACGGCAAGTTAGAGTTTACTCGCCTGCCATTTGGGCTTAAGAATGCCCCTTCCATTTTCCAGAGAGCCCTTGACGACATCCTAAGAGATCTCATTGGAAAATGTTGGTACGTCTACATCGATGACATTGTCATCTTCGGGAAAGACGAAACCAAACATTCTTTGAATCTAGAAAAAGTATTTCATACCTTAGAAGCCGCGAATATGAAAATTCAACTAGATAAATGTGAATGATTTCAGAAGGAAGTCGAATTTTTAGGATTTATTATTGGCAGATCTGGAATAAAAACTAACCCAAAAAAAGTGCAGGCTATAGTTGATCGACCTATTTCCGAAAACCTCAAAGAGCTTCGATCCTTTCTCGGAATGTCTGGATATTATCGCCGCTTTATAAGAGATTACTTAAAGCTGGCGAAACCTCTGACATCCCTTCTAAGAGGGGAAGACGGACACGTGTCCAAAAATATGTCAAAGAAAAAACTAATTCAGTTAGATCAAAAAGCAATCGAAGCATTCAATAAATTAAAAAACTCTCTTGTTTCTGAAGAAGTAATTCTCCAATACCCAGGCTTTAGCAAAAGCTTTCAGCTAACAACCGACGCTTCTGACTACGCCATTGGTGCAGTTTTATCACAAGATGATAAGCCAATCACATTTCATTCCCGAACCTTAAGTAAAACGGAAGAAGGTTACGCCACAAACGAAAAAGAAATGCTGGCGATTATTTGGTCCCTCAATTCTTTAAGAATCTTCCTTTACGGATCCCGGAAAGTTAACATTTTTACAGACCACCAACCACTTACCTATGCCCTGAGCAATAAAAATACAAACTCCAAAATGAAACGGTTGAAAGCCATATAGGAGGAGTATAATTACGAATTAAAATACAAACCAGGAAAGGAAAATGTGGTTGCTGATTCCCTTTCAAGGCCTCCCCAAATAATTGAAATTCACTCAATGACCCCAACCGAACATAGTGCAGATAGCTCAGCGCAAAACCTCATACCATTCGTAGAGACCCCCATCAACGTTTTCCGAAACCAAATTTTACTCAAAATAGGAGACGAAAATAGTTATCAAATTCAGAACCCCTTCGATAACTATACAAGACATACTTTGATACGACAGGACTACTTAGAAAACGACATCATTGATATCTTCAAAAGATATCTCAATCCAAATATTATAAACGGACTCCTCACAGACGAAAGGACGATGGGACGAGTACAGGAAATTTATCCTTTATACTTCAAAGACTACCGTATTCGTTTCACCCAGAAAATGGTTGAAGACGTACCAAACCAAGTAGAGCAAGAAGAAAAAATTCTAAAGGTACATCGTAGAGCCCATCGCAACGCCGAAGAAAACCGAGTTCAGTTGCTAGAAAACTTCTATTTCCCTAAAATGTCTTCAAAAATTAAAAACCTAGTAAAACGTTGCATAACCTGTAAAGAAAATAAATACGACAGACACCCTAATAAGCCGCATTTGAGTCCTACACCCATCCCTAATTATCCGGGACACACCATTCATATCGATATCTTTTCTACCGAAAAACAACTTGTCTTAACAGCCGTCGATAAATTCACAAAATTCGCTCAAAGCAGAATTATTTCATCACGATCAATCGAAGATATTAAACGACCATTAAGAGATATTTTATTTTTCTTCTGCGTCCCCGAAGCTATCGTAATAGACAACGAAAAGGCTCTAAATTCAGCTTCAATTACATCGATGCTGGAAGACGACCTTCAAGTAAAGATTTTTAAAACGCCGCCATACAAAAGCGAAGTGAACGGTCAAGTTGAACGTTTTCACTCCACTTTAGCTGAAATCATGAGATGTTTAAAATCAGACGGACCTGCACGGTCTTTTGAAGAACTCTTGGAACGAGCTGTGAACGAATATAATTTCACCATCCACTCAACGACAGGTAAGAAACCAATAAAACTATTTTATGGGCGAATACCTAGACTAAATCCCGAACAGTTCGAAAAAACACGGTTGACTAACATCGAAAGACTTAGAATTAAACAAGAGAATGATACTAAATACCACAACAAGAAAAGGAAACCGATCAAAGATTATCAAATAGGACAATCTATTTATATTAAAAATAATAAACGGCTAAGTTCGAAACTAACCGGCAGATACCGGCAAGAAATAGTTAAGGTAAATAAGAACTCTACTGTCATAACCGAATCCGGCAAAGTAGTTCATAAAAGTAACATCAGAAATTAAACTTTATCTTTCCAGATGTGCGCTAGGCACTTGCCAGGCAACCATGCAAATATTGGACTTTTCAAACGCACAAATAGTAACCTTTCACGTTGGACAGACGAAGATACAAGACGGATACTTTAAACTAATACATGTTATCGACTTAGACCAATACGACCAATTCATATCTGCAATAACCCCTATCCTTAAACTTAAATCAACTCAAAACCATACAATATTCCCTTTGCTATCACACGAGTTGCAACAAATAAAAAATCTTTTGCATAACTTGAAACCGCGATTAACAAAACGTTCTTTAGATTTTATTGGTAGCGCATGGAAATGGATTGCCGGGAATCCAGACCATGACGACTTTGTCACCATCAAAGAAAAAGTCACAGACGTATTAAAGAATAATAATATGCAAGTTGTCATAAATCAATTATGCAATGAGAGGATTAATAATATCACTAAAATTCAAAATGAAATACAGAAATTGTTAAAAGAAGACAATAAATTAAGCTTCGAGGTAATAGCAAATGTGCAATACAAAATTAAACTTGTAAAGGAGGAAATAGAAAATATTAACTATGCCATTCATTGGGCTAGATTAGGCATGATCAATTCATTTATTTTGTCAAAAAAAGAAATAGAACTGGCTACAAATATTTTAAGTAAACAGATGCTACCATGCAATACAATAGAAGAAGCTTTAGATTTCTCAGAAATAAAAGTTATAAGCAATAGTTCAATAATGCTCTATATTATAAATATTCCACTAACTACAAATGAAACCTATGAAAGCCTTGTAATAAAACCAATAAAGAAAAATAATATTGTAACAGAAATTTTGTATGATGTAATTCTTAAGAACAACGAAAAAATGTTTGGAACTGTAAAAAAATGTAAAAATTATAACTCCTTATCCATTTGTAATTTAAAAGACATTGTCAATATTAGAAACGATGCATGTATCCCTAGCTTGCTCAACAGTCTCCCAGCTGTCTGCAACACCGTCAATAGTCAGCATATCCCAACCGTAGACGAGATCTCAACAGGCAATGTATTGCTTAACCAATTTACCGGAACAATACAAGTAGAAAACACTACCCACAGCCTCAATGGAACATTCCTCATAAAATTCCACAATACAACTATAAATATCGGTGGACAGCTATTTATTTTCAAAGAAATATCAATGGTTAAAGCATTACCAGCAATACTGCAAACCAGTCCAAAAGAAAAAAAATACAAAGAAATCCTATCTCTAGAAATGATGAAAGATCTTCACATCAACAACACCAAAGAAATTCGGCTATTACAAACAGAGAACAACATTCATCAGATAACCACCTACTCACTGATCGCCTGTCTTGGAACACTTGCCATAATAGCCACGATTCTGAAGCTTTTACCTAAACAAAACAATACTAAGGTAACCATCCAAATCCCGAAGGAAAAGGTACAGGAAGAACATCCCAATCCAGGAACAATCGCATCACCCAATGCCCTTCAAGATCTTGAGATGCCACACCAAAGATTTAACAATATACCGTATTTTTAACGATTGAGGACAATCGAACTTAAAAGGGGAAGACTTAACACCGACAGACAACTTACACGTGCGAAAGAAAATGCTGACCAAACGTCTGGAGCAATGAACCAAATTTCCAGGGAAATTCACATGACTACTTGCATGCGCAAAAGAAGTGCTGATCAAACGTCTGGAGCAACGAATCAAATTTCCAGGGAAGTTCACATTGTGAATAGAAATGCAAGCTTTCGTTATTTAAGTTGAACATGTAATAGTTTAGTTATTATCGACTCGCCAATGAATAAAGGTCAGAGCAACCTGCTCTGAAAAAGATTTATTTTAAGTTCTTGTGCAGATCTTTTATTAACTTATATAATTAATTAAAATGGGTTGACAACTCCAAAACAAAATTTTTCTTCATATTTATTTTACACTAAGTAATACTGCATCAAAAATTATGTTCATAAAAGCGTTTTCAAAATAACATGATTTTTCGGGTTAAATTTTAGAGTTTTTTTTTTAATATTTCGGACGTCTAGAGTGACTTGCAAATCGAATTCCCAGCTAATGCTTCGACCGATATTGATAGTCGACCACTTCTTATAAAGCTGAAGAAGTCTTGTTTACGGGTTTTTTCCGTTGTAGATCGGAATTGTCCAAATATTGCATGGATTTTCGAGACAACGATTTTAGGAGGACGGATTTTCGGACCCCTGGCTTAACAGTTGCCTTGCACAATGAACGGAGTGTGATTAAAACACTTCGCTCAGAACACAGCCAGTAAAGAGATTTTATTCCTTTGTAAATCGGAATTGTCCGAATGTTGCATGGATTTTCGAGACAACGATTTTAGGAGGACGGATTTTCGGACCCCTGTTTTAACAGTTGCTTTGCACAACGGATGGAGAGTAATTACAGCACATTGCTCATAACACATACAGTAAGGAGATTTTATTCCTTGTATATCATAATTGACCGAATATTGCACGGAATTAAGGAGGAAAAATATTTAGGAAAACGATTTTAATACGACGGATTTTCTGACCTCAGATTTAACAGTTGGTTTGCACAACGGAGGGAGTGTGATTAAGGCATATTGCTCATGTTGCACGGATATAAGGAGATCAGATTTTTCGGAAATCGATTTTAGGAAGACGGATTTTTGGACGCCTGATTACACAGGAAGCGATTGAGAATTTTTTAAGTTGTTAGTAATTATGTAATTAATTTCCAACTAATTTTTGAAATTTTTGACACATATTTACTTTAACAGAAACTCACATTTTTTATTTTAAACGATTCGTCTTAGTGTGCTGATCGTTTATCCGTTTTTAAAAACCGTCACTCACATTTACTTCAGAAGTTATGATTAAATCAAATTTTCACTTTTTGGGTTAAATTTCCGTACAAATTATGTGTTCTTTGACATTTCGTTTTTAGTTTTGTTTACCTCAGTCCATAACGCGGAACTGCCGTTAAAAAAAAAACATATTAAATAAAAATATTAAAACTTAAAAAACTGTTTTAAAGAAAAAACATTTTATTTTTTTAATTATTATCTATTATTATTTGATGAAAATTTGGAATCATCAGAACTTAATTCATCAATTGGTTCATTGATCAGTGTGCCATTATATAGTTTGCCACCGTTTTCATTTATTTATTATTTACATTTTCTGTATTTGTTAAAATAAGTAGTATTTAATATTCTTCATTAACAAATGCTGCATTGGAATTGTCTTCTTTTTATTTATCACTTAGCTACGTTACAAATGTCACAAATTGGTTGAGAGGGGTAAAACATTTTTTTCGAAAAATGAGTTTGTGCTAAAGTAAATTTGTTCCAAAAGTTTAATATCACTTCGATAAACAGGTCTATTGCGAATAAATTTTCTGATTTAATTTGATCACAAGAGAAAACCTCCTTTTTAAAATTTATTCGCGATAGGTTTGAAAATTGCTTATAAATGCATTTAATATAAATATCCCCTACCGGTTTTTTTAACACGTTAAACAATTGAATAAAAGTATATTTTGAACTAACTTTAAATTTATTTCACTCTTTGGTAAAAGCAATATGCAAAGATTGATGGTCAAAATATACTTATTGATGAGCTTCGCTTCGGGTTTTTTCCGTTGTAGATCGGAATTGTCCAAATATTGCATGGATTTTCGAGACAACGATTTTAGGAGGACGGACTTTCGGACCCCTGGCTTAACAGTTGCCTTGCACAATGAACGGAGTGTGATTAAAACACGTCGCTCAGAACACAGCCAGTAAAGAGATTTTATTCCTTTGTAAATCGGAATTGTCCGAATGTTGCACGGATTTAAGGAGAACATATTTTTAAGAAAACCGAATTTAATAGGACGGATTTTCTGACCTCAGACTTAACAGTTGGTTTGCACAACAGCGGGAGTGTGATTACAGCACATTGCTCATGTTGCACGGATTTCAGGAGGACAGATTTTTAGGAAAACGGTTTAAGGTGGACGGATTTTTGGACCTTCGGATTTGGCAGAAGGGAATGAGAATTGTTTAAGTTGTTGTTAATTATGTAATTAATTTCCAACTAATTTTTTAAGTTTTCAATATCACTTCGATAATCAGGTCTATTGCGAATAATTTTTCTGATTTACTTTGTTCACAAGAGAAAAACTCCTTTTAAAATTTATTCGCGATAGGTTTCAATATTGCTAATAAATGCATGTTAAATAAATAAATACTACCCCAACGTTTATATTGATAATGAAAATCACTCACTGACAGTGTTCTAGATTTATGATTCAGTAGGATATCCTGATGAAGCTCTGTTTCCATTGGCCAATTGTAGCTATCATGGAGCAACATCATTGGAACAAACCATGTTGGAATTGAAAGGTTATCTCCATAGCTGCTTATATGAGTCATTGGAAAATTCCGTTTCATTTCAATGTATTAACAAAAATTGCTACATAAATATAAATGTTGATCAGTGAAAAATAAGAATTGATTTTATGCGAAAACAATATTTAGAAATTCAATTGCTTAGTCAGTCAGTAACTCATTTTGCTTAAGCAATCGATAAGAAATTATTAAAAAAAAATATATTATAAAAATATATATATATATATTTATTAGTTAATATGTTTAATGATATATTTTAATGTTCTTTCTTATAACGTTTTGAGTTTTTATTTTAAGTGGACATCGTGGTTAAAAAAATAAGAAATTAAATGGCTATAATTAATTAATTCTGACATAAACCAATAATTAGGCAATGTTTAAAAAAACCGATGGCAGGGTGGATGATTTTTTTGAATGCATCCCTTTGTTCTTATTCTTGTTCTTCTTAGTGTTCTCGTTGTTGTTGTCGTTGTAGTTGTTGTTGTTGTGGTTGTTATCTTCTTTTTCTTTTGCTTCATATATTCTGAAAATAGATACAAGCCCAAAATGTTATAAAATAAGATTAATTATTAGATAACAACTTACATCAAACTTTTGTGCCTTCTCTGATGCTCATAGCTATATTGGGAACATGTAAATGCTTTGTTACAATCAAAATATTTGCATTTAAATACCAATTCTTTTTTGTGCCTTCTCACGTGACTTCTAATACTTTATATGCATTAATTATTTATTTATCTTCTAGAAATAATAATTTACGTTAGATATCCTCTCACAGAACCCTTCGAATGGGCAATGAAATGATTTTTCTGTATACAATCTTTTATGTCGTCTTAGGATATATATGTGACAATAACTCTTGTTACTTATTTCGCAAGCTGAATGATTAGCCTACAATCTGTAACAAAATAAAGATAATATTGATACACAGAGAACGTTTTTACAAGTTCATTCCGTAAACTGAATGATGATTGATGTAACAAAGATGTAAAACACAAATAAAAGTATAGATTCCTGTTGTATGATAAAAACTTCCTTTTATATGTTTTTTTTTCAAAATTGGTTCTAAATAATTTAATTGAACTTAACAAGATTATCAACGAATTTTTCTATTGAGAGCAACATTTAAAAATCTTTAAGTCTCGAAATTTGCAGTTTTGGGCAATTAAGAAATTAAGTTAAAAATCAAATTCATTATAGACCAAGTGTGTGAAATTTCCTTGTCCACATTTAACATGAATTTAACTTTCTAAGTTTTTGTTATAAAGATGTTTATACTTACTAAGGTCGGCTTTGGCATTCTCACTGGTTGTAGGAACGTCTGTTGCATTTACCAACGGCATATCAACAGGTGCTGTATTAGCTCTTTTTCGAGCCCTCTGCAATAATAAAAACATGACAAAATTAAATCTGGTTTAAATGGTGTGCTTACTTATATGGCTTCCAACCAGAATCGGAAAATACTTTTTTTTCGAAAACACCCGAAACCTTGATTGAAAACTGAAGCTTTTCTGTACATTTAAAAATTGCATAGGAATACATACATACATATACATCTTTCCATTTTTGATTCATAAAACTGATTAAAATGGGTTAACAACTCCAAAACTAAATTTTTCTTTAGATTTGTTTTATACCAAATAATACTGCATCAAAAATTATGTTCTTAAAAGCGTTTTTCAAAAACATGATTTTTCGGGTTAAATTTTAGAGTTTTTTTTTAATATTTCGGACGTCTAGCGTGACTTGCAAATCGAATTCCCAGCTAATGCTTCGACCGATATTGATAGTCGACCACTTCTTATAAAGCTGAAGAAGTATTGTTTACGGGTTTTTTCCGTTGTAGATTGGAATTGTCCAAATATTGCATGGATTTTCGAGACAACGATTTTAGGAGGACCGATTTTCGGACCCCTGGCTTAACTGTTGCCTTGCACAATGAACGGAGTGTGATTAAAACACGTCGCTCAGAACACAGCCAGTAAAGAGATTTTATTCCTTTGTAAATCGGAATTGTCCGAATGTTGCACGGATTTAAAAAGAACATATTTTTAGGAAAACCGATTTTAATAGGACGGATTTTCTGACCTCAGACTTAACAGTTGGTTTGCACAACAGCGGGAGTGTGATTACAGCACATTGCTCATGTTGCACGGATTTCAGGAGGACAGATTTTTAGGAAAACGATTTTAGGAGGACGGAGAGTGATTACAGCACATTGCTCATAACACATACAGTAAGGAGATTTTATTCCTTGCATATCATAATTGTGTGAATATTGCACGGAATTAAGGAGGACAAATATTTAGGAAAACGATTTAAATACGACGGATTTTCGGACCTCAGATTTAACAGTTGGTTTGCACAACGGAGGGAGTGTGATTAAGGCATATTGCTCATGTTGCACGGATTTAAGGAGATCAGATTTTTCGGAAATCGATTTTAGGAGGACGGATTTTTGGACGCCTGATTACACAGGAAGCGATTGAGAATTTTTTAAGTTGTTAGTAATTATGTAATTAATTTGCAATTAATTTGTGAAATTTTTGACACATATTTACTTTAACAG
The DNA here is from genome assembly GCA_949824845.1 of Rhingia rostrata. Classification (NCBI taxonomy): domain Eukaryota; kingdom Metazoa; phylum Arthropoda; class Insecta; order Diptera; family Syrphidae; genus Rhingia; species Rhingia rostrata. The sequence goes on from OX463759.1 coordinate 32,708,749, forward strand.
AAACTCACATTTTTTATTTTAAACGATTTGTGTTAGTGTGCTGTTCGTTTATCCGTTTTTAAAAACCGTCACTCACATTTACTTCAGAAGTTATGATTAAATCAAATTTTCACTTTTTGGGTTAAATTTCCGTACAAATTATGTGTTCTTTGACATTTCGTTTTTAGTTTTGTTTACCTCAGTCGATAACGCGGAACTGCCGTTAAAAAAAAAACATATTAAATAAAAATATTAAAACTTAAAAAACTGTTTTAAAGAAAAAAACATTTTATTTTTTTAATTATTATCTATTATTATTTGATGAAAATTTGGAATCATCAGAACTTAATTCATCAATTGGTTCATTGATCAGTGTGCCATTATATAGTTTGCCACCGTTTTCATTTATTTATTATTTACATTTTCTGTATTTGTTAAAATAAGTAGTATTTTATATTCTTTATTAACAAATGCTGCATTGGAATTGTCTTCTTTTTATTTATCACTCAGCTACGTTCCAAATGTCACAAATTGGTTGAGAGGGGTAAAACATTTTTTTCGAGAAATGAGTTTGTGCTAAAGTAAATTTGTTCCAAAAGTTTAATATCACTTCGATAAACAGGTCTATTGCGAATAAATTTTCTGAATTAATTTGATCACAAGAGAAAAACTCCTTTTTAAAATTTTTTTACGATAGGTTTGAAAACTGCTTATAAATGCATTTAACACGTTCGCGCACGGTATTTATTTTTGATGACTTGTGGTGGTGCATTTTGAATATTTCAAAAACTATTGTACTTAGAAACATTTCGATTGGACAGAAATTACTTTTGGAGTAATATTGTTAAATATTTATAGTTTTTACAGTTTGGTTTTTGGGACGTGTATAAACGTCCTGCGCGTATTGATGCACAAAAACTTCCCACAGACACATGACGTCTATAAACGTCAAACGTGATTACTCGTCCAATGCCCAGATAAATAATATTATGATTATAATTATTATTATTATTAGTAGATATACATATATATTACATATTTTTATTATGCAAACGACAGAGAAACACAAACAAACACATGTAGACTAGAACTTCATTTATTTCCTCAAAGGAAGGTATAGAACATAAATAAACTCAAAATAAAAGAAAGTATAATAATGAGTAAGTAAGTATTATTATTTGAAAAATTCGGGTAACTCAGCGTGGAAGTCTCGGAAACAAGTTGCACATAGTGGTGGGTTATCCACACAAGAATCACACTGTAGGGAGGTTTCGCGGCGAATATTTTTTTTGTAGCACTGACGGCATTTTCGGAAGGTTGATTTCATCTTCCCCTGTATTACAGGTATCTTTTCAGGAAAATGCGGCGACTTTACGTTATCAGGTTTAAAGCTTTTGACAGATAAAAAGTCCCGGCCATCTTTAAAGCTTTCCGGAAGTTGTATAAGATCTCGTATAAGATCCTCTCGAAATTCCAAATATTCAATTTTTTTTTTCGAATGTTTTTTATATATGAAATATGCGTTGAAAACAGCTACATCTATGAGGTGGAATATAACTTTTTTGTACCAACGCACAGTTTTACGAGGACTGGAGTAGTATGAAACCATTTGATCAAGCCTGTCGACTCCGCCCATGTTGACATTATATTCTTCTACTTCATGAGGCTTCGTAGAAGCAACTTTGTAACGATTATATACAGTTTTTAAAACTGGATGATATGCTGTGGTTATCATATGCAAGTCTCTGTTATCTCTCCATTTAGATATGTAAACATTATTTTGCCTTCTCCATATATATTCACCCTTTTTAAGTTTTTGATTTATAACTTCTTTTGGGTTATTTTTTCTGTTTGAGCGCAAAGTCCCAGTTGTATGGGTTCGAAGAGCCAATAGCTTATTGGAGAGAATAACGCTATTGTAATAGTTATCCATGAACAAATAATGACCTTTGGAAAGGTAAGGATTCATAAGACGTAAAACCAAGTTATTTATTTTTGATTCTCCTTTTGCTATTTCATTTAGGTTTTTTCTTTGGTTAATTTCAATGTTTAGGGCGTAACCATCAGGATCGCACAGCTCGAAAAATTTTATACCATACTTTGCTTTTTTATTTTTTATGTATTGTCGGAAATGCAAGCGACCTCTATGGAGCAACAATGATTCATCAATGCACAAATTTCTTTCTGGCTTATACACGTTTTGAAATTGCTGGTTGAATAAATTCAAAATACCCATAACTTTGAGAGTATACTTGTCTTGGATGTCGGAGTTTGAATTGAAACACCTCAATATTTCTTCGAACCGACGACCCGACATTACATTTGGAAATACGGGATGATAGTAGAGAGGATTTCTAGAAAATGCATTTCGAATTTTCGCTGGCTTGAATTGGGCTTGGAGAAAACATAAACCAATAAATTTGAGAATTTCCGAAGAATCAACGTTTAGAAAATTGGGTTGTGAACGATTACGCAGATTTTTTGAATTTTTGTTTTTGAACAGCCGCTGCCCATAGACGTTAGTACAGTTGACTAAAAGATCAACGATAGTATCCGCACACATCAAATCAAAGGCTTTTCTCGGTGTAATTTCTGAAGAAAGCGGTATTTGTATACCCGAGTTGCTGCTGTCAAAGCCGAATTGTATTATCGGTTTCGTACCAAGTTTCGTCGCTTTCTACATCTAACTCGGGTAATTTTCCTTCATCTGACGGATCTTCTGGTGGAGGTATCTTACCTAATACGCTGCTACTGCTACTACTATCGCATTCGCCAGCAACGAAGTCAGGGTCAAGGTCACTTCCTGCACTGAACGGCTCTTCATCCGAACTATCTCCAATATTAGAATCACAATCTTTCAGCATCTGCTCAACCTTGCGAGTTCTTTTGTCATCCATGATAGCTTACTACAAAATGTATGTCAGAAACGCTCTTCCTACTAAATAGTTCATAATATTACCTTTTATTCGGGATCACTACTAAAAAGAAGAAAATTCTAGGAAATACCTACTTTATTAAATTTTTTAATTTTTAATTTTGGAAACCTCTGCACTCACAACGACATTAAAAATGAAACTAATGCGATTTGTATGATGGCTATGACGTGTCTACACGTCATGTCGTTACATTTTTTAAACATGATTGTTCATGTCCCATCAAACCCAAACAGGCATATTATTGCTAAAGAACGGATATGATTACTGCTGCTGGTGCGTATAATATTAGGTTTCCTTTAAACTCAGTGTGATTGAAGACATGTATACACGTCTTGCTGAAAAAAGGAGATTTTTAAATGACGTGTATGCACGTCATGCACCACCGAGAGAGCCGACGAAGACGTGTATACACGTTACGTGCGCGAACGTGTTAATATAAATATCCGTTACCTGTTTTTTTAACACGTTAAACAATTGAATAAAAGTATATTTTGAACTAACTTTAAATTTATTTCACTCTATGGTAAAAACAATATGCAAAGATTGATGGTCAAAATATACTGATTGATGAGCTTCGCTTCGGGGTTTTTCCGTTGTAGATCGGAATTGTCCAAATATTGCATGGATTTTCGAGACAACGATTTTAGGAGGACGGACTTTCGGACCCCTGGCTTAACAGTTGCCTTGCACAATGAACGGAGTGTGATTAAAACACGTCGCTCAGAACACAGCCAGTAAAGAGATTTTATTCCTTTGTAAATCGGAATTGTCCGAATGTTGCACGGATTTAAGGAGAACATATTTTTAGGAAAACCGAATTTAATAGGACGGATTTTCTGACCTCAGACTTAACAGTTGGTTTGCACAACAGCGGGAGTGTGATTACAGCACATTGCTCATGTTGCACGGATTTCAGGAGGACAGATTCTTAGGAAAACGATTTTAGGGGGACGGATTTTTGGACGCCTGAATTGTCTGATTGTTGCACGGTTTTTAGGAGGACAGATTTTTGAGTAAACGACTTCAGGCGGACGAATTTTTGAGGAAACGGTTTAATGTGGACGGATTTTCGGACCTTCGGATTTGGCAGAAGGGAATGAGAATTGTTTAAGTTGTTGTTAATTATGTAATTAATTTCCAACTAAATTTTTAAGTTTTCAATATCACTTCGATAATCAGGTCTATTGCGAATAATTTTTCTGATTTACTTTGTTCACAAGAGAAAAACTCCTTTTAAAATTTATTCGCGATAGGTTTCAATATTGCTAATAAATGCATGTTAAATAAATAAATACTACCCCAACGTTTATATTGATAATGAAAATCACTCACTGACAGTGTTCTAGATTTATGATTTAGTAGGATATCCTGATGAAGCTCTGTTTCCATTGGCCAATTGTAGCTATCATTGAGCAACATCATTGGAACAAACCATGTTGGAATTGAAAGGTTATCTACATAGCTGCTTATATGAGTCATTGGAAAATTCCGTTTCATTTCGGTGGATTAACAAAAATTGCTACATAAATATAATGCTTTGTTACAATCAAAATATTTGCATTTAAATACCAATTCTTTTTTGTGCCTTCTCACGTGATTTCTAATACTTTATATGCATTAATTATTTATTTCTCTTCTAGAAATAAAAACTTACGTTAGATATCCTCTCACAGAACCCTTCGAATGGGCAATGAAATGATTTTTCTGTATACAATCTTTTATGTCGTCTTAGGATATATATGTGACAATAACTCTTGTTACTTATTTCGCAAGCTGAATGATAAGCCTACAATCTGTAACAAAATAAAGATAATATTGATACACAGAGAACGGTTTTACAAGTTCATTCCGTAAACTGAATGATGATTGATGTAACAAAGATGTAAAACACAAATAAAAGTATAGATTCCTGTTGTATGATAAAAACTTCCTTTTATAAAACGATTTAAACGATTTGTGTTAGTGTGCTGTTCGTTTATCCGTTTTTAAAAACCGTCACTCACTTCAGAAGTTATGATTAAATCAAATTTTCAATTTTTGGGTTAAATTTCCGTACAAATTATGTGTTCTTTGACATTTCGTTTTTAGTTTTGTTTACCTCAGTCGATAACGCGGAACTGCCGTTAAAAAAAAAACATATTAAATAAAAATATTAAAACTTAAAAAAACTGTTATAAAGAAAAAAACATTTTATTTATTTAATTATTATCTATTATTATTTGATGAAAATTTGGAATCATCAGAACTTAATTCATCAATTGGTTCATTGATCAGTGTGCCATCATATAGTTTGCCACCGTTTTCATTTATTTATTATTTACATTTTCTGTATTTGTTAAAATAAGTAGTATTTTATATTCTTCATTAACAAATGCTGCATTGGAATTGTCTTCTTTTTATTTATCACTCAGCTACGTTCCAAATGTCACAAATTGGTTGAGAGGGGTAAAACATTTTTTTCGAGAAATGAGTTTGTGCTAAAGTAAATTTGTTCCAAAAGTTTAATATCACTTCGATAAACAGGTCTATTGCGAATAAATTTTCTGATTTAATTTGATCACAAGAGAAAAACTCCTTTTTAAAATTTATTCACGATAGGTTTGAAAACTGCTTATAAATGCATTTAATATAAATATCCGTTACCTGTTTTTTTAACACGTTAAACAATTGAATAAAAGTATATTTTGAACTAACTTTAAATTTATTTCACTCTTTGGTAAAAGCAATATGCAAAGATTGATGGTCAAAATATACTGATTGATGAGCTTCGCTTCGGGTTTTTTCCGTTGTAGATCGGAATTGTCCAAATATTGCATGGATTTTCGAGACAACGATTTTAGGAGGACGGACTTTCGGACCCCTGGCTTAACAGTTGCCTTGCACAATGAACGGAGTGTGATTAAAACACGTCGCTCAGAACACAGCCATTAAAGAGATTTTATTCCTTTGTAAATCGGAATTGTCCGAATGTTGCACGGATTTAAGGAGAACATATTTTTAGGAAAACCGAATTTAATAGGACGGATTTTCTGACCTCAGACTTAACAGTTGGTTTGCACAACAGAGGGAGTGTGATTACAGCACATTGCTCATGTTGCACGGATTTCAGGAGGACAGATTTTTAGGAAAACGATTTTAGGGGGACGGATTTTTGGACGCCTGAATTGTCTGATTGTTGCACGGTTTTTAGGAGGACAGATTTTTGAGTAAACGACTTCAGGCGGACGAATTTTTGAGGAAACGGTTTAAGGTGGACGGATTTTCGGACCTTCGGATTTGGCTGAAGGGAATGAGAATTGTTTAAGTTGTTGTTAATTATGTAATTAATTTCCAACTAAATTTTTAAGTTTTCAATATCACTTCGATAATCAGGTCTATTGCGAATAATTTTTCTGATTTACTTTGTTCACAAGAGAAAAACTCCTTTTAAAATTTATTCGCGATAGGTTTCAATATTGCTAATAAATGCATGTTAAATAAATAAATACTACCCCAACGTTTATATTGATAATGAAAATCACTCACTGACAGTGTTCTAGATTTATGATTCAGTAGGATATCCTGATGAAGCTCTGTTTCCATTGGCCAATTGTAGCTATCATGGAGCAACATCATTGGAACAAACCATGTTGGAATTGAAAGGTTATCTCCATAGCTGCTTATATGAGTCATTGGAAAATTCCGTTTCATTTCGGTGGACTAACAAAAATTGCTACATAAATATAAATGTTGATCAGTGAAAAATAAGAATTGATTTTATGCGAAAACAATATTTAGAAATTCAATTGTTTAGTCAGTCAGTAACTCATTTTGCTTAAGCAATCGATAAGAAATTATTAAAAAAAAATATATTATAAAAATATATATATATATATTTATTAGTTAATATGTTTAATGATATATTTTAATGTTCTTTCTTATAACGTTTTGAGTTTTTATTTTAAGTGGACATCGTGGTTAAAAAAATAAGAAATTAAATGGCTTTAATTAATTAATTCTGACATAAACCAATAATTAGGCAATGTTTAAAAAAACCGATGGCAGGGTGGATGATTTTTTTGAATGCATCCCTTTGTTCTTATTCTTGTTCTTCTTAGTGTTCTCGTTGTTGTTGTCGTTGTAGTTGTTGTTGTTGTTGTTGTTATCTTCTTTTTCTTTTGCTTCATATATTCTGAAAATAGATACAAGCCCAAAATGTTATAAAATAAGATTAATTATTAGATAACAACTTACATCAAACTTTTGTGCCTTCTCTGATGCTCATAGCTATATTGGGAACATGTAAATGCTTTGTTACAATCAAAATATTTGCATTTAAATACCAATTCTTTTTTGTGCCTTCTCACGTGATTTCTAATACTTTATATGCATTAATTATTTATTTCTCTTCTAGAAATAAAAACTTACGTTAGATATCCTCTCACAGAACCCTTCGAATGGGCAATGAAATGATTTTTCTGTATACAATCTTTTATGTCGTCTTAGGATATATATGTGACAATAACTCTTGTTACTTATTTCGCAAGCTGAATGATTAGCCTACAATCTGTAACAAAATAAAGATAATATTGATACACAGAGAACGGTTTTACAAGTTCATTCCGTAAACTGAATGATGATTGATGTAACAAAGATGTAAAACACAAATAAAAGTATAGATTCCTGTTGTATGATAAAAACTTCCTTTTATATGTTTATTTTTCCAAAATTGGTTCTAAATAATTTAATTGAACTTAACAAGATTATCAACGAATTTTTCTATTGAGAGCAGCATTTAAAAATCTTTAAGTCTCGAAATTTGCAGTTTTGGGCAATTAAGAAATTCATTCATTATAGACCAAGTGTGTGAAATTTCCTTGTCCACATTTAACATGAATTTAAATTTCTATGTTTTTGTTATAAAGATGTTTATACTTACTAAGGTCGGCTTTGGCATTCGCACTGGTTGTAGGAACGTCTGTTGCATTTACCACCGGCATATCAACAGGTGCTGTATTAGCTCTTCTTCGAGCCCTCTGCAATAATAAAAACATGACAAAATTAAATCTGGTTTAAATGGTGTGCTTACTTATATGGCTTCCAACCAGAATCGGAAAATACTTTTTTTTTCGAAAACACCCGAAACCTTGATTGAAAACTGAAGCTTTTCTGTACATTTAAAAATTGCATAGGAATACATACATACATATACATCTTTCCATTTTTGTTTCATAAAACTGATTAAAATGGGTTAACAACTCCAAAACTAAATTTTTCTTCAGATTTGTTTTATACCAAATAATACTGCATCAAAAATTATGTTCTTAAAAGCGTTTTTCAAAAACATGATTTTTCGGGTTAAATTTTAGAGTTTTTTTTTAATATTTCGGACGTCTAGCGTGACTTGCAAATCGAATTCCCAGCTAATGCTTCGACCGATATTGATAGTCGACAACATCTTATTATAAAGCTGAAGAAGTTTTGTTTACGGGTTTTTTCCGTTGTAGATCAGAATTGTCCAAATATTGCATGGATTTTCGAGACAACGATTTTAGGAGGACGGATTTTCGGACCCCTGGCTTAACAGTTGCCTTGCACAATGAACGGAGTGTGATTAAAACACGTCGCTCAGAACACAGCCAGTAAAGAGATTTTATTCCTTTGTAAATCGGAATTGTCCGAATGTTGCACGGATTTAAGGAGAACATATTTTTAGGAAAACCGATTTTAATAGGAAGGATTTTCTGACCTCAGGCTTAACAGTAGGTTTGCACAACAGCGGGAGTGTGATTACAGCACATTGCTCATGTTGCACGGATTTCAGGAGGACAGATTTTTAGGAAAACGATTTTAGGAGGACGGATTTTCGGACCCCTGTTTTAGCAGTTGCTTTGCACAACGGATGGAGAGTGATTACAGCACATTGCTCATAACACATACAGTAAAGAGATTTTATTCCTTGTATATCATAATTGTCCGAATATTGCACGGAATAAAGGAGGACAAATATTTAGGAAAACGATTTTAACACGACGGATTTTCGGACCTCAGATTTAACAGTTACTTGGTTTGCACAACGGAGGGAGTGTGATTAAGGCATATTGCTGATGTTGCACGGATTTAAGGAGATCAGATTTTTCGGAAATCGATTTTAGGATGACGGATTTTTGGACGCCTGATTACACAGGAAGCGATTGAGAATTTTTTAAGTTGTTAGTAATTATGTAATTAATTTCCAACTAATTTTTGAAATTTTTGACACATATTTACTTTAACAGAAATTCACATTTTTTATTTTAAACGATTTGTGTTAGTGTGCTGATCGTTTATCCGTTTTTAAAAACCGTCACTCACATTTACTTCAGAAGTTATGATAAAATCAAATTTTCACTTTTTGGGTAAAATTTCCGTACACATTATGTGTTCTTTGACATTTCGTTTTTTTTTGTTTACCTCAGTCGATAACGCGGCACTGCCGTTAAAAAAAAACATAATAAATAAAAATATTAAAACTTAAAAAACTGTTTTAAAGAAAAAACATTTTATTTTTTTATTTATTATCTATTATTATTTGATGAAAATTTGGAATCATCAGAACTTAATTCATCAATTGGTTCATTGATCAGTGTGCCATCATATAGTTTGCCACCGTTTTCATTTATTTATTATTTACATTTTCTGTATTTGTTAAAATAAGTATTATTTTATATTCTTCATTAACAAATGCTGCATTGGAATTTTCTTCTTTTTATTTATCACTCAGCTACGTTCCAAATGTCACAAATTGGTTGAGAGGGGTAAAACATTTTTTTTCGAGAAGTGGACCACGTAAGGGTACCGTTAATAAAATAAAACTGTTGACTTAGTCGCCTGCCTGACGACTTTACATACCTTGAGCGAAGCGGTCCACCCAGTTTACCGTTAAGAAAAAAAACTGCTGACTAAGGCGCCTGCCTGACGACTTCACATACTCATATTTTTATATTTTTTTTTTCCATTTTCGGAATTTTAATTTTTTTTATCTGGCAATGCTGCATTGGAATTTTCTTCTTCTTATTTATCATTCAGGTATGTGTGAAATGTCAAAAAATGGTTGATTTGTATGGGGATTTTTTGAATATTTAATGTTAAATTACTTCTAAACTAAGAGAGAACTACGATTTTAAAAATTTGCGAAATTATCAGCATCAAATGGTGAGTGGAATAATAAAAAAAGTGAAAAAAATGAGTTTGTGCTAAAGTAAATTTGTTCCAAAAGTTTAATATCACTTCGATAAACAGGTCTATCGCGAATAAATTTCCTTTTTAAAATTTATTCGCGATAGGTTTGAAAATTGCTTATAAATGCATTTAATATAAATATCCGTTACCTGTTTTTTTAACACGTTAAACAATTGAATAAAAGTATATTTTGAACTAACTTTAAATTTATTTCACTCTTTGGTAAAAGCAATATGCAAAGATTGATGGTCAAAATATACTGATTGATGAGCTTCGCTTCGGGTTTTTTCCGTTGTAGATCGGAATTGTCCAAATATTGCATGGATTTTCGAGACAACGATTTTAGGAGGACGGACTTTCGGACCCCTGGCTTAACAGTTGCCAGTTGACGTGTGATTAAAACACGTCGCTCAGAACACAGCCAGTAAAGAGATTTTATTCCTTTGTAAATCGGAATTGTCCGAATGTTGCACGGATTTAAGGAGAACATATTTTTAGGAAAACCGAATTTAATAGGACGGATTTTCTGACCTCAGACTTAACAGTTGGTTTGCACAACAGCGGGAGTGTGATTACAGCACATTGCTCATGTTGCACGGATTTCAGGAGGACAGATTCTTAGGAAAACGATTTTAGGGGGACGGATTTTTGGACGCCTGAATTGTCTGATTGTTGCACGGTTTTTAGGAGGACAGATTTTTGAGTAAACGACTTCAGGCGGACGAATTTTTGAGGAAACGGTTTAATGTGGACGGATTTTCGGACCTTCGGATTTGGCAGAAGGGAATGAGAATTGTTTAAGTTGTTGTTAATTATGTAATTAATTTCCAACTAAATTTTTAAGTTTTCAATATCACTTCGATAATCAGGTCTATTGCGAATAATTTTTCTGATTTACTTTGTTCACAAGAGAAAAACTCCTTTTAAAATTTATTCGCGATAGGTTTCAATATTGCTAATAAATGCATGTTAAATAAATAAATACTACCCCAACGTTTATATTGATAATGAAAATCACTCACTGACAGTGTTCTAGATTTATGATTTAGTAGGATATCCTGATGAAGCTCTGTTTCCATTGGCCAATTGTAGCTATCATTGAGCAACATCATTGGAACAAACCATGTTGGAATTGAAAGGTTATCTACATAGCTGCTTATATGAGTCATTGGAAAATTCCGTTTCATTTCGGTGGATTAACAAAAATTGCTACATAAATATAATGCTTTGTTACAATCAAAATATTTGCATTTAAATACCAATTCTTTTTTGTGCCTTCTCACGTGATTTCTAATACTTTATATGCATTAATTATTTATTTCTCTTCTAGAAATAAAAACTTACGTTAGATATCCTCTCACAGAACCCTTCGAATGGGCAATGAAATGATTTTTCTGTATACAATCTTTTATGTCGTCTTAGGATATATATGTGACAATAACTCTTGTTACTTATTTCGCAAGCTGAATGATAAGCCTACAATCTGTAACAAAATAAAGATAATATTGATACACAGAGAACGGTTTTACAAGTTCATTCCGTAAACTGAATGATGATTGATGTAACAAAGATGTAAAACACAAATAAAAGTATAGATTCCTGTTGTATGATAAAAACTTCCTTTTATAAAACGATTTAAACGATTTGTGTTAGTGTGCTGTTCGTTTATCCGTTTTTAAAAACCGTCACTCACTTCAGAAGTTATGATTAAATCAAATTTTCAATTTTTGGGTTAAATTTCCGTACAAATTATGTGTTCTTTGACATTTCGTTTTTAGTTTTGTTTACCTCAGTCGATAACGCGGAACTGCCGTTAAAAAAAAAACATATTAAATAAAAATATTAAAACTTAAAAAAACTGTTATAAAGAAAAAAACATTTTATTTATTTAATTATTATCTATTATTATTTGATGAAAATTTGGAATCATCAGAACTTAATTCATCAATTGGTTCATTGATCAGTGTGCCATCATATAGTTTGCCACCGTTTTCATTTATTTATTATTTACATTTTCTGTATTTGTTAAAATAAGTAGTATTTTATATTCTTCATTAACAAATGCTGCATTGGAATTGTCTTCTTTTTATTTATCACTCAGCTACGTTCCAAATGTCACAAATTGGTTGAGAGGGGTAAAACATTTTTTTCGAGAAATGAGTTTGTGCTAAAGTAAATTTGTTCCAAAAGTTTAATATCACTTCGATAAACAGGTCTATTGCGAATAAATTTTCTGATTTAATTTGATCACAAGAGAAAAACTCCTTTTTAAAATTTATTCACGATAGGTTTGAAAACTGCTTATAAATGCATTTAATATAAATATCCGTTACCTGTTTTTTTAACACGTTAAACAATTGAATAAAAGTATATTTTGAACTAACTTTAAATTTATTTCACTCTTTGGTAAAAGCAATATGCAAAGATTGATGGTCAAAATATACTGATTGATGAGCTTCGCTTCGGGTTTTTTCCGTTGTAGATCGGAATTGTCCAAATATTGCATGGATTTTCGAGACAACGATTTTAGGAGGACGGACTTTCGGACCCCTGGCTTAACAGTTGCCTTGCACAATGAACGGAGTGTGATTAAAACACGTCGCTCAGAACACAGCCATTAAAGAGATTTTATTCCTTTGTAAATCGGAATTGTCCGAATGTTGCACGGATTTAAGGAGAACATATTTTTAGGAAAACCGAATTTAATAGGACGGATTTTCTGACCTCAGACTTAACAGTTGGTTTGCACAACAGAGGGAGTGTGATTACAGCACATTGCTCATGTTGCACGGATTTCAGGAGGACAGATTTTTAGGAAAACGATTTTAGGGGGACGGATTTTTGGACGCCTGAATTGTCTGATTGTTGCACGGTTTTTAGGAGGACAGATTTTTGAGTAAACGACTTCAGGCGGACGAATTTTTGAGGAAACGGTTTAAGGTGGACGGATTTTCGGACCTTCGGATTTGGCTGAAGGGAATGAGAATTGTTTAAGTTGTTGTTAATTATGTAATTAATTTCCAACTAAATTTTTAAGTTTTCAATATCACTTCGATAATCAGGTCTATTGCGAATAATTTTTCTGATTTACTTTGTTCACAAGAGAAAAACTCCTTTTAAAATTTATTCGCGATAGGTTTCAATATTGCTAATAAATGCATGTTAAATAAATAAATACTACCCCAACGTTTATATTGATAATGAAAATCACTCACTGACAGTGTTCTAGATTTATGATTCAGTAGGATATCCTGATGAAGCTCTGTTTCCATTGGCCAATTGTAGCTATCATGGAGCAACATCATTGGAACAAACCATGTTGGAATTGAAAGGTTATCTCCATAGCTGCTTATATGAGTCATTGGAAAATTCCGTTTCATTTCGGTGGACTAACAAAAATTGCTACATAAATATAAATGTTGATCAGTGAAAAATAAGAATTGATTTTATGCGAAAACAATATTTAGAAATTCAATTGTTTAGTCAGTCAGTAACTCATTTTGCTTAAGCAATCGATAAGAAATTATTAAAAAAAAATATATTATAAAAATATATATATATATATTTATTAGTTAATATGTTTAATGATATATTTTAATGTTCTTTCTTATAACGTTTTGAGTTTTTATTTTAAGTGGACATTGTGGTTAAAAAAATAAGAAATTAAATGGCTTTAATTAATTAATTCTGACATAAACCAATAATTAGGCAATGTTTAAAAAAACCTATGGCAGGGTGGATGATTTTTTTGAATGCATCCCTTTGTTCTTATTCTTGTTCTTCTTAGTGTTCTCGTTGTTGTTGTCGTTGTAGTTGTTGTTGTTGTTGTTGTTATCTTCTTTTTCTTTTGCTTCATATATTCTGAAAATAGATACAAGCCCAAAATGTTATAAAATAAGATTAATTATTAGATAACAACTTACATCAAACTTTTGTGCCTTCTCTGATGCTCATAGCTATATTGGGAACATGTAAATGCTTTGTTACAATCAAAATATTTGCATTTAAATACCAATTCTTTTTTGTGCCTTCTCACGTGATTTCTAATACTTTATATGCATTAATTATTTATTTCTCTTCTAGAAATAAAAACTTACGTTAGATATCCTCTCACAGAACCCTTCGAATGGGCAATGAAATGATTTTTCTGTATACAATCTTTTATGTCGTCTTAGGATATATATGTGACAATAACTCTTGTTACTTATTTCGCAAGCTGAATGATTAGCCTACAATCTGTAACAAAATAAAGATAATATTGATACACAGAGAACGGTTTTACAAGTTCATTCCGTAAACTGAATGATGATTGATGTAACAAAGATGTAAAACACAAATAAAAGTATAGATTCCTGTTGTATGATAAAAACTTCCTTTTATATGTTTATTTTTCCAAAATTGGTTCTAAATAATTTAATTGAACTTAACAAGATTATCAACGAATTTTTCTATTGAGAGCAGCATTTAAAAATCTTTAAGTCTCGAAATTTGCAGTTTTGGGCAATTAAGAAATTCATTCATTATAGACCAAGTGTGTGAAATTTCCTTGTCCACATTTAACATGAATTTAAATTTCTATGTTTTTGTTATAAAGATGTTTATCCTTACTAAGGTCGGCTTTGGCATTCGCACTGGTTGTAGGAACGTCTGTTGCATTTACCACCGGCATATCAACAGGTGCTGTATTAGCTCTTCTTCGAGCCCTCTGCAATAATAAAAACATGACAAAATTAAATCTGGTTTAAATGGTGTGCTTACTTATATGGCTTCCAACCAGAATCGGAAAATACTTTTTTTTTCGAAAACACCCGAAACCTTGATTGAAAACTGAAGCTTTTCTGTACATTTAAAAATTGCATAGGAATACATACATACATATACATCTTTCCATTTTTGTTTCATAAAACTGATTAAAATGGGTTAACAACTCCAAAACTAAATTTTTCTTCAGATTTGTTTTATACCAAATAATACTGCATCAAAAATTATGTTCTTAAAAGCGTTTTTCAAAAACATGATTTTTCGGGTTAAATTTTAGAGTTTTTTTTTAATATTTCGGACGTCTAGCGTGACTTGCAAATCGAATTCCCAGCTAATGCTTCGACCGATATTGATAGTCGACAACATCTTATTATAAAGCTGAAGAAGTTTTGTTTACGGGTTTTTTCCGTTGTAGATCAGAATTGTCCAAATATTGCATGGATTTTCGAGACAACGATTTTAGGAGGACGGATTTTCGGACCCCTGGCTTAACAGTTGCCTTGCACAATGAACGGAGTGTGATTAAAACACGTCGCTCAGAACACAGCCAGTAAAGAGATTTTATTCCTTTGTAAATCGGAATTGTCCGAATGTTGCACGGATTTAAGGAGAACATATTTTTAGGAAAACCGATTTTAATAGGAAGGATTTTCTGACCTCAGGCTTAACAGTAGGTTTGCACAACAGCGGGAGTGTGATTACAGCACATTGCTCATGTTGCACGGATTTCAGGAGGACAGATTTTTAGGAAAACGATTTTAGGAGGACGGATTTTCGGACCCCTGTTTTAGCAGTTGCTTTGCACAACGGATGGAGAGTGATTACAGCACATTGCTCATAACACATACAGTAAAGAGATTTTATTCCTTGTATATCATAATTGTCCGAATATTGCACGGAATAAAGGAGGACAAATATTTAGGAAAACGATTTTAACACGACGGATTTTCGGACCTCAGATTTAACAGTTACTTGGTTTGCACAACGGAGGGAGTGTGATTAAGGCATATTGCTGATGTTGCACGGATTTAAGGAGATCAGATTTTTCGGAAATCGATTTTAGGATGACGGATTTTTGGACGCCTGATTACACAGGAAGCGATTGAGAATTTTTTAAGTTGTTAGTAATTATGTAATTAATTTCCAACTAATTTTTGAAATTTTTGACACATATTTACTTTAACAGAAATTCACATTTTTTATTTTAAACGATTTGTGTTAGTGTGCTGATCGTTTATCCGTTTTTAAAAACCGTCACTCACATTTACTTCAGAAGTTATGATAAAATCAAATTTTCACTTTTTGGGTAAAATTTCCGTACACATTATGTGTTCTTTGACATTTCGTTTTTTTTTGTTTACCTCAGTCGATAACGCGGCACTGCCGTTAAAAAAAACATAATAAATAAAAATATTAAAACTTAAAAAACTGTTTTAAAGAAAAAACATTTTATTTTTTTATTTATTATCTATTATTATTTGATGAAAATTTGGAATCATCAGAACTTAATTCATCAATTGGTTCATTGATCAGTGTGCCATCATATAGTTTGCCACCGTTTTCATTTATTTATTATTTACATTTTCTGTATTTGTTAAAATAAGTATTATTTTATATTCTTCATTAACAAATGCTGCATTGGAATTTTCTTCTTTTTATTTATCACTCAGCTACGTTCCAAATGTCACAAATTGGTTGAGAGGGGTAAAACATTTTTTTTCGAGAAGTGGACCACGTAAGGGTACCGTTAATAAAATAAAACTGTTGACTTAGTCGCCTGCCTGACGACTTTACATACCTTGAGCGAAGCGGTCCACCCAGTTTACCGTTAAGAAAAAAAACTGCTGACTAAGGCGCCTGCCTGACGACTTCACATACTCATATTTTTATATTTTTTTTTTCCATTTTCGGAATTTTAATTTTTTTTATCTGGCAATGCTGCATTGGAATTTTCTTCTTCTTATTTATCATTCAGGTATGTGTGAAATGTCAAAAAATGGTTGATTTGTATGGGGATTTTTTGAATATTTAATGTTAAATTACTTCTAAACTAAGAGAGAACTACGATTTTAAAAATTTGCGAAATTATCAGCATCAAATGGTGAGTGGAATAATAAAAAAAGTGAAAAAAATGAGTTTGTGCTAAAGTAAATTTGTTCCAAAAGTTTAATATCACTTCGATAAACAGGTCTATTGCGAATAAATTTTCTGATTTAATTTGATCACAAGAGAAAAACTCCTTTTTAAAATTTATTCACGATAGGTTTGAAAATTGCTTATAAATGCATTTAATATAAATATCCGTTACCTGTTTTTTTAACACGTTAAACAATTGAATAAAAGTATATTTTGAACTAACTTTAAATTTATTTCACTCTTTGGTAAAAGCAATATGCAAAGATTGATGGTCAAAATATACTGATTGATGAGCTTCGCTTCGGGTTTTTTCCGTTGTAGATCGGAATTGTCCAAATATTGCATGGATTTTCGAGACAACGATTTTAGGAGGACGGACTTTCGGACCCCTGGCTTAACAGTTGCCTTGCACAATGAACGGAGTGTGATTAAAACACGTCGCTCAGAACACAGCCAGTAAAGAGATTTTATTCCATTGTAAATCGGAATTTTCCGAATGTTGCACGGATTTAAGGAGAACATATTTTTAGGAAAACCGATTTTAATAGGACGGATTTTCTGACCTCAGACTTAACGTAGGTTTGCACAACAGCGGGAGTGTGATTACAGCACATTGCTCATGTTGCACGGATTTCAGGAGGACAGATTTTTAGGAAAACGATTTTAGGAGGACGGATTTTCGGACCCCTCTTTTAGCAGTTGCTTTGCACAACGGATGGAGAGTGATTACAGCACATTGCTCATAACACATACAGTAAAGAGATTTTATTCCTTGTATATCATAATTGTCCGAATATTGCACGGAATAAAGGAGGACAAATATTTAGGAAAACGATTTTAACACGACGGATTTTTGGACCTCAGATTTAACAGTTAGTTGGTTTGCACAACGGAGGGAGCGTGATTAAGGCATATTGCTCATGTTGCACGGATTTAAGGAGATCAGATTTTTCGGAAATCGATTTTAGGAGGACGGATTTTTGGACGCCTGATTACACAGGAAGCGATTGAGAATTTTTTAAGTTGTTAGTAATTATGTAATTAATTTCCAACTAATTTTTGAAATTTTTGACACATATTTACTTTAACAGAAACTCACATTTTTTATTTTAAACGATTTGTGTTAGTGTGCTGTTCGTTTATCCGTTTTTAAAAACCGTCACTCACATTTACTTCAGAAGTTATGATTAAATCAAATTTTCACTTTTTGGGTTAAATTTCCGTACAAATTATGTGTTCTTTGACATTTCGTTTTGTTTACCTCAGTCGATAACGCGGAACTGCCGTTAAAAAAAAACATATTAAATAAAAATATTAAAACTTAAAAAACTGTTTTAAAGAAAAAACATTTTATTTTTTTAATTATTATCTATTATTATTTGATGAAAATTTGGAATCATCAGAACTTAATTCATCAATTGGTTCATTGATCAGTGTGCCATTATATAGTTTACCACCGTTTTCATTTATTTATTATTTACATTTTCTGTATTTGTTAAAATAAGTAGTATTTTATATTCTTCATTAACAAATGCTGCATTGGAATTGTCTTCTTTTTATTTATCACTCAGCTACGTTCCAAATGTCACAAATTGGTTGAGAGGGGTAAAACATTTTTTTCGAGAAATGAGTTTGTGCTAAAGTAAATTTGTTCCAAAAGTTTAATATCACTTCGATAAACAGGTCTATTGCGAATAAATTTTCTGATTTAATTTGATCACAAGAGAAAAACTCCTTTCTAAAATTTATTCGCGATAGGTTTGAAAATTGCTTATAAATGCATTTAATATAAATATCCGTTACCTGTTTTTTTAACACGTTAAACAATTGAATAAAAGTATATTTTGAACTAACTTTAAATTTATTTCACTCTTTGGTAAAAGCAATATGCAAAGATTGATGGTCAAAATATACTGATTGATGAGCTTCGCTTCGGGTTTTTTCCGTTGTAGATCGGAATTGTCCAAATATTGCATGGATTTTCGAGACAACGATTTTAGGAGGACGGACTTTCGGACCCCTGGCTTAACAGTTGCCTTGCACAATGAACGGAGTGTGATTAAAACACGTCGCTCAGAACACAGCCAGTAAAGAGATTTTATTCCTTTGTAAATCGGAATTGTCCGAATGTTGCACGGATTTAAGGAGAACATATTTTTAGGAAAACCGAATTTAATAGGACGGATTTTCTGACCTCAGACTTAACAGTTGGTTTGCACAACAGCGGGAGTGTGATTACAGCACATTGCTCATGTTGCACGGATTTCAGGAGGACAGATTCTTAGGAAAACGATTTTAGGGGGACGGATTTTTGGACGCCTGAATTGTCTGATTGTTGCACGGTTTTTAGGAGGACAGATTTTTGAGTAAACGACTTCAGGCGGACGAATTTTTGAGGAAACGGTTTAAGGTGGACGGATTTTCGGACCTTCGGATTTGGCTGAAGGGAATGAGAATTGTTTAAGTTGTTGTTAATTATGTAATTAATTTCCAACTAATTTTTTAAGTTTTCAATATCACTTCGATAATCAGGTCTATTGCGAATAATTTTTCTGATTTACTTTGTTCACAAGAGAAAAACTCCTTTTAAAATTTATTCGCGATAGGTTTCAATATTGCTAATAAATGCATGTTAAATAAATAAATACTACCCCAACGTTTATATTGATAATGAAAATCACTCACTGACAGTGTTCTAGATTTATGATTCAGTAGGATATCCTGATGAAGCTCTGTTTCCATTGGCCAATTGTAGCTATCATGGAGCAACATCATTGGAACAAACCATGTTGGAATTGAAAGGTTATCTCCATAGCTGCTTATATGAGTCATTGGAAAATTCCGTTTCATTTCGGTGGACTAACAAAAATTGCTACATAAATATAAATGTTGATCAGTGAAAAATAAGAATTGATTTTATGCGAAAACAATATTTAGAAATTCAATTGTTTAGTCAGTCAGTAACTCATTTTGCTTAAGCAATCGATAAGAAATTATTTAAAAAAAATATATTATAAAAATATATATATATATATTTATTAGTTAATATGTTTAATGATATATTTTAATGTTCTTTCTTATAACGTTTTGAGTTTTTATTTTAAGTGGACATCGTGGTTAAAAAAATAAGAAATTAAATGGCTTTAATTAATTAATTCTGACATAAACCAATAATTAGGCAATGTTTAAAAAAACCGATGGCAGGGTGGATGATTTTTTTGAATGCATCCCTTTGTTCTTATTCTTGTTCTTCTTAGTGTTCTCGTTGTTGTTGTCGTTGTAGTTGTTGTTGTTGTGGTTGTTATCTTCTTTTTCTTTTGCTTCATATATTCTGAAAATAGATACAAGCCCAAAATGTTATAAAATAAGATTAATTATTAGATAACAACTTACATCAAACTTTTGTGCCTTCTCTGATGCTCATAGCTATATTGGGAACATGTAAATGCTTTGTTACAATCAAAATATTTGCATTTAAATACCAATTCTTTTTTGTGCCTTCTCACGTGATTTCTAATACTTTATATGCATTAATTATTTATTTCTCTTCTAGAAATAAAAACTTACGTTAGATATCCTCTCACAGAACCCCTCGAATGGGCAATGAAATGATTTTTCTGTATACAATCTTTTATGTCGTCTTAGGATATATATGTGACAATAACTCTTGTTACTTATTTCGCAAGCTGAATGATTAGCCTACAATCTGTAACAAAATAAAGATAATATTGATACACAGAGAACGGTTTTACAAGTTCATTCCGTAAACTGAATGATGATTGATGTAACAAAGATGTAAAACACAAATAAAAGTATAGATTCCTGTTGTATGATAAAAACTTCCTTTTATATGTTTATTTTTCCAAAATTGGTTCTAAATAATTTAATTGAACTTAACAAGATTATCAACGAATTTTTCTATTGAGAGCAGCATTTAAAAATCTTTAAGTCTCGAAATTTGCAGTTTTGGGCAATTAAGAAATTCATTCATTATAGACCAAGTGTGTGAAATTTCCTTGTCCACATTTAACATGAATTTAAATTTCTATGTTTTTGTTATAAAGATGTTTATACTTACTAAGGTCGGCTTTGGCATTCGCACTGGTTGTAGGAACGTCTGTTGCATTTACCACCGGCATATCAACAGGTGCTGTATTAGCTCTTCTTCGAGCCCTCTGCAATAATAAAAACATGACAAAATTAAATCTGGTTTAAATGGTGTGCTTACTTATATGGCTTCCAACCAGAATCGGAAAATACTTTTTTTTTCGAAAACACCCGAAACCTTGATTGAAAACTGAAGCTTTTCTGTACATTTAAAAATTGCATAGGAATACATACATACATATACATCTTTCCATTTTTGTTTCATAAAACTGATTAAAATGGGTTAACAACTCCAAAACTAAATTTTTCTTCAGATTTGTTTTATACCAAATAATACTGCATCAAAAATTATGTTCTGAAAAGCTTTTTTCAAAAACATGATTTTTCGGGTTAAATTTTAGAGTTTTTTTTAATATTTCGGACGTCTAGCGTGACTTGCAAATCGAATTCCCAGATGATGCTTCGACCGATTTTGATAGTCGACCACTTCTTATAAAGCTGAAGAAGTCTTGTTTACGAAATAAAAGTACAATATTGCATTAAGACTTCATAAAATCAGAAAAACGCGTCATTTTGTAAATCTGAGCTATCCAAAATCATCAAAATTATAGAGCTTTCCGTTTTTGTTCTATAAAACTGATTAAAATGGGTTTACAATTCCAAAACAAATTTTTTTTTCAGATTTATTTTATACCAATTAATACTGCATTCAAAATAATGTTCATAAAACAGTTATTAAAAAAACATGTTTTTCGGGTTAAATTTTTGAGTTTTTTTATTAATATTTTGGACGTTTAACGTGACTTGCGAATCGAATTCCCAGATAATTCTTTGACCGATTTTGATGGTCGACCAACAACATTAGATTAAGACTACATACAATCAGAAAGATGCGTCATTTTTTTAAATCTGAACTATCAAAAATCATCAAAATTATACATCTTTTCGGATTTGGGCCATAAAACTGATTTAAATGGGCTTACCACTCCAAAACAACATTTTTCTTCATATATATACCTTATACCAAATAATACTGCATCAAAAATTATGTTCATAAAAGCGTTTTTAAAAAACATGTTTTTTCGTTTAAAATTTTAGAATATTTTTTTAAAATACTTCGGACGTCTTGCGAATCTAATTCCTGGCTAATGCTTCTACCGATTTTGATAATCGACCACTTCTTATAAAGCTGAAGAAGTCTTGTTAACAAAACCAAAATACAACATTAAATTAATACTACATAAAATCGGAAATACGCGTCATTTTGTAAATCTGAGCTATCAAAAACCATCAAAATTATACTTTTTAAATTTTTGTTCCATAAAGCTGAATAAAATGTATTTACAACTCCAAACCAAAATGTTTCTTCAGATTTATTTTATACCAATTATAAGTGCATCAAAAATTACGTTCTTAAAGCGTTTTTAAAAACATGTTTTTCGGGTGAAATTTTAGAGTTTTTTTTTTTTAATGTTTCGGACGGTAGCGTGAATTGCGGATCAAATTTCCAGCTAATGCTTCGACCGATTTTGATGGTCGACCACTTCTTATAAAGCTGAAGAAGTCTTGTTAACGAAATAAAAATACAGCATTACATTAAAACTTCATATAATCAGAAATACCCGTCATTTTGTAAATCTGAACTATCTAAAATCATTAAAATTATACATCTTTCCTTTTTGTTCCATAAAATTTATTAAAATGGGTCTACAACTCCAAAACAAAATACTTCTTCGTATTTATTTTACACTAAATAATACTGCATCAAAAATTATGTTCATAAAGGCGTTTTCTAAATAACATGATTTTTCGGGTTAAATTTAAGAGTTTTTTTTTTTAAATATTTCGGACGTCTAGCGTGACTTGCGAATCGAACTCCCAGCTAATGCTTCGACCGATTATGATGGTCGACCCCTTCTTATAAAGCTGAAGAAGTCTTGTTAACGAAATAAAAGTACAACATTACATTAAGACTTCATATAATCAGAAATACGCGGCATTTTGTAAATCTGAAATATCCAAAATCATCAAAATTATACATCTTTCCTTTTTGTTCCATAAAATTAATTAAAATGGGTTTACAACTCCAAAACAAAATGTTTCTTCATATTTAATATACACCAAATTATACTGTATCCAAAATAATGTCCATAAAAGCGTTTTTCAAAAAAACATGTTTTTTCGGGTTAAATTGCTAATGCTTCGACCGATTTTAATGGTCGACCATTTCTTATAAAGCTGAAGAGTTCTTGGTAACGAAAAAAATACAACATTACATTTACATTATATATGATCAGAAATACGCGTCATATAAAGCTGAAGAGATGTAGTTAACGAAAGATTAATGCAACATTGCATTAAAACTAAATAGAGTCAGAAATACCCATCATTTTGTAAATCTGAAATATCCAAAATCATCAAAATTATACATCTTTCCTTTTTGTTCCATAAAATTAATTAAAATGGGTTTACAACTCCAAAACAAAATGTTTCTTCATATTTAATATACACCAAATTATACTGTATCCAAAATAATGTCCATAAAAGCGTTTTTCAAAAAAACATGGTTTTTCGGGTTAAATTGCTAATGCTTCGACCGATTTTGATCGTCGACCACTTCTTATACAGCTGAAGAAGTCTTGTTAACGAAATAAAAATACAACATTACATTGAAACTTCATATAATCAGAAATACCCGTCATTCTGTAAATCTGAACTATCTAAAATCATCAAAATTATACATCTTTCCTTTTGTTCCATAAAATTTATTAAAATGGGTTTACAACTCCGAAACAAAATTTTTCTTCATATTTATTTTACACCAAATTACATTGCATCCAAAATGTTCATAAAAGCGTTTTAAAAAAAAACATGTTTTTCGGGTTAAATTTTAGAGTTTTTTTTAAATATTTCTTACGTCTAGCGTGACTTACGAATCGAACTCCCAGCTAATACTTTGACCGATTTTGATGGTCGATCACTTCTTATAAAGCTTGTCAAAGTTGAGAAGAAAAAAAAAAGACCGAGCCCGGCTTAAAAACACTGCGTATAAAAAAAAGGTTAACTTTGTTGATTTAGAAGATCAATATAACGATGTGCTCTTCATATGGTCAC
The DNA here is from genome assembly GCA_949824845.1 of Rhingia rostrata. Lineage (NCBI taxonomy): Eukaryota > Metazoa > Arthropoda > Insecta > Diptera > Syrphidae > Rhingia > Rhingia rostrata. Next base: position 32,732,982 of record OX463759.1, read on the forward strand.
TGGATATGACATTCGTGTACCTCTTACGACTTAAAGGTTTATCTGGAAGGTCTTCCACGATGTATCGATCAAACTCCAGGACCTTCGTGACGACATAAGGTCCTTCATACTCTGGATCTAGTTTATGTGACTCCCCAGTCGCTTGAGGAGCATAGTCAATCACAACCAGATCGCCTTCAGCATATCGATGTGGAGGTAGATGTCTCCTGTCATACACGACCTTCCACTTGTTCGGCCTGCCGTCTTCTCAAATCAACAACACCATTTTCGGTTTCCTCATCGTGTATCGCTTGAACTAAGCGATTTTGGCTCACGGACCTTATATTAAAATTAAAAATTAAGTCATTAGGACAAAACATGGTTGTTGAGTTTCGCTGGGTGTTGAGACTTTATTGAAGCGTGGACAAGGCTACGTCCCAGTCTCTGTTGCTCACAACCGAACACTTAAGCATGCTGAGGAGCGTCTTATTCGTACGCTCAGCCTGTCCGCTGGCTCGCGGTGTTCGTACGCTGTTACAGATATGCTGTAACATCAGCATATCGATGTGGAGGTAGATGTCTCCTGTCATACACGACCTTCCACTTGTTCGGCCTGCCGTCTTCTCAAATCAACAACACCATTTTCGGTTTCCTCATCGTGTATCGCTTGAACTAAGCGATTTTGGCTCACGGACCTAATATTAAAATTAAAAATTAAGTCATTAGGACAAAACATGGTTGTTGAGTTTCGCTGGGTGTTGAGACTTTATTGAAGCGTGGACAAGGCTACGTCCCAGTCTCTGTTGCTCACAACCGAACACTTAAGCATGCTGAGGAGCGTCTATTCGTACGCTCAGCCTGTCCGCTGGCTCGCGGTGTTCGTATAGCTGAATACCGTACGCTGTAACAAAGTCGACGAATTCCTTTGAGGTATAGGCTGTTCCACGGTCGGAGGTAATTCTTATTGGTTGCCCAAATACGGAAAATACTTCTCGCAGCATCGTTATGACTGGTGTCGTCTTTGTGTTACGCACTGCCCTCAAGTTGGTGTATTTGCTAAAAGAACAGACTAACACGATTATATAAACATTACCTTTCTTACTCTTCGGGAATGGTCCCAGGTGGTCTATATTAAGACACCTAAATGGAACTGGTAACACTTCCATCACATGCAGCTGGCCTTCAGATTTTCCGCCCTTAACTTTGTTAAGGCAGCACTCAGGACATGCGCCAATGTAGGATTTGATGTAACGTCTCATCCGCGGAAACCAGAATTCTCGTTTGATTCGTTCGATGGTCTTCTCTATTCCGCAGTGTCCGACATCATCGTGGCAATCTCGAGCAATACGCCACCTTACGAGATGAGGTACCACTAATTTCTTTTTGCCGTCTAGACGTCTGAACAATCGTGAACCCTCCAAAACATAGTCTAGCTCAGTCTGTTTCTTCACCGATGAATTCGTAGGACACTTGTCTTTGAGGATCATTACGATGTCTTTCAGTTGAGCGTCTTGCATCTGCATAGCGAAAATCCAATCATCGTCTATTTCGCATACCTTAAGCACATCCTCTGCTACTGTAGGTGCTTCTTTCGATGGTAAGGTGGGAACTCTGCTCATTCCATCAATGTGAAACATTCTATCTCCGGGTCGATGCGTACATTCGAAGTCGAACTCTTGAAGACGTAGCCACCACCTGGCAAGGTTTCGGATCACCATCTTCGATTTGAAATAGAATCCCAGCCAATCCCGCAGAGCTAGCATTCGTATGCACCTCATGATTTTTACGCACATCGAACAATGTGAGGACTGGCTTGACCGTGACAGCAACCATCAGCATTTTGAATGTATCCTCCTGTTCGCTGCGCCAATGGAATTCTGTGTCCTTTTTCAATAAATTAAAAAGCGGCTGGGCTACTCGACTATAACTCTCGATGAACTTCCTGAAGAAACCAGTGATGCCTAGAAAACGTCTTACTTCCGTGGTGTTAGTCGGAGTCGGGAATTCTTTTATACATTTTGTCTTGCTCTCTCCCGGTCGCACACCGTCGCCACTGATGACATGACCGAGGAAATGTACATTCGTCTCCATAAAAAAACACTTCGATGGCTTCAACGTTAAACCAGCTTCTCTTACAGCCTCCAGGAATTCATTGAAGATGAAGATTTCATTCTCAATCGTATCAGTCGCTATAATAACTTCATCTACGTAGCTCACTATGTTCTTTCGATGCATTAAAGGACGTATAACCTCTGCCATCATCTCTTGAAAGTACATAGAAGAGTTGATTAGGCCAAAAGGCATTAGGCTGTAAATTGTTTACATTCCTCCTTCAGGGGATTTGATAATAACCGGACGTCATATCAAGGGTGGTAAAAACTTTATTTCCCGCTAATTGTGATAATTGCTCCTCAACGGTGGGGGTTGGAAATTGCTTCTTCACTGTAACCGAATTCAGCGCGCGGAAGTCGACGCACATCCGCAGCTCTCCATTGGTTTTGTTCAGCAAAACTATCGAGGCTGCGTGAGGTGAAACACTCGGCCGGATGATACCATGTTGGAGTAAATTATCCACAATCTGAAACAACTTTTTTCTTTGAGCAAATGGTACTTGATAGCGCTTACCTATAATTGGCTTGTCGGTCGTTACGTTTATCTCCATGCATGCATTCTTACAGCGTCCAATAGGAGACACATCTTCGCTAAAGCAATCATCGTAGTTGGTGAGAAGATCTAGCACTGCGTGTCGTTGAGTAACGTCAAGTTGATCACCCAAGTTGAATTTATCTGAAGAACTCGTTTGCATCTGTTAAATGCCTGCTTCAAAAACTAAACGTTGATTCTTTCGACACAAGATATCGCGGCCCAAAAGTATGGCTTGCGGTAAGAACTCATCTGGTACGATGTTAAGTTTTGTTAAAAGTTCGTTCTCGTCTATGGTTATGACGACGTCAATGGCATCTGTTGACTCAACTACCGATTCACCGAAACCTTTCAACAATTTGCCAGATTTCTTCCTCAAGGCCTCTTTTGGAACGGAGGTTTCGCTTATCAGTGAATTGTCGCTTCCAGTGTCGACGAATGCAGAATACGACTGCCCAAACAACATAACTTCCTTCGTGACAGGTGCCGGAGTAACGTCCTTCGGCATGCTCTGCTCGACTTTTGCTACTGTAGGCTTTTTGGAGCGGCATTCCTTCGCATCGTGACCTGGTTTACTGCAGATGGTACATCGCGGCTTACGTTGCGGACGAGGGCATTTGGTTGCAATGTGGCCCACTTCGTTGCAGTTGAAGCACTTAAAATTTCCTCGGGTATTTGCAATACGAACAGAATCAGTGTCTTGTTCTTTCGATTCCAATGAAAAGGATGATGTGGCACGGCCTGGTGTTGTTGGCATCGAAGACACATTATCTAGTGCATTCAGAAGCTCGTTGCACGTTTGGAGGTTGAGAGCGAGTAGTGTTCCTGTAAGTGTGGAATCATTTAAGCCATTAGTAGTATATGAATTTATGGAAAAGTCATCCAACTTACCTCGCCTCCCGACAGTGAGCATTGCGTGGTAGTATTCCGTCAACGATTCGTTCTGACTTCGCTTGCGCCTCATCAGCTCTCGATGTATGTCAGCTATGTCAGCTACGTATGTCAGCTACGTTCTTTTGTGAGCTCGAGGACAAACCCAGTCCATGTTTGGAAAACGGGTTGCGCATCCAACCAACCTTTGGCGATGCCTTTAAGTTTTTATTGAGCCGCAAATAAGATCATCTCGTTACTCCACATATACATTTCTTGCAGCTGCTGGACCTTTTGAATGAACTGCTTTGAGGACAATGTTCGTTTCGATGGATTGAAATCTGGAGGAGCGCCGATTATGTCCCGAGATCCGGTTGGGTACTGCGTTTGTGACACAGGTGTTATAGGTCGCGTTATACTTTGGAGCGGTGTGGCTGCAGCGCCAGGCATCATTTGTGGAACAGTCGTTGACGGTGCCGCACGTAGGTTCACCGAAATTTCTCCCACAGTTTTTGCCAGACTCTCCACGATGTTCCGCAGATCATCCATTCCAGCTTGCCAAGGTTACAATTCTTCTTCCTCGACGAACAACTCCTCTGCATCCACCTCGTCAGTTTCTAAGACCTCTGCGAGCTTCGCGATTTTTTTAGCTTTATTACCTACGATCGGTAATTCGTGATTTTGTAAAAGTTTATTTAGTTCACATACTTTAAGTGTTGCTAATTCAATCATCGTGAGGATACAACTTTTTATCGAAGGAAAAACAGCTGTCACTTTTTTCCGGTTGCTTTTCCGATAGAAAAACAGTTCGCGTGAGACTATATTTGTCTCTTTCGTTTTCGCTTCGTTGGGTATGTCTGGTTTAATACGTTAACGATGCTAGTTATATATGTACCCGACGTTGTACATACATATATTCCGTTTTGTGTTTAACTGGGCTCCGTTGCGCTAAACGTTGCACATTATTTTTTTCCTTGAACCGAGGTTCGTTCGTTTGTAATATACGTTGCATATATGTATAAATATATACGATTCTTTTTCTTTATAACGGACTTCATTCGTTCTTTGGTGCTAGACGTTGCACATTTATTCGCGACGTTATTTTTATTTTTTCCAGCGTTTTATTTTGTTTTGTAGGTTTAAGTTTATCCCACTTCTGACTTGTCAAAGTTGAGAAGAAAAAAATAAAACCAAGCCCGGCATAAAAACAATGCGTATAAAAAAAGGTTAACTTTATTGATTTAGAAGATCATTATAACGATGTGCTCTTTACGAATAATGAGCATAAACTAAAAACTAATTACTCATTTTATGACTTCTACTCCGATATAAGTGTTGCCGTTGACAAGCTGAAGAAGTCTTATTAACAAAATTAAAGTACAACATTACATTAAAACATTTAAAAAAACATATTTTTTCGGGTTAAACTTTAGAGTTTTTTTTTTAAATATTTCGGACATCTAGCGTGACTTGCGAATCGAAGTCCCAGCTAATGCTTCGACCGATTTTGATGGTCGACCACTTCTTATTAAGCTGAAAAAGTCTTGTTAACCAAAAAAATACAACATTAAATTAGAACTACATATAATCAGAAATACGCGTCATTTTGTAAATCTGAACTATCCAAAATCATCAAAATTACACATCTTTCCGTTTGTGTTCCATAAAACTGATTTAAATTGGGTTTACAACTCCAAAACAAAATATTTCTTCTTATCTTATATCAAAATTATACTATTTTTATCTTTGTTCCATAAAACTAATTAAAATGGGTTTACAACTCCGAAACAAAATGGTTTTTCACATTTATTTTACACCCAATTACACTGCATTCAAAATAATGCTCTCGGAGCTTATTAGGGTAAGGAATATGCACAGGAAAAATTGGCAGATATATCGGCAACCTATTTTTCAATCTCAAGTTGTACATATTAACAATTTAACTAGTCAATTTATACAAGAACAACGAAACAAAGTATGGAATAATAAACTAAGTAGTCTAGAGCAGTTGCCTTTTCTTAAAAGTGGTTTAAATACCTATTTTACAGACAATGATAAAGCAAGGGTACTTAAAATTTTGTTAAATTTTAATTTCCACCATTTCTTTGCAAAATTGTTCAAAGTTTTTTGTCAAGTCGTTGTTTTAAAGAGTATGTCAACAGTAGCTCGTCCGAAGTAAATTTATTTAGTGCTGGTGCACCTCAAGGCTCAGTTCTTGGACCAGTTTTGTACAATCGTTATACGTCTGATTTGCCAAATATACCTGAATGCGAAGCAGCAATTTATGCTGATGACACAGCAATATTTTCATCGCATCAATTTGGTCTTAACATTGAGACCAATTTAAAAAATGCAGCTGAAATATTGAACGAATATTACACAAAATGGAAAATAAAATTAAATGTCGGAAAAATGCAAGCTATCTTTTTTACCAGAAAAAGAAAGCCTTGCTTTCTTCCGGCTAACCAGCTAGCAATTAACGGACACCAAATAACATGGGCTTCTTCTGTTAAGTATTTGGGCATACACCTTGACTAAAGATTAACATTTAAAGAGCACAATTCCCAAACACTTAATAAAATCAATATTGCTATAAAGATACTTTATCCCTTTATAAATCGAAAATCAAAACTGTCAAATGATAATAAAATAATTTTACACAAAGTCATTTTCCAAGCTATTTTTCTGTACGGGTGTCAAGTTTGGGGTAGTTGTGCTGAATGTCACATCAAAAAATTACAAATATCCCAAAATAAAATTTTAAAAATGATGTTGAATCTCCCCTGGCATCACTCAACTTTGGACCTACATATAAAGGCAAATGTTGAATTGATCTCTAATAGAATCCGAAAACTTAACAGCACATTTCAATTAAATGTTGTGTAACATGCTGTTAATCTATGTTTGTTTTCTTTTGCAATAAAAAACAAAATTAATTGTTAATATATTTTTTGTATCTAGATGTTAATTTATATTTAATTTATTTTTGTATCATTATATACTTTTGTAAATCTATTTGTTAGTTTTTCCGTTAATTTATAACTTATTTGTTTTATTGTTATTTTATTTATTTAATTCAAAAATAATTTATATTATTGTTTTTATATTGCATGCATATTTTTTATCTAGTTTTAAGTAATAATATTAATTTTATTAGTTAAAATTCTATTGTTTATTATTAATTACATATTTTTGTTTATATTTTTTTTATTATTATTATTTTATTTAATTTTTTTTTTGTAATTTGAGGTTTTTGCTTTCGTTTTTTTCCTCACAAAAATGTTTGTATAATTAATAATAATTTAAATTCATAAATATATATTAATTTTTCAGTAGAAAGATATTTATTCATATCATATCCCTGTAATTGTAAATTGTGCGATAACACATTGTATATCATGAACGAAATAAAATATTCTATTCTATTCTAAAATAATGCTTATAAAAGCGTTTTAAAAAAAAAAACATGTTCATTCAGGTTAAATTGCTAATGATTCGACCGATTTCGATGGTCGACCATTTCTTATAAGGCTGAAGAAGTCTTTCAAACGAAAAAATACAACATTACATTAACACTACATATGATCAGAAATACGCGTCATTTTGTAAATCTGAACTATTCAAAATCATCAAAATTATACATCTTTCCGGTTTTGTTCCATAAAGCTGATTAAAACGGGTTAATCACTCAAAAGCAAAATTTTTCTTCATATATATTTACAATTCATAATACTACAACCAATATTATAATCATAAAAGCGTTTTTAAAATAACATGTTTTTTCAGGTTAAATTTTAGAGCTTTTTTTAATTATTTCGGACATCTTGCGTGACTTGCGAATCGAAGTCCCAGCTAATGCTTCGACCGATTTTGATTGTCGACCACGTATAATAAAGCTAAAGAAGTCTAGTTAACGAAAAAAAATACAAAATTACATAAAAGCTACATGCAATCAGAAATACGCGTCATTTTGTAAATCTGAACTATCCAAAATCATCAAAATTACACATCTTTCCGTTTTGATTCCATAAAACTGATTTAAATTGGGTTTAAAACTCCAAAACAAAATATTTCTTCTTATCTTATATCAAAATTATACTATTTTTATCTTTGTTCCATAAAACTAATTAAAATGGGTTTACAGCTCCGAAACAAAATGGTTCTTCACATTTATTTTACACCCAATTATACTGCATCCAAAATAATGCTCTTGGAGCTTATTAGGGTAAGCAATATGCACAGGAAAAATTGGCAGAGATATCGGCAACCTATTTTCCAATCTCAAGTTAAACATCTTAACAATTTAATTAGTCAATTTATACAAGAACAACGAAACAAAGTATGGAATAATAAACTAAGTAGTCTAGATAAAGCTTCAAAGCCATTCTGGAATATAGCTAAGATATGTAAAAAAATTAACAAGCAGTTGCCTTTTCTTAAAAGTGGTTTAAATACCTATTTTACAGACAATGATAAAGCAAGGGTACTTAAAATTTTATTAAATTTTAATTTCCACCATTTCTTTGCAAAATTGTTCAAAGTTTTTTGTCAAGTCGTTGTTTTAAAGGGTATGTCAACAGTAGCTCGTCCGAAGTAAATTTATTTAGTGCTGGTGCACCTCAAGGCTCAGTTCTTGGACCAGTTTTGTACAATCGTTATACGTCTGATTTGCCAAATATACCTGAATGCGAAGCAGCAATTTATGCTGATGACACAGCAATATTTTCATCGCATCAATTTGGTCTTAACATTGAGACCAATTTAAAAAATGCAGCTGAAATATTGAACGAATATTACACAAAATGGAAAATAAAATTAAATGTCGGAAAAATGCAAGCTACCTTTTTTACCAGAAAAAGAAATCCTTGCTTTCTTCCGGCTAACCAGCTAGCAATTAACGGACACCAAATAACATGGGCTTCTTCTGTTAAGTATTTGGGCATACACCTTGACTCAAGATTAACATTTAAAGAGCACAATGTCCAAACACTTAATAAAATCAATATTGCTATAAAGATGCTTTATCCCTTTATAAATCGAAAATCAAAACTGTCAAATGATAATAAAATAATTTTACACAAAGTTATTTTCCAAGCTATTTTTCTGTACGGGTGTCAAGTTTGGGGTAGTTGTGCTGAATGTCACATCAAAAAATTACAAATATCCCAAAATAACATTTTAAAAATGATGTTGAATCTCCCCTGGCATCACTCAACTTTGGACCTACATATAAAGGCAAATGTTGAATTGATCTCTAATAGAATCCGAAAACTTAATAGCACATTTATGATCAGATGTGACTTCCCGGAAAACCCTCTAATAAATCAATTAAATGTTGTGTAACATGCTGTTAATCTATGTTTGTTTTCTTTTGCAATAAGAAACAAAATTAATTGTTAATATATTTTTTGTATCTAGATGTTAATTTATATTTAATTTATTTTTGTATCTCTATATTAATTTATATTTAATTTATTTTTGTACATATATGTTAATTTATTTATAATTTAGATTTTGTTAATTATGCTCTTAAAATTATTTATTTTTTGTTTCATTTAAATTTGATTTTTATTAATTTATTACTAATTGTTCTAATTTATTTATTTTTATTTGTATATACTTTTGTAAATCTATTTTTTAGTTTTTTCGTTAATTTACAACTTTTTTATTTATTTGTTTTATTGTAAATTTATTTATTTAATTCAAAAATAATTTATATTATTGCTTTTATATTGCATGCATATTTTTTATCTAGTTTTAAGTAATTATATTCATTTTATTAGTTAAAATTCTATTGTTTATTATTTATTACATATTTTTGTTTATATTTTTTTTATTATTATTATTTTACTTAATTTTTTTTTGTAATTTGAGGTTTTTGCTTTCGTTGTTTTCGTTACAAAAATGTTTGTATAATTAATAATAATTTAAATTCATAAATATATATTAATTTTTCAGTAGAAAGATATTTATTCATATCATATCTCTGTAATTGTAAATTGTGCGATAACCCATTGTATATCATGAACGAAATAAAATATTCTATTCTATTCTAAAATAATGCTCATAAAAGCGTTTAAAAAAAAACATGTTCATTTAGGTTAAATTGCTAATGTTTCGACCGATTTCGATGGTCGACCATTTCTTATAAGGCTGAAGAAGTCTTTCAAACGAAAAAGATACAACATTACATTAACACTACATATGATCAGAAATACGCGTCATTTTGTAAATCTGAACTATTTAAGATCATCAAAATTATACATCTTTCCGGTTTTGTTCCATAAAGCTGATTAAAACGGGTTAATCACTCAAAAACAAAATTTTTCTTCATATATATTTACAATTCATAATACTACAACCGATATTATAATCATAAAAGCGTTTTTAAAATAACATGTTTTTCAGGTTAAATTTTAGAGTTTTTTTAATTATTTCGGACATCTTGCGTGACTTGCGAATCGAAGTCCCAGCTAACGCTTCGACCGATTTTGATTGTCGACCACGTATTATAAAGCTAAAGAAGTCTAGTTAACGAAAAAAAATAGAAAATTACATAAAAGCTACATGCAATCAGAAATACGCGTCATTTTGTAAATCTGAACTATCCAAAATCATCAAAATTACACATCTTTCCGTTTTTGTTCCATAAAACTGATTAAAATTGGGTTTACAACTCCAGAACAAAATTTTTCTTCACATTTATTTTATACTAAATAATACTGCATCAAAAATTATGTTCATAAGAGCGTTTTCAAAATAACATGTTTTTTCCGGCTTAAATTTTAGAATTTTTTTTTTAATATTCCGCACGTCTAGCGTGACTTGCGAATCGAACTCCTAGCTAATGCTTCGACCGATTTTGATGGTCGACCAATTTTTGCAAAGCTAAAGAGGTCTTGTTAACGAAAAAATACAAAATTACATTAAATCTATATACAATCAGAAATACGCGTCATTTTGTAAATCTGAACTATCCAAAACCATCAAAATTACACATCTTTCCACTTATGTTCCATAAAACTGATTAAAATGGGTTAATAACTAGAAAACAAAATATTTCTTCATATTTATTTCATACCAAATAATACTGCATCAAAAATTATGTTCATAAATGCGTTTTTAAATAACATGTTTTTTCGGGTTAAATTTTACAGTTTTTTTTTTAATATTTCGGACGTCTAGCGTGACTTGCGAATCGAATTCCCAGCTAATGCTTCGACTTATTTTGATGATCGACCACTTTTTATAAAGCTGAAGAAGTCTAGTTAACGAAAAAAATACAACATTACATAAAAACTACATACAATCAGAAATACGCTTCGTTTTGTAAATCTGAACTATACAAAATCATCAAAATTATACATCTTTCCGTTTTTGCTCCATAAAACTGATTAAAATTGGGTGTACAACTCAAAAACAAAATGTTTCTTCATATTTATTTTACACCAAATAATACTAAATCTACAATTATATTCATAAAATCGTTTTTAAAAAAATATATGGTTTTTTTAAATATTTCGGAAGTCTATCGTGATTTGCGAATCGAATTCACAGCTAATGCTTCAACCGCTTCAGACGCGTCATTTTGTAAATCTGAACTATCCGAAATCATCAAAATTACACATCTTTCCTTTTTGTTCCATAAAATTAATTACAATGGGCTTACAACTTCAAAATAAAATTTTACTTCATATTTATTTTACACTAAATAATACTGCATCTAAAATTATGTTCATAGAAGTGTTTTCAAAACAACATTTTTTTTCGGGTTAAATTTTAGAGTTTTTTTTTTAAATAGTTCGGACGTCTAGCGTGAATTTTGAATCGAACTCCCAGCTAATGCTTCGACCGATTTTGATGGCCGACCACTTCTTATAAAGCTGAAGAAGTGTAGTTAAAAAAAAAACAAACTACAACGTTACATTAAAACTACATACAATCAGAAATACGCCTCATTTTGTAAATCTGAACTATCCAAAATCATCGAAATTATACATCTTTCCGTTTTTGTTCCATAAAATAGATTATGATTGGGTGTACAACTCCAAAACAAAATATTTTTTCTTATTTATTTTACACAAAATAATACAACATCTAAAATTATATTCATAAAAGCGTTTTTAAAAAAAATATGTTTTTTCGGATTAAATCTTAGAGATTTTTTTTATATATTTCGGGCGTCTAGCGTGAATTGCGAATCGAATTCACAGCTAATGCTTCAACCGGTTTTGATGGTCGACCACTTTTATAAAGCTGAAGAGTTCTTGTTTACAAAATAAACTAGAACATTACATTAAAACTACATACAAAAAGGAAACCGCTTCATTTTGGAAATCTGAACTAGCCAAAATCATCTATATTATTCATCTTTCCATTTTTGTTTCATAGAACTGATATGATTTCTTCGTATTTTTTTACACCAAATTATACTGCATCCAAAATAATGTTCATAAAACTGTTTATAAAAAGACATGTTTTTTCGGGTTAAGCTCTAGAGTTTTTTTTAATTATTTCGGACGTCTGGCGTGACTTGCGAATCGAATTCCCAGCTAATGCTTCGACCGAATTTAATGGTCGACCACGTATTATAAAGCTGATAAGGTCTAGTTAAAAAAACAAACTACAACATTACATTAAAACTACGTACAATCAGAAATACGCATCATTTTTTAAACCTAAAGTATCCAAAATCAACAAAATTATACATCTTTCCGTTTTTGTTCCTTAAAACTGATTAAAATTGGGTTTACAACTCCAAAAGAACATATTTCTTCTTATTTATTTTATACCAAATAATACAGTTATTACAGTTATCACTTCGCAGCTTGGAATCATTCCCATGATGAAACCCAATACGAGGCTAAAGAAATATATCGGATCTGCATGGGAACTGCATGGGAACTGCAGATCAGCACTATAGTTATTTGAATATGATAAATGTAAGAACATTCATTCTGGTTTTGGCTCTGGTCGGGATAGTACACGAATAAATCATTATAACGAAAACTCTATTCGTGTTTCATTTAAAGATACCAAGTTGGGTCTGTAAAATTAATTTTTTTTTCTTTCACTAGGACCAATCTCTTAACTGGCGCCCGAGCAGGGACCCTTTCACAAGAACAAAAGGGTACCCTCGAAAATAAACGAAAAAAGTTAAATAATTATAAAATAGAAAAAAATGTGAATACGAAAAGAGTGAAATAATTTTAAAGCATAAAAAATGTGAATACGAAAAAAGTACATATATAAATAATATAAAAGACGAAACGAAGTGAACACGGAAAAAGTTAACTAATAAGAAACCGAAAAAATCGGAAGTGTCATTAAGTGTTCTTTCCAAAATATAAATATTAAAAAAGTGACAAATCTGAGGGACTAAGGGAACTAATAGGAGAACGAAAAAACCAGTAGTGTCATCAAAGCTTCCCTCGAAAATCTAAAGAACATTAATCACTTACGAAGAAAAATTGGCGAATCCAAAGGACGATTGTTGCACAAGGTAGTTATACAAATTAAGTCAACAGATGAACTAAACACATACGAGAAATAAAAGAAGACTCCGGAATTTCGCTGCAGGATGAACTGGTTGCTTCTTACTCAGTAAGATTAAACTTAAGTTTTTTGAACTCAATTATTCAAAAGATATTAAAAAAAATTATATAATTATACTATACATACTTTTTTGTTGTCCTCTCGCCTGAGAATTTAAATATATAAAATAAGAGGAAAAAATATATATATTAACTTTCCATCAAACATGGACGGAAAATTAAGAGGGTTCTATCGCTGCATTATGCAAATAAAAGGCATCTTAGGACCCTTGAGCATAAACTTAGTGAACTAAGGCAGAATGGCTCTAGAGTTGACGACTTTTATGCTACCGTGAACCATCAGTTCTCATTTATTATAAATAAAATTCGATCGAAAACATATTCCTCCGAAACGATAGACGCTTTGGTAGAAACCTACGGCAATCGGGCCTTGGATGTCTTCGTTCGGGGACTGAACGAGGACCTCTCGAGTCTTCACATAATCCAGAAGCCAAAAACTCTCCCAGAGGTCTATTCTGCGTGCCTTGATATGCAGAATCTTAATTTAAGGAATAACTCTGTGCATGTACAGGCTCAAAATATTATATCTTCCCCTGTACATTATAACTTTAAAACTGAGAGAATACATCCAATGCCGTCGGGAAATTCGGGCAGGTTTATGAATGGCAGAGTTGGGCAGAGGCCAAATTCGTCTTGGAATACGAGATTCCAAAACAGGCAATACCCGTCGCCAAGGCTAGGCCCGAAGCCTCCAATTAAGATGGAGGTTGACCACACCATTCAATCCAGAAATGTTAACTATATAAACCTTGCCAATCACCCAATTAAACGGGAGGCTAATTCAGATAGTTATCCCAGGAAACAACAGCGGCTGTATCATATGGTGACTGATGTCCCAGAGACTACTGAAGAACCAGGAACATCTAACTCACTAGAATCCCAAGAGGAAAATTTTGTGACAGATGCCGCTTCGTTTCCAGTGTACCATACTTATAGTACGTTACACGAGACGGGAAAATCTTTGATTTTCTCGTAGATACTGGTGCAAATAAAAACTTTATTAAATCGAATTTAGCAGCAGCGTCTTCCCCTGTCCAGAAACCGTTAAATTTTTCTCCTTTGTTGACTGCGATCTAGATGTTACCTTTTCTATTCTTTCAAATCTAGAGTCGTTTGATGGAATCATCGGCGACGATACTCTGAAAGAATTAAAGGCCATCATTGATAGGGAAAAGAATGAACTAATCATCAAATCGGACATACGAATTCCCTTAAAAAACAAATCCTCTGACGTTGTAAACAATTTAGTAACACTTAACAAAAATGTTTCCGAAGCCGCCAAACTTAAACTGGAAACACTCTGTAATTCTTTCAATAACTTATTCGGTCCAGTTAATAACGATAAAGTAAAAACCAATGTCAAGGCCGAGATACGAACGACGACAGACAAAGCGCTCTACACGAAGAGTTACCCATATCCGGCCTGTATGCGGCAGGAGGTCGAAAAACAAGTAAATGAACTTTTAGAAGAGAACATTATTCGACCATCCAATAGCCCATACAACTCACCAATATGGACCGTACCGAAAAAACCCAAGCCTAACGGGGAAAAGCAGTACAGAATGGTCATAGACTATAAACGTCTTAATTATGTAACTGTTCCAGACACCTACCCCATTCCTGACATAAACAACACTCTCGCGAGTCTTGGAGATGCAAAATTTTTTACCACATTGGACCTCACCTCGGGCTTTCACCAAATAGCCACGAGGGAAAAGGATATCTCTAAAACGGCCTTTTATACAATGAATGGTAAATTCGAGTACGTCAGACTACCCTTCGGTCTCAAGAATGCTCCGGCAATCTTTCAGCGAATGATTGATGACGTCCTAAAGGAACTGATCAGAAAGATCTGTTATGTCTATATTGACGATATAATCATATATAGCAAAACAGAAAATGATCACCTGAGGGACATTGAAACAGTCTTTTCAAAGATCGACGAAGCTGGACTTAAGATAAATCTAGAGAAAACTCAATTCCTAGACACCAGTGTAGAATTCCTTGGTTATGTAGTAACCTCAAATGGTATTCTTCCTAATCCTGAAAAGGTAAAGGCTATCGAAGCCATCCTTCCCCCAAACACCTTAAAAGAATTAAAGAGTTTCCTAGGACTCACATCATACTATAGACGCTTTAAAAGGGACTATGCTAAAATTGTTAACAAACATGACTCGTGGCGAGTTATCTCAGGTGAGAGCCAATCAATCTAGGAAAGTTCCCATTAAACTAGACGACGCTGGAATCAAGGCTTTCGAAACTTTGAAACAACTTCTTACCTCGGCAGAAGTATTAGCATATGCCACATATGAGAAAGAACTTCGTGCCATAGTTTGGGCACTCGACAATTTGAGGAACTACTTGTACGGTGCGAAAAAGATCCGCATATACACTGATCACCAACCCTTGACTTTCACGCTTAGCAATAGAAATTACAATGCAAAGCTCAAGCGTTGGAAGTCAAGAATCGAAGAATACAACTACGAGTCGATTTACACACCCTGTAAATCAAACTTTGTGGCTGATGCCCTTTCGCGACTTCGAACAGAGTTCAACCACCTTTCAGGTTTAGATTCCTCTTCTTCACGGACAGATACAGCGACAGAAACAAATACGGAAGATGCAGACGCAGGACGGACACAGACCACTCGTAATACAGAAACCACTGATGAGGGGCGAAGCGAACGAACAAATGAAGCGGAAACAGGCACTGCAGAGGGAGGACTGTGCGAGGAATCTTTTGACAGCGATGATTCCGGAACCATGCACAGTAATCAATCAAATAATATTTAAGATCGGCGTCGACCTTTGTTCCCACGAGGAACCACATCCTGGCTATCATCGCCATTACATCTCCACGAGGAAGTTAGACAGGTGTAAGCTTATCAAATCCTTGAAAGAAAATCTTAACCCAAATGTAATCAATGGGCTTAAAATCCAGGAGAATTTCCTAGGAAAGCTACAAGATGTATATCTAGAGAGTTTCAGAAAACACAAAATTAGGGTAACACAGAGGGTAGATGAAGACATAGCCAACGCAGAGCGTAAATTCTGTATAATTGAAAACGTGCACAGAAGGGCTCACCGCGCTCCTAGGGAAAACGAGGAACAAATACTTGAAAAATTTTATTTTCCACAAATGATGTCCAGCATAAGAAGATTTGCTGCTTCTTTTGACATTTGTAAGGCTAACAAATACGACAGACACCCCGTAAACCCTGAATTGCAGGACACGCCTGTACCTCGCAATCCATGCGAAATAATCCATATGGACATTATTGAAATTCAGAATGAAAAATTTCTATCAGTCATGGATAAGTTTTCCAAATTTTCCAAATTCTTTCACATTAAAGAAAAATCAGCAATTTATATAAGAAACAAGGTCATGAAAATTCTGCATTATTTTACTGTCCCATTATTTTAGTCACGGACAACGAAAGGGGCTTCCTTAGCCCAATTGTGCTAAACCTAATTAAAAGCCTAGGGGTAAAGTTGCACTTAACCATCACATAGAAGCGAGGTCAATGGCCAAATAGAGAGAATCCACTCTACAGTCATGGAGATATATCGATGCCTTACAACAATACAGTACATTCCATCACAAGTAGGACACCTGTGACGTATTCTTCAACCGGCCGCAGAGAGTTAATTACCAAAATTGAACATACGTTCAAAGATTAATAAAGACCTTAGAGGTTTAATAAAAAAGAATATGAAGGCCAGAAATCTAAGGCATAATTTGAAAAAAGAGGTCCCGAGGATATACTGCCCAGGCGACATAGTATACGTTGCTATTAAGGGCATAAAAAGCAAAAACAAGCCATTGTATAAGAAAGAAATTGTAGCTAAGAACAATCGAGTTACTGTTTTAACAGTAAGCGGCAAAAAAATCCACAAGGCTAATCTAAAAAACATAAAATAAGTTAGTATACATTTCTTTTTCTCTCTCCCTTTTTAGCTTAATATAACAAAAAAAAAAAAAGGATAATGAAACAATGTGAAATAAATTGCATTTTTGCTATTAGCTTACTGAAGTATGCCTTGGAGCTTTATTTCTCACGACACAAGGGGCCGGTTCACTTATATAATTATTTAACCATAATTGCGGTGGTGTTGATCCTCGTACCCTAGTAGGTTGTTTGAATTTTTACCTTACAACCAAAGCGGATAAATACGACCCTTCCCATCCGGAGTGACTACCCCGAAAATTTTATGGAGACTACCTCATCGGGCATCTAGGGACCAAATGAATTTAAAGCACAGTAGAAAATGAAAAATGAATTTAACAAATACATGAAACATTAAGTCAAAAAATAAGACGAAATTCACATAAATGAGTAAAAGAAAAAAAAAAGATACATACAATTGTACATGTCATTAAACTATGACTTACTTTGACCTAGATTTTAAGATAAAAATTGAATAACATAAATTTTATTAAACCTTGTTATATTGCAGATTAGTAGTTCTTTTCACTCTCATGCAGACCCTACATATATTCGCTTACGAATCTCCGATTGAGACAATTAAAGAAGGAAACGCTTGGGTGACAAATGGATTTTTTAGATTAATACACGTTATTGACTTGACAAAATATGACGCACTCATACAAGACACTGAACATCTGATGTTCCAACATGTTAAGGACAAAGAAATGAGACCTATCTTAAGTTATCACTTAGACTAAATTAAGGATCGCCTTAACGAACTGCGGGACGCTAGGGTGAGGTTGGTTGGTCAATAAATTGGATAGGGACTGCTTTTAAAGTGATAGGTGGTTCAGCTGACGCAGCAGACTGGGACAACATTTTAGAGAAGCAGACAGACATTATTAAGAATAACAACCGACAATATGTAATTAACGAGAAACTGTTCGACACGACGCGAGAAGTTACAGGAAAAATTAACAATATAATAGACGGATACAGCAATGCCATAGAAAAAGGACTGACTGACCAAATTAGACACGACTTACTTAACAAAATACTTATTTTAAAGGAAGGGGTCAATGAGATAGTAAGAGCTTGCCAAATGGCTAAGAACGGCATAGTCAACAGCAATCTATTGGACTCAGAAGAGATTAATACTATTATAAACGAACTTGAAACATTGCCTTATCAAAACGTTGTAGAAGCTATTGAATACGGCCGACCTTCAGTATATGGTAACGGAACATTAACGCTATATGTCCTGTCCATACCTAAGACGGACCCAAAGGTATAGCACCTGGTTACGGCTCGCGCTGCAATTAAAAACGGTAGACAAATCGACCTGGACTTTTCAAGACTTCTTATAAGCCACGACAAGACGTACGTTTTGAACGGAAAATGTCTAAATATAGGTAATACATCTGTGGGTGAAGAAAGCATCCTTGAAGAACTGCCAGAAGACTCCTGCTTGCCCAGAATACTTAAGGGCGGTAATGCACTCTGCGACTATAAAACAACGAATAAAGAAATAATCGAACTGGTTGGAGAAAACACTATTTTTCTGACAAACTTCAACGGAACAGTTTTAAATAAAAATTCCTCTATTCCGTTAGTAGGTACCTACCTGATACAGCTGAACAATGACACGGTACACATTAAGGAGAAGACATACCTCAGCAGAATGCTTTACAGTCCGCAGGCACTTCCGCCGGTCCTGGCCAACGTAACCAGTAACAGAATCAAACCGAACCTGGAATACGTGCATGACCTCATCGAGCTCATCAATATCTTAACCAAAAACGTTAACTCTTCTATTCTTACAGAAATCTTTATTTTCATAGCATTCATCACTACTATTTGCCTATTCTGGAAGAAGATTTACGGAAAGGTCAATATCCCGGAACTCCACCTATCCTGTCGTCGAACACCAATTCCACGTCCTTTGCCACGACCTACCCAAGCGGTCAATAGCAGTAACAAAGTCCAAAGTTCATCTCCATGTCCACTAAACGATCTGCGGGACGCAGATACTTAAAGGGAGGGCAGTGATCACCATCGGTCATTAACCAGACATATAAGAAATGCAAGCGATGCACACGCGCATCCGCCTCGCACCTTGGAACCATTGCCATGATGAAACCCAATACGAGGCTAAAAAAATATATCGGATCTGCATGGGAACTGCAGATCAGCACTTTAGTTATTTGAATATGATAAATATATCTAGTGAAGTAAGAACATTCATTCTGGTTTCGGCTCTGGTCGGGATAGTACACGAATAAATCATTATAACGAAAACTTAATTCGTGTTTCATTTAAAGAGACCAAGTTGGGTCTGTATAATTAATTTTTTTATCTTTCACTAGGACGAATCACTTAACTAATACTACATCTAAAATTATATTCATAAAAGCGTTTTAAAAAAAAAAACATATTTTTTCGGGTTATATATTATAGTTTTTTTTAAATGTTTCGGACTTCTGGCGTTTCTTGCGAATCGAACTTACTGCTAATGCTTCGATCGAATAGATCGACTAGTTAAAAAAATAAACTACAACATTACATTTAAACTACATACAATCAGAAATACGCATCATTTTGTAAATCTGAACTATCAAAAATCAACAAAATCATACATTTTTCCGTTTTTGTTCCATAAGACTGATTAAAATGGGTTTACAACTCCAAATTATTAGTTCATATTTGTTTTACACTAAATAATACTGCATCAAAAGTTATGTTCATAAAAGCGTTTTCAAAATAACATGTTTTTTCGGGTTAGATTTAAGAGTTTTTTTTTATATTTCGGACGTCTAGCGTGACTTGCGAATCGAATTCCCAGCGAACGCTTCTACCAATTTTTATGGTCGACCGCTTATTATAAGGCAAAAGGGGTCTTGTTAACGAAAAAAATACAACGTTACATTAAAACTACATATAAAAAGAAAACCGCGTCATTTTGTAAATCTGAACTATCCAAAATCATCAATATTATACATCAGCAATGGTAACATATAAAGGGTATTTATAACCCCTTGAGTACGTGTAAATTAATAAAATCAGAAATACGCGTCATTTTGTAAATCTGAAATATCCAAAATCATCGTTTTAAAAAAAATGTTTTCGGGTTAAATTTTAGATTTTTTTTATTATTTCGGACTACTGGCGTTACTTGCGAATCGAATTCCTATCTAATGCTTCGACTAATTTTGATGGTCGACCACGTATTATAATTCTGAAGAGGTCTTTTAAACGAAAAAAAAATAAAATACAACATTACGTTAAAACCTTATACATCAGAAATACGATTCATTTTGTAAAATCATCAAGATTATACACCATTCCTTTTTGTTACATAAAATTAATTAAAATAGGTTAACAACTCCAAGAAAAATTTTTTCTTCATACATATTTTACAGTTAGTAATACTGCATCCAAAATAATGTTCATAAAAGCGTTTTACAAAAAAAACATGTTTTTTGGGTTGAATTTTAGAGTTTTTTTTAATTATTTCGGTCGTCTGGCGTGATTTGCGAATCGAATTCCCAGCTAATACTTCGACCGATTTTAATGGTCGACCATGTATTATGAAGCTGAAGAGTTCTTGAAAACGGAAAAATTGTACAACAGTACATTAAAAATAAATAGAATCAGAAATACGCGTCATTTTATAAATCTGAACTATCCAAAATCATCAAAATTGTACATCTTTCCTTTATGTTACATAAAACTAATTAAAATGGGTTTACAACTCCAAAACAAAAATTTTCATCATATTTTTTTACACTCAATTATACTGCATCCAAAATATTGTTCATAAAAGCGTTTTTAAAAAAAAAACATGATTTTTCGGGGTAAATTTTACATTTTTTTTTAATTATTTCGGACGTCTTGCGTGACTTGCGAATCGAATTTGCACCGATTTTGATGGTCGACGACTTATTATAAGGCTGAAGAGGTCTAGTTAACAAGAAAAAATAGAACGTTACATTAAAACTACACACAATCAGAAAACCGCGTCATTTTTAAATCTAAACTATCCAAAATCATCAAAATTATACATATTTCCGTTTTTGTTCCATAAAACTGATTAAAATTGGGTTTACAACTCCAAAAGAACATATTTCTTCTTATTTATTTTACACCAAATAATACTACATCTAAAATTATATTCATAAAAGCACATTTTTTCGGATTAAATTTTAGATTTTTTTTTTTAATATTTTGGACGTCTAGCGTGAATTGCGAATCGAACTCCCTGCTAATGCTTCGACAGATTTTAATGGTCGTCCATTTCTGATAAAGCTGAAGAAGTCTTGTTAACGAAAAAAATACAACATTACATTAGAACTACAAAAAATCAGATATACTCGTAATTTTGTAAGCCTGAACTATCCAAAATCATCAAAATTATACATCTTTCCGTTTTTGTTCCATAAAACTAATTTAAATGGCTTTAAAACTCCAAAACAAATTTTTGCTTCATATTTGGTTTACACCGAATAATACTGCATTCAAAAAAATGTTCATAAAACCATTTTTAAAAAACAATTTTTTTCGGGTTAGATTTTAGAGTTTTTTTTTCAAATATTTCGGACGTCTAGCGTGACTTGCGAAACGAATTTCCAGCTTTTGATGGTAGACCACTTTTTGCAAAGCTAAAGAGGCCTTGTTAACGAAAAAAATACAAAATTACATTAAAACAACATACAATCATAAAAACCCGTCATTTTGTCAATTTGAACTATCCGAAATCATCAAAATTATATATCTTTCCTTTTTGTTGCATAAAACTGATTAATTGGGCTTACAATTCAAAAACAAAATATTTCTTCATATTTATTTTACACTAAATAACGCTGCATCAAAAATTATGTTCATAAAAGCGTTTTCAAAATAACATGTTTTTTCGGGCTAAATTTAAGAGTTTATTATTTAAATATTTTGGACGTCTAGCATGACTTGCGAATCGAACTCCCAGCTAATGCTTCACCAATTTTGATGGTCAACCACTTCTTATAAAGCTGAAGAAGAACATTACATTAAAACTACATACAATCAGAAATACGCGTCATTTTGTAAATCTGAACTATCCAAAATTATCAAAATTGCAAATCTTTCCATTTTTGTTCCATAAAACTGATTAAAATGGGTTTACAACCCAAAAAAAAATATTTCTTCATTTTTATTTCATAGCAAATAATACTACATCAAAAATTATGTTCATAAATGCGTTTTTAAAAAAACGTGTTTTTTCGGGTTAAATTTTAAAGTTTTTTTTAAATATTTCGGACGTCTAGCGTGACTTGCGAATCGAATTCACAGCTAATGCTTCAACCGGTTTTGATGGTCGATCACTTCTTATAAAGCTGAAGAGGTTTAGTTAACAAAATAAACAAGAACATTACATAAAAACTACATACAAAAAGCAAACCGCGTCAGTTTGTAAATCTGAAATATTCAAAATCATCAATATTTTACATCTTTCCGTTTTTGTTTCATAGAACTGATATGATTTCTTCGTATATTTTTACAGCAAATTATACTGCATCCAAAATATTGTTCATAAAAGGGTTTTTAAAAAGACATGTTTTTTCGGGTTAAGCTTTAGGGTTTTTTTTAAATTATTTCGGACGTCTGGCGTGACTTGCGAATCGAATTCCCAGCTAATGCTTCGACCGAATTTAATGGTCGACATACATAGAGTGGAACGTAGGGTAAATTACAACACGTTTATAACATTCAACCAAACAAAATAGAAAACATTAAAGAACATAATTTAACAAAAATTAACAAAATTTAAACAAAATTGAATGAACGAAATGAGTTTAATCTCAAACATTCCGCCGCCCCTGAACAACGTTTCAGGTTAAAGGAAGTATTGCTAACTTGTGGATCGGTCGGACTAAGTTTCCAGTAGACGTTTTCAAAGTAACGACACAAACATGACCGTTTTTTCCCGGATGCGTTGCTAAGACTCGTCCTATTGCCCATTTACCAGGTGGAAGGTCAGTCTCTTTGATAACAACCAAATCATTGATCTTTATATTTGGTTGGGTTCGCTGCCATCGATGTCGATGCTGCAAAGACGTCAGGTATTCCATCTGCCAGCGCTTCCAATAGCCTTGGATCTTCGATTGCAGTTGTTACCAGCATGATAATCTATTGCTTGGGACATCTAGAGTTGGCTCTGGGATAGCAGCATAGGATTCGCCTAAAAAAAATGGGCAGGTGTTAATGGGTCTAAGTCATGGTCAGATATTTGGCACAGTGGTCGCGAGTTCAAAATAGCTTCTATCTGCGTTAGCAACGTATAATATTGCTCGAAATTCAATATATCGGTTCCAATTACGCGACGAAGATGTTGTTTAACAGATTTGACACCTGCCTTCCACAATCCATCGAAATGTGGTGCAGCAGGAGGTATGAAGTGCCACGAAATTCCATCACGCGCCAACGATTCTGCAACTAAAGCATTGTGGTCTTCACTCTGAACGATAGTGTGCATTTCCGAAATTCGGCGGGCAGCCCCGCGGAAGTTTGTGCCGTTGTCGGAGTACATATTTGATGGTTTTCCACGGCGAGCGGCAAATCTTCTTAAGGCAGCGAGAAACGATTCTGTGGTCAAATCACTCACGAGTTCGAGGTGAATGGCCTTGGATGATAAACACACGAATAGCGCGATGTACCCTATCGAAAATGTGGTTTTCCGACCTGATTTAATTTTTAAGGTAATTGGCCCGGCATAATCACAACCACAATTTGCGAAGGGTCTGGTTGGATTAGTTCGACGCGATGGTATGATTACCCATGATCTGAGTGATCGTATCCTTTCGTTGTCTAAAACATCGAATACATTTATGTGTTACCTGGCGAATTGTATTACGACAACCAATGATCCAAAACTCTTGACGAATTAGCGCAAATAGAGTTGAGATTTCTGGATGAAGGTACTGGAGGTGAACATCGTACGATTAATCTCGTGATGGCATGTCCCTTTGGGATTATTATTGGGTGTTTGGCGTTGAATGATATGTCAGCTTGTTGTATGCGCCCCCCGACCCGAAGGATGTTTTCGCTATCTAGAAAGGGAGATAAGCTTAGTAATTTGCAATTATTAGTAAGAGGACGAGATCCGTTTAGTGCTTTGATATAGTCACCGAAGTATCGAGTTTGAAGCCACCTTATGAGTCGCATTTTGGTTTGGTATATTTCCTGCGATTGGAGATAGTGTGATATAACCTGTGGGCTTTTGCGGCATCTCGAAAGGAATCGATAAATCCGAGCGACTGTCCTGATAAGTATGTAGCACGATGAGATATGCGATGTTATTACTTCAAACGGGTGTTCTTCATGAGTCACAAGCAATGTTTGTGGCGTAATCTTTCTTGCTTCCTCTGAACAGCTTGGATCTTCCTGGGAATGATTAACGATTGGCCAGTTATCTACACTTTGTTGCAGCCAAGTGGGACCTGTCCACCAAATAGGAAGTGAAAGAAGCTGCGAAGGAAGTATACCACGGGAGGCACAGTCAGTGGGGTTATTTTCCGATCTCACATGAAACCACCTATCTCTTGGGATCGTGTTGAGAATCTCCGATGTGCGATTACCAACAAAAATGTTCCAGCGTCGGGGAGGGGACGAGAGCCATGACAGTACTACCTTTGAGTCCGACCATGCGAAGACGTTGGCGAAGGTTAATTTTAGGGATCTTTAAACTGCATCGAGTAACCTTGCGAGCAAGAGCGCTGCACAGAGCTCCAAACGAGGTATGCTTAGCTGTTTTAATGGTGAAACGCGAGACTTGGCACCAACAATGGTTGTCCTAAATGTTCCACTTGGGAGCTCATAGCGAGAATATATGACCGCGGCGTAAGCTGATGCGTCAGAAAATCCGTGTATCTGGAAAGACGAATGCGACATCCCTATGATTCAAGGAATTTCGATTTTGGTGAACAGTGGAAGTTCTTCTCTAAATCTGTTCCATTTTGTAGCAATTGAGGCTGGGACTACATCATCCCTGTCAAGTGTGAGGTTCCACAGTTCTTGAAAGACAATTTTTAATGGAACAACCGAAGGAGCAAGAAAGCCGAGAGGGTCGAAAATACGCGCTACGTCCTTCAAAATCTGACGCTTTGTGATAGGTTCGTTTGATAGTGTTGTTATACGAAAACTAAAGACGTCGCGCTGGCTATTCCAATGGAGGCCTAGAACCTTTGTCCACGAATCCGAGTCTGTGTCTTATGAGATCGTTTTATCCGTCAGAGCTATCGAGAAGTTGTATCAGAGCTATCGAGAAGTTGTGCACAATTACTTTTAAATTTCCGCAGTTCCATGCCACACTTTGACAAAAGTTCTATCAAAGAGTTTTTTTCTGAGAATGGCTTCAGATAACGTGTTACCGCCCGAGACAACGTCATCGACATAGACTTTTATTTAAGAGAAATAAAAGGTCGGTGTAATACCTAAAAGTATGCACACCATCTTGAATTTCTTCAAATTTAACGAACACAAGAAAAAGTGACTCCCCGAAGCTAGTTCGGACACCACCCATGGAGTTAAGTCTCCACTACATCCAAAATCTTTCCTATCCTCTCTTTCTTCCCCTTCTCTAACGCTCGTACTATGGTAACATATAAAAGGGTATTCATAACCCCTTGAGTACGTGTAAATTATAAAAAAAAAAAGTCATTTAACACGATATCTGATGCGATCTGAAATTCTTTTCGATAGTCCTTTGCAAGCTGTTCTAACGCCCGAACCGACAAAAATGGTGCACAGGACGTTCCGTAGGTCACCGTACGAAGTCGAAAATGTTGTAATGGCTCTGATGGTGAATTTCGCCAAACTATACGTTGAAAATCACAATCTTGTACCGCGACGAGGATTTGGCGAAACATTTTTACGATGTCTGCCGTAAATACAACTTGATGACGACGAAAACGTAGACAGACCGAGAAAAGATTTCTTTGTATCGGTGGTCCTACCATTAACGAGTCATTCAGCGAGTTCTCGTTTTTGTCTTTAAAGGACCCGTCGAGCACGACGCGTAATTTCGTAGTTGTGCTGTCCGGTTTTAACACGGCATGGTGAGGTAAGTAAAAAACGTTTGTAGCAGCGACCTAGCGAAAGGTACTCGTCAAGAAACTTGGAGTAATTTTTAAAAAGTATTGGATCTTTAGCGAACTTTTTCTCCATTGCTTTTAGACGCGAAATAGCTCCGCTGAGCGTGTCGGAAAACTGCGGTGGTTTTTGGAATGGCAGGTTAACGATATACCTTCCGTTCGAATCGCGGCGATGAGTTTGAACAAAATGTTTCTCAATCTGCACATTTTCGATTGACAAGTTCAAGTTGGAAACTTCCTCTATTGTCCAAAACGATTGTAATATTGCGTCAATGTTGAGAGTTGAGTGGTGAGAAAGAATTGTTGACTCATCTGTAGATGTTAAGCTTCCTGCTAGGACCCAACCGAAAATAGTTTTTTGAGCTATGGGATGCCCCTTCTTACTTCTAACCAAACTTCCCTCTAAAATTTCCCACACCTTGTCCGATCCCAGTAAGATGTCCACGGATTTGGAATGGTTAAAGGATGGATCAGCTAGTTCTAACTTTTTCAGTCGATCCCAATCTTCGGTCGCAAATGAGTTGGTTGGCAGGTTCGCGGTAACGCTTGATAATATATACGTATCGACTGAGATACAAAATAAAGCACAACGTGACGATATAGTCAAAGAAATAAGGCCTCTGGATCTCCCAGCGCTGGTCGACCCAATACCATTTATTGGCATACGAGCATTTCTGCGTTTGAGCCCAAGCCTTTGGACACAGGACTCAGAAACGAAAGAAACCTGTGAGCCCGAATCTAGGAGGATGATAATTGCCTTCTCTATCTAACTCTTTTCCGACAGCTGTAGGGAGTAAAGTTTGCGGTATGTGATGCGCGATATTTAGCGAATGGTTATTGACAACATAGCCAGCAGTACCCGAAGTCGATGCGTTGTTGGAATTTTGGGATGTATTTTGGCGAGTTGAATCGATAGGATGAATTTGAACTGGCGAGTTGTTGGTAAACGGTTGAGCTGATGGGTTAAGGCTGCTTCTTACAGACTCGTCATGCAGCAGCGTATGATGGCGTGTATTGCAGGACTTGCACCGAAATTTCGATTGGCAACGAGCGGAAGGATGACCAGAACGCAAACAATTGAAACAGAGCTTGTTTGATTTAACGAAATCTCTTCTGTTATCAAGTGACATGGCTAAGAAATCTGAGCACTGAGTCAGACTGTGCGAAGATCTACATTTGGGACCAACGACTGAAGAGGATACATGGAAACTTCGAGTTGCTTGAGTTTTCGATCTTGGTTCACGAACATTAACCTTGCAGCTTTCTAATGCTTCATACCGACGCTCCAAAAATGCAATAAATTTCGCGATAGTGGGATAGTTTTCAGAACCACACTCTTCGGACCAAGACTGGCGAGTTCAGGGTCCACCTTATTTATTAAAATGTAAATAAGCCATGGATCCCTGTTGAGTGAATTAATTGACGTTAAACCCCGCACAATTTCGTCAGCACCGTCTGATATTTTTCGAAGATTCGTGACGTTGGAATTCGGTGTCGATGGAAGTTCCATGAACGTTTTGATGTAACTATTTATAACGAAACGCGGCCGATCATACCGTTTCTCAAGCCTCTCCCATGCCTGCTTATATGTTGCATCGCATACAGGCAAATGGTTGAGAAGACTTAGAGCTTCATTCCGAAGGCATGATTTTAAAAAACGAAATTTTTGAACCTGAAACAGATTGGTTTTGTTGTGTACCGCACCTTCAAACATATCGCGGAAAGCCGGCCATTCCTGATAGTTTCCAGAAAATGGTTCTATACGAAACGAGGGAAGGAAACCGTCAGAATTATTCGAGGAGGTTGATTTGTTCAGTGTGTCTATAAAAATTTGCTGCTGATCTGCTAATCGACTGACTACATCCTTCGACCGTTCTGCTTTCTGGCGTTCCATAATCGTTGAGAGGAGAACAGTTTTTGTACACAGGAACTTCGATTCGAATTCCTCGAAGTCTAAAATGGGATCTGAATAGCCCTCCTCATCCATGAACTCATAAAATTGTTTTTGGGAAGCCTTGAACTCGCTCCACAAATCTTCCGCACGATTTAATTTGACCTCTAACTCCACGGTATGAATCTCTTCGTTGATGTTTTCCGTATATGTCTTGAGATTTGTCAAGCAACCTTTTAAATGACCACGAGTCAGACGAAGAGCAGAAAGAGAACCCGTCGACGACATTTTGTGAGAAATCGGATTTCAATGAAAACGCAACGATATCAAGCATATGCCACTAACTCTCAAGCGAAACGATAGCAAACTTGAGACGAACTTAATAAACACAATTGTTTAAAATCAATTAAATAATTGGCAACGTATAACAATGTATCGAAGCTTATCCACAAACAAGATTTATAATTGCTCACTATTGAATTTTGATAAGACGCGAAACGAATGTTTAATTTGCTGGTTTATTAAACGAAGAATCCGGCTCGAATCTGGACCACTAAATTGTTTGAGAACAAACGAAACCGAAGGACCATACGATAACAAAATTCGATTGACGAAACACGAGCGAAGACAATAAACCAAAAATGTTCGAATCTTAAAAACAATTTTTATTTGAGGTGTTACCCATATGGTGTCCAAAATCCAAGTGCCGAGAACCCATTGAGCGAGAATTCCACCACTTTCAATGAACGGTTTTCTAATCATGGAAAATGTATGTGTGTGCTTCCACTTAACAATTGCGTTATTCTTATTTACATTAATAAGAAGAGAACATTTGCTTACGGTTAAATTACAGGCTTAAAATCGATCATTGTATGTAAGTTATGGAACCATAATTCATTTGAAAATAATGAGGTTCAATCAAGCGCCAATCATGTGTCAACTACCAGTTAAAGTGCAATAAATCAATTTGCATTAGCGCACATTTAATTTTGGCATCTGTAGAGTAAATTATGATGAACAAAACAGTGACACCGTTTAACACACGCATCAACATCAGCACACGCATCAACAGCAGCGCACCTAAGCGTATTATGTAGACCAGTGAAAAAATCTTTTTTTTATGTTTTTACCTTTATGTTAAGTTAGTTCTTAAGAATCCGCACTAGTGCACAGATGTGCAGTAAGCTTCCTCATAGAGGAATTTATTAAAATAAATAAATATTGTTGAAATTAAAATTGTGTCATTCAATTGCAATATTTGGCGCCCAACTTGAAGTGACGTGAAACATATAGTTAGTATAGGAAATCCTTATAAAGGATATGAAATCGCGTTACATTTTTGCCGGAGCTATCCCAGTAACCATATAATCGTGGTGAAGAGGGAAAAGAAAACATTCTAATGCAAATTTAATATCGAAAAAGTGAAAAAAGTGCCCTTGAGAACAATAACAATAACTTAAAAGTGAAACACACAAAAACCCAAAGATTTTTTTTAATAATCAGTTCATGCTGTTGGAGAGACGATTGAAGAGAAGAAAAAGTTTTCAATATAGAGATCCTTATATTTAAATTATAAATTGTGATTTAAGATTCCTATTAATTAAGTGTTTGCTATCTCAATTACATTAAATTATCGATTTATTAGAACAGTAAGTACCATTTGTAATACATATACATACATATATATTTCACATTACATAAATCCTTTCAATATTGTTGACTTTAATTTTTGTTTCGGTAAATCATTTTTATTTGATCTACATATAAAATAATGAACGCGCAGCAGATTAGTGCGATAGTTTCTGCTGCAGTTAGTTTTGTCTTCATTTAATACGGTCCTAAATTTTAAAGCCATTATAGCAAGGTTGGACTTCACATATGCTGACAAGAGACCAATTTATCTCATAGAACAAGAAATGTCCACCTTGCGCCAGGGTAGATTGTCTATTATGGAATTCTATGACGAGGTGGAAAAAAAATTAACATTACTTATTAATAAGACCCTTATGCTTCACCAGGGTAATAAAAGTCTGATTGGTTCTCTTAGTCAAAAATATCGACAAGATGCATTGCGGATCTTCATTTCTGGCTTACAGAAGCCCATGGGCGATATTTTGTTTTCGTCGCGACCTACTGACATGCCAGGTGCTCTTGCTCTTGCACAGGAGCTAGAAGCAAATCAAGCGCGATATGTTTTCGCAAATTCTTTCTCCAATAGAAACGAGCATCCAAAGCATTTTTTACCTCGACAAAACTTTAGCTATAACCAATACAATCCATATAATTCACCTCACTACAAACCAATTTCTACTAACCAAATCCGACCTAGATCAGTTCCAATGGAAATAGGCCCAACCCTTTCACACTACAGAAATCCCACTAATTTTAATAGACCTACGTTGAACCCTTACCAACGACCCGTAATGCAAAACTCCAATAATTTCCAAGGCTATATGCGAAACCCCAATCAAATTTCTACGCAATACCCTAAGAATCTTCAACCTCATATGCGCAATCCTAATCAATTTCAAGAACCTTCCAATAATGGCAATCAACATAAGCGACATCGCGAATCTGATCGACTAACCCTTCCAAAGCTGCAGAGAGTCAATCATTTCCACCAGGAAGTATTTACACCAACTATTGGCGTAGAAAACCCTGGGGGATATTATGAAGCAAGCCACGAAGGTTTTTATAACTACGACTATCGAAGAGAGGATCAAAACGTTAATGATGAAGCCA
This sequence comes from Rhingia rostrata, assembly GCA_949824845.1. NCBI lineage: Eukaryota > Metazoa > Arthropoda > Insecta > Diptera > Syrphidae > Rhingia > Rhingia rostrata. The sequence goes on from OX463759.1 coordinate 32,763,775, forward strand.
ATGAAAATGATAATGGAAATACGGAACGCAATGAAATCGAAGAAACATTTGACGAAATTAATTTTTTAGGGGAAGGTCCCTCCTGCCATACGTCGGTCGAACCTTGGCAGGAAAAGAAATAAAGCTTCTAGTGGACACAGGTGCCGCTAAAAATTATATAAGACATTTCAGTGCACTTAAAGCTATCAATCCATTAAACAACCCATTTTCTGTAAAGTCCATTCACGGAACAAGCCAGGTTACTTCTAAGTGCGTGATAAATATTTTTAATAAAAATGCTACATTTTTCCTACTTCCAACTCTGAAAACGTTTGATGGTATAATAGGTTTCGATTTTTTGAAAGAAATTAATGCAAAGTTAAATTTGGTAAAGGGACATCTGAGTTATAATGGAGGTGAGGAAAGATTGTTATATTTTTATTGTAGGGACGTGAACAGTATCTCTACCAAAAATGAAACTAATACAGACGATATGAATAAACAATTTTCCTCATTAATGTTTCGCCTCTCAAAAGTTTTTGCAGATCCCAATGAATCACTACCTTTTAACACGAAAGTTATTGCAACCATTCGAACAACCGATAATGACCCGGTTTATTCGAAATCCTATCCGTATCCCATGTCTGCAGTTGATTTCGTTAATAATGAAATTGTCGACTTGCTCCATAATGGAATAATAAGACCATCCCGATCCCCCTATAACAATCCTGTGTGGATTGTTGATAAAAAAGGAGTTGATGAGGCAGGAAAACGCAAAATGCGTCTAGTGATAGATTTTAGAAAATTAAATAGTAAAACCGTGAGTGATAAGTATCCTATTCCGAACACTGCAGTTGTCCTCGCCAATCTTGTAAAGGCTTCTTATTTTACAACTTTGGATCTAAAATCCGGTTTTCACCAAATCAATTTATCAGAGCGGGATAGAGAGAAGACCGCATTTTCTATTAACAACGGAAAATATGAGTTCTGCAGACTTCCTTTCGGGTTAAAAAATGCGCCTGGTATTTTTCAGAGGGCAATAGACGACGTATTAAGGGAACAGATAGGCAAGTGTTGTCATGTATATATAGATGACGTCATTATCTTTTCGAAAACAAAAGAAGAACATCTCCAAGACGTAGAAAAGATTTTAAAACTACTTTTTGAGGCTAACATGCGAGTTGAACCAGCGAAATCAATATTTTTTAAAGAGCAAGTTGAGTTTCTAGGCTTTGTGGTATCTAATAAAGGAATAAAAACATGCACAGATAAAGAAAAGGATATTGTTGGTTACGAGGTTCCAAAGACACTTCGTAGCTTGCGATCCTTTCTTGGTTTGTCTGGATACTACAGACGATTTATTAGAGACTACGCTCAAATCGCGAAACCTCTCACTAGATACTTACGGGGTGAACACGGGAACGTAGGAAAAAATCAGTCAAAAAATATGAAAATTGAACTGGACGGAGAAGCACTTGAGGCTTTTAATAGAATAAAACGAATTCTCGCCTCCGAAGATGTATTTCTTTTGTATCCGGATTATGAGATGCCATTTGATTTGACAACTGATGCTTCATCTCATGCACTTGGTGCTGTCCTTTCTCAAAACGGCAGACCAATTACAATGATATCTCGAACACTGTCCTCTACTGAGGAAAACTACGCCACAAATGAGCGAGAATTGCTAGCAATAGTCTGGTCATTGCAAAAACTTCGAAATTATTTGTATGGAGTAAGCCGGCTAAATATATATACAGACCATCAACCGTTGACCTTTGCAATTTCTGATAAGAACCCGAATGCAAAGATTAAAAGGTGGAGAGCATTTGTAGAGGAATTCTCAGCTACATTTTTTTATAAGCCTGGTAAAGAGAATTTCGTTGCTGATGCCTTGTCCAGGCAATATATTAATAGCTTAGAACAACCAGAAGACTCTAACTCTGGAACGGCTCATAGTGAGGTTTCATTGACTCAAGCAATACGATCTATCCAGAATCCCGTAAATTGCTTTAGAAACCAACTAATACTTAATCCTGGTTCGGAACCACATAAAACAACAAAGATAATTTTCAAGACTCAAATTAGACATTCAATAACATTCGCTAACTTAGACAACCTTTTTGTGGTTTTGAAGGAAACAGTAAATCCGAATGTCGTCAATGCGATTTATTGCGACCTACCAATCCTTTCACAAATTCAAGACAAACTACTTAACTTATTTCCCTCAGTAAAATTCCTTCATACCAACAAAATTGTGACTGATATTTTCAATCCAAATGACCAATCTGAAATTCTTTCAACTGAGCATAATCGAGCGCATCGATCTGCTCAGGAAAACACACGTCAGGTTTTGAATGATTACTACTTCCCTAAAATCCGAAATAGGTTAAAAGAAATAGTCTCTAACTGTAAGATCTGTCACGAAGCTAACTATCAGAGACACCCACCGAAGCCTAAAATAGGAGAAACACCTATCCCGACCTATCCAGGTGAAATACTTCACATCGATATTTATTCGACTGTCGGAGCTTATTTCTTGACGTGTCTAGATAAATTTTCAAAATTTGCTATAGTTAAACCAATTAAATCGCGTGCAATAATTGACGTTTGAGACCCAATTTTAGAAATTCTTAACCTTTTCAAGGATACGAAAACAATTGTATGTGATAATGAAAAATCATTTATCTCGACAACCATAAAATCATTGCTAAGGGATCATTTTGGAGTCAATATGTTTAATACACCACCCTTTCATAGTGTTTCAAATGGAATAGTCGAAAGTTTTCACAGTACTCTATCTGAGATAGCAAGGTGTATTAAAATGGAACAGAATATCAGTAATACCGCGGAGCTCCTTTTACTTGCCTCAGCCAAGTAAAATAGGACGATTCATTCGGTCACTGATTATAAACCAATTGAAATTATCCACTCTATGCCGATTAAGTTAGGAGACGAAATCAGAAAAAAGATAACCGACACCCAGCAAATGGATTTAGAATACCATAACAAAAAAAGACTGACCAGGACATATATACCAGGAGAAAAAGTGTTTGTGCGAACAAATAGACGAATTGGTAACAAATTTAGGAAGCTGTTTATTGAAAAAGTATTTCAAAAGGATCTAGGGACCACGGTTCTTATTGAAAACAAAAAAGTACACAAAAGTAACCTTAGGTAGTTTCGACAATCAACTGACTTATTTCAAAGGCTACACTTGCTTTGTCTGAGCTAAGATATGCTCAACGTTATAATGATTTAAACGTTTAAACAAAATAAATGCAAATTCAACAATATAAGAACAATAAAACAAAAAAATTAATATGTATATATTAGCTATATTTCGTTCAAATTATAAAAAAATATTGTAAAAAATGTTATATTATGTACATAGTTTAAAAATACGACGAATGTTAACTGTTCTTTGATTTATATATTATATTGTACTTGCCTTTGTTATTAGATATTACCTTCAACATTTAATAGTTAAGTTATTTGCACATTATAGCAGAACAAAAATAAAAAGAAATGGAATAGAATATGCATACATTTATTAGTCATTTAAGTTATAATTATGAAGCCGAGGACGTCTTCGTTTAAGAGGAGGAAAAGTTATGGAAACATAATTCATTTGAAAATAATGAGCGTCAATCAAGCGCCAATCATGTGTCAACTACCAGTTAAAGTGCAATAAATCAATTTGCATTAGCGCACATTTAATTTTGGCATCTGTACAGTAAATTATGATGAACAAAACAGTGACACCAATTAACATACGCATCAACAGCAGCACAGCACACGCATCAACAGCAGCGCACCTAAGCGTACTATGTAGACCAGTGAAACACTCTTTTTTTTATGTTTTTCCCTTTATGTTAAGTTAGTTCTTAAGAATCCGCACTAGTGCACAGATGTGCAGTAAGCTTCCTCATAGAGGAATTTATTAAAATAAATAAATATTGTTGAAATTAAAATTGTGTCATTCAATTGCAATATTTGGCGCCCAACTTGAAGTGACGTGAAACATATAGTTAATATAGGAAATCCTTATAAAGGATATGAAATCGCGTTACTGAATACGGATTCACGAAATAATTAAAAACATTTTTGCCGGAGCTATCCCAGTGACCATATAATCGTGGTGAAGAGGGAAAAGAAAACATTCTAATGCAAATTTAATATCGAAAAAGTGAAAAAAGTGCCCTTGAGAACAATAACAATAACTTAAAAGTGAAACACACAAAAACCCAAAGATTTTTTTTAATAATCAGTTCATGCTGTTGGAGAGACGATTGAAGAGAAGAAAAAGTTTTCAATATAGAGATCCTTATATTTAAATTATAAATTGTGATTTAAGATTCCTATTAATTAAGTGTTTGCTATCTCAATTACATTAAATTATCGATTTATTAGAACAGTAAGTACCATTTGTAATACATATACATACATATATATTTCACATTACATAAATCCTTTCAATATTGTTGACTTTAATTTTTGTTTCGGTAAATCATTTTTATTTGATCTACATATTAAATAATGAACGCGGAGCAGATTAGTGCGATAGTTTCTGCTGCAGTTAAGGCTGCAACAGAACAAACAAGGGTAGCTTTTAGTAATACGATCGACGAACTGACGACTAGACTTAAGGTACTGGAAACTCCTACGGTTGTTGAAGATTATCGACCAGTTTCAATTGAGGATGGCAAGCACTGCGAAGAGTCCTTAGATATAATTAAATCTTTGCCTGAGTTTAGTGGCGAACAATTGCGATACATTTCTTGGCGTCAAGCTGCTTTCGCCGCTTATAAGTTGTTTGAGTCACACGAAGGAAGCTCAAAGCATTATCAGGCAGTAGCCATTATACGAAATAAAATTATTGGCTCCGCAGATCAGGTTTTGTCTTCATTTAACCTCATATGCGCAATCCTAATCAATTTCAAGAACCTTCCAATAATGGCAATCAACATAAGCGACATCGCGAATCTGATCGACTAACCCTTCCAAAGCTGCAGAGAGTCAATCATTTCCACCAGGAAGTATTTACACCAACTATTGGCGTAGAAAACCCTGGGGGATATTATGAAGCAAGCCACGAAGGTTTTTATAACTACGACTATCGAAGAGAGGATCAAAACGTTAATGATGAAGCCAATGAAAATGATAATGGAAATACGGAACGCAATGAAATCGAAGAAACATTTGACGAAATTAATTTTTTAGGGGAAGGTCCCTCCTGCCATACGTCGGTCGAACCTTGGCAGGAAAAGAAATAAAGCTTCTAGTGGACACAGGTGCCGCTAAAAATTATATAAGACATTTCAGTGCACTTAAAGCTATCAATCCATTAAACAACCCATTTTCTGTAAAGTCCATTCACGGAACAAGCCAGGTTACTTCTAAGTGCGTGATAAATATTTTTAATAAAAATGCTACATTTTTCCTACTTCCAACTCTGAAAACGTTTGATGGTATAATAGGTTTCGATTTTTTGAAAGAAATTAATGCAAAGTTAAATTTGGTAAAGGGACATCTGAGTTATAATGGAGGTGAGGAAAGATTGTTATATTTTTATTGTAGGGACGTGAACAGTATCTCTACCAAAAATGAAACTAATACAGACTATATGAATAAACAATTTTCCTCATTAATGTTTCGCCTCTCAAAAGTTTTTGCAGATCCCAATGAATCACTACCTTTTAACACGAAAGTTATTGCAACCATTCGAACAACCGATAATGACCCGGTTTATTCGAAATCCTATCCGTATCCCATGTCTGCAGTTGATTTCGTTAATAATGAAATTGTCGACTTGCTCCATAATGGAATAATAAGACCATCCCGATCCCCCTATAACAATCCTGTGTGGATTGTTGATAAAAAAGGAGTTGATGAGGCAGGAAAACGCAAAATGCGTATAGTGATAGATTTTAGAAAATTAAATAGTAAAACCGTGAGTGATAAGTATCCTATTCCGAACACTGCAGTTATCCTCGCCAATCTTGTAAAGGCTTCTTATTTTACAACTTTGGATCTAAAATCCGGTTTTCACCAAATCAATTTAACAGAGCGGGATAGAGAGAAAACCGCATTTTCTATTAACAACGGAAAATATGAGTTCTGCAGACTTCCTTTCGGGTTAAAAAATGCGCCTGGTATTTTTCAGAGGGCAATAGACGACGTATTAAGGGAACAGATAGGCAAGTGTTGTCATGTATATATAGATGACGTCATTATCTTTTCGAAAACAAAAGAAGAACATCTCCAAGACGTAGAAAAGATTTTAAAACTACTTTTTGAGGCTAACATGCGAGTTGAACCAGCGAAATCAATATTTTTTAAAGAGCAAGTTGAGTTTCTAGGCTTTGTGGTATCTAATAAAGGAATAAAAACATGCACAGATAAAGAAAAGGATATTGTTGGTTACGAGGTTCCAAAGACACTTCGTAGCTTGCGATCCTTTCTTGGTTTGTCTGGATACTACAGACGATTTATTAGAGACTACGCTCAAGTCGCGAAACCTCTCACTAGATACTTACGGGGTGAACACGGGAACGTAGGAAAAAATCAGTCAAAAAATATGAAAATTGAACTGGACGGAGAAGCACTTGAGGCTTTTAATAGAATAAAACGAATTCTCGCCTCCGAAGATGTATTTCTTTTGTATCCGGATTATGAGATGCCATTTGATTTGACAACTGATGCTTCATCTCATGCACTTGGTGCTGTCCTTTCTCAAAACGGCAGACCAATTACAATGATATCTCGAACACTGTCCTCTACTGAGGAAAACTACGCCACAAATGAGCGAGAATTGCTAGCAATAGTCTGGTCATTGCAAAAACTTCGAAATTATTTGTATGGAGTAAGCCGGCTAAATATATATACAGACCATCAACCGTTGACCTTTGCAATTTCTGATAAGAACCCGAATGCAAAGATTAAAAGGTGGAGAGCATTTGTAGAGGAATTCTCAGCTACATTTTTTTATAAGCCTGGTAAAGAGAATTTCGTTGCTGATGCCTTGTCCAGGCAATATATTAATAGCTTAGAACAACCAGAAGACTCTAACTCTGGAACGGCTCATAGTGAGGTTTCATTGACTCAAGCAATACGATCTATCCAGAATCCCGTAAATTGCTTTAGAAACCAACTAATACTTAACCCTGGTTCGGAACCACATAAAACAACAAAGATAATTTTCAAGACTCAAATTAGACATTCAATAACATTCGCTAACTTAGACAACCTTTTTGTGGTTTTGAAGGAAACAGTAAATCCGAATGTCGTCAATGCGATTTATTGCGACCTACCAATCCTTTCACAAATTCAAGACAAACTACTTAACTTATTTCCATCAGTAAAATTCCTTCATACCAACAAAATTGTGACTGATATTTTCAATCCAAATGACCAATCTGAAATTCTTTCAACTGAGCATAATCGAGCGCATCGATCTGCTCAGGAAAACACACGTCAGGTTTTAAATGATTACTACTTCCCTAAAATCCGAAATAGGTTAAAAGAAATAGTCTCTAACTGTAAGATCTGTCACGAAGCTAACTGACGTTTGAGACCCAATTTTAGAAATTCTTAACCTTTTCAAGGATACGAAAACAATTGTATGTGATAATGAAAAATCATTTATCTCGACAACCATAAAATCATTGCTAAGGGATCATTTTGGAGTCAATATGTTTAATACACCACCCTTTCATAGTGTTTCAAATGGAATAGTCGAAAGGTTTCACAGTACTCTATCTGAGATAGCAAGGTGTATTAAAATGGAACAGAATATCAGTAATACCGCGGAGCTCCTTTTACTTGCCACAGCCAAGTACAATAGGACGATTCATTCGGTCACTGATTATAAACCAATTGAAATTATCCACTCTATGCCGATTAAGTTAGGAGACGAAATCAGAAAAAAGATAACCGACACCCAGCAAATGGATTTAGAATACCATAACAAAAAAAGACTGACCAGGACATATATACCAGGAGAAAAAGTGTTTGTGCGAACAAATAGACGAATTGGTAACAAATTTAGGAAGCTGTTTATTGAAAAAGTATTTCAAAAGGATCTAGGGACCACGGTTCTTATTGAAAACAAAAAAGTACACAAAAGTAACCTTAGGTAGTTTCGACAATCAACTGACTTATTTCAAAGGCTACACTTGCTTTGTCTGAGCTAAGATATGCTCAACGTTATAATGATTTAAACATTTCAACAAAATAAATGCAAATTCAACAATATAAGAACAATAAAACAAAAAAATTAATATGTATATATTAGCTATATTTCGTTCAAATTATAAAAAAAATATTGTAAAAAATGTTATATTATGTACATAGTTTAAAACTACGACGAATGTTAACTGTTCTTTGATTTATATATTATATTGTACTTGCCTTTGTTATTAGATATTACCTTCAACATTTAATAGTTAAGTTATTTGCACATTATAGTAGAACAAAAATAAAAAGAAATGGAACTGAATATGCATACATTTATTAGTCATTTAAGTTATAATTATGAAGCCGAGGACGTCTTCGTTTAAGAGGAGGAAAAGTTATGGAAACATAATTCATTTGAAAATAATGAGCGTCAATCAAGCGCCAATCATGTGTTAACTACCAGTTAAAGTGCAATAAATCAATTTGCATTAGCGCACATTTAATTTTGGCATCTGTACAGTAAATTATGATGAACAAAACAGTGACACCGTTTAACATACGCATCAACATCAGCACACGCATCAACAGCAGCACAGCACACGCATCAACAGCAGCGCACCTAAGCGTACTATGTAGACCAGTGAAACACTCTTTTTTTTATGTTTTTCCCTTTATGTTAAGTTAGTTCTTAAGAATCCGCACTAGTGCACAGATGTGCAGTAAGCTTCCTCATAGAGGAATTTATTAAAATAAATAAATATTGTTGAAATTAAAATTGTGTCATTCAATTGCAATATTTGGCGCCCAACTTGAAGTGACGTGAAACATATAGTTAATATAGGAAATCCTTATAAAGGATATGAAATCGCGTTACTGAATACGGATTCACGAAATAATTAAAAACATTTTTGCCGGAGCTATCCCAGTGATGATATAATCGTGGTGAAGAGGGAAAAGAAAACATTCTAATGCAAATTTAATATCGAAAAAGTGAAAAAAGTGCCCTTGAGAACAAAAACAATAACTTAAAAGTGAAACACACAAAAACCCAAAGATTTTTTTTAATAATCAGTTCATGCTGTTGGAGAGACGATTGAAGAGAAGAAAAAGTTTTCAATATAGAGATCCTTATATTTAAATTATAAATTGTGATTTAAGATTCCTATTAATTAAGTGTTTGCTATCTCAATTACATTAAATTATCGATTTATTAGAACAGTAAGTACCATTTGTAATACATATACATACATATATATTTCACATTACATAAATCCTTTCAATATTGTTGACTTTAATTTTTGTTTCGGTAAATCATTTTTATTTGATCTACATATTAAATAATGAACGCGGAGCAGATTAGTGCGATAGTTTCTGCTGCAGTTAAGGCTGCAACAGAACAAACAAGGGTAGCTTTTAGTAATACGATCGACGAACTGACGACTAGACTTAAGGTACTGGAAACTCCTACGGTTGTTGAAGATTATCGACCAGTTTCAATTGAGGATGGCAAGCACTGCGAAGAGTCCTTAGATATAATTAAATCTTTGCCTGAGTTTAGTGGCGAACAATTGCGATACATTTCTTGGCGTCAAGCTGCTTTCGCCGCTTATAAGTTGTTTGAGTCACACGAAGGAAGCTCAAAGCATTATCAGGCAGTAGCCATTATACGAAATAAAATTATTGGCTCCGCAGATCAGGTTTTGTCTTCATTTAACCTCATATGCGCAATCCTAATCAATTTCAAGAACCTTCCAATAATGGCAATCAACATAAGCGACATCGCGAATCTGATCGACTAACCCTTCCAAAGCTGCAGAGAGTCAATCATTTCCACCAGGAAGTATTTACACCAACTATTGGCGTAGAAAACCCTGGGGGATATTATGAAGCAAGCCACGAAGGTTTTTATAACTACGACTATCGAAGAGAGGATCAAAACGTTAATGATGAAGCCAATGAAAATGATAATGGAAATACGGAACGCAATGAAATCGAAGAAACATTTGACGAAATTAATTTTTTAGGGGAAGGTCCCTCCTGCCATACGTCGGTCGAACCTTGGCAGGAAAAGAAATAAAGCTTCTAGTGGACACAGGTGCCGCTAAAAATTATATAAGACATTTCAGTGCACTTAAAGCTATCAATCCATTAAACAACCCATTTTCTGTAAAGTCCATTCACGGAACAAGCCAGGTTACTTCTAAGTGCGTGATAAATATTTTTAATAAAAATGCTACATTTTTCCTACTTCCAACTCTGAAAACGTTTGATGGTATAATAGGTTTCGATTTTTTGAAAGAAATTAATGCAAAGTTAAATTTGGTAAAGGGACATCTGAGTTATAATGGAGGTGAGGAAAGATTGTTATATTTTTATTGTAGGGACGTGAACAGTATCTCTACCAAAAATGAAACTAATACAGACGATATGAATAAACAATTTTCCTCATTAATGTTTCGCCTCTCAAAAGTTTTTGCAGATCCCAATGAATCACTACCTTTTAACACGAAAGTTATTGCAACCATTCGAACAACCGATAATGACCCGGTTTATTCGAAATCCTATCCGTATCCCATGTCTGCAGTTGATTTCGTTAATAATGAAATTGTCGACTTGCTCCATAATGGAATAATAAGACCATCCCGATCCCCCTATAACAATCCTGTGTGGATTGTTGATAAAAAAGGAGTTGATGAGGCAGGAAAACGCAAAATGCGTCTAGTGATAGATTTTAGAAAATTAAATAGTAAAACCGTGAGTGATAAGTATCCTATTCCAAACACTGCAGTTGTCCTCGCCAATCTTGTAAAGGCTTCTTATTTTACAACTTTGGATCTAAAATCCGGTTTTCACCAAATCAATTTATCAGAGCGGGATAGAGAGAAGACCGCATTTTCTATTAACAACGGAAAATATGAGTTCTGCAGACTTCCTTTCGGGTTAAAAAATGCGCCTGGTATTTTTCAGAGGGCAATAGACGACGTATTAAGGGAACAGATAGGCAAGTGTTGTCATGTATATATAGATGACGTCATTATCTTTTCGAAAACAAAAGAAGAACATCTCCAAGACGTAGAAAAGATTTTAAAACTACTTTTTGAGGCTAACATGCGAGTTGAACCAGCGAAATCAATATTTTTTAAAGAGCAAGTTGAGTTTCTAGGCTTTGTGGTATCTAATAAAGGAATAAAAACATGCACAGATAAAGAAAAGGATATTGTTGGTTACGAGGTTCCAAAGACACTTCGTAGCTTGCGATCCTTTCTTGGTTTGTCTGGATACTACAGACGATTTATTAGAGACTACGCTCAAATCGCGAAACCTCTCACTAGATACTTACGGGGTGAACACGGGAACGTAGGAAAAAATCAGTCAAAAAATATGAAAATTGAACTGGGCGGAGAAGCACTTGAGGCTTTTAATAGAATAAAACGAATTCTCGCCTCCGAAGATGTATTTCTTTTGTATCCGGATTATGAGATGCCATTTGATTTGACAACTGATGCTTCATCTCATGCACTTGGTGCTGTCCTTTCTCAAAACGGCAGACCAATTACAATGATATCTCGAACACTGTCCTCTACTGAGGAAAACTACGCCACAAATGAGCGAGAATTGCTAGCAATAGTCTGGTCATTGCAAAAACTTCGAAATTATTTGTATGGAGTAAGCCGGCTAAATATATATACAGACCATCAACCGTTGACCTTTGCAATTTCTGATAAGAACCCGAATGCAAAGATTAAAAGGTGGAGAGCATTTGTAGAGGAATTCTCAGCTACATTTTTTTATAAGCCTGGTAAAGAGAATTTCGTTGCTGATGCCTTGTCCAGGCAACATATTAATAGCTTAGAACAACCAGAAGACTCTAACTCTGGAACGGCTCATAGTGAGGTTTCATTGACTCAAGCAATACGATCTATCCAGAATCCCGTAAATTGCTTTAGAAACCAACTAATACTTAATCCTGGTTCGGAACCACATAAAACAACAAAGATAATTTTCAAGACTCAAATTAGACATTCAATAACATTCGCTAACTTAGACAACCTTTTTGTGGTTTTGAAGGAAACAGTAAATCCGAATGTCGTCAATGCGATTTATTGCGACCTACCAATCCTTTCACAAATTCAAGACAAACTACTTAACTTATTTCCCTCATTAAAATTCCTTCATACCAACAAAATTGTGACTGATATTTTCAATCCAAATGACCAATCTGAAATTCTTTCAACTGAGCATAATAGAGCGCATCGATCTGCTCAGGAAAACACACGTCAGGTTTTGAATGATTACTACTTCCCTAAAATCCGAAATAGGTTAAAAGAAATAGTCTCTAACTGTAAGATCTGTCACGAAGCTAACTATCAGAGACACCCACCGAAGCCTAAAATAGGAGAAACACCTATCCCGACCTATCCAGGTGAAATACTTCACATCGATATTTATTCGACTGTCGGAGCTTATTTCTTGACGTGTCTAGATAAATTTTCAAAATTTGCTATAGTTAAACCAATTAAATCGCGTGCAATAATTGACGTTTGAGACCCAATTTTAGAAATTCTTAACCTTTTCAAGGATACGAAAACAATTGTATGTGATAATGAAAAATCATTTATCTCGACAACCATAAAATCATTGCTAAGGGATCATTTTGGAGTCAATATGTTTAATACACCACCCTTTCATAGTGTTTCAAATGGAATAGTCGAAAGGTTTCACAGTACTCTATCTGAGATAGCAAGGTTTATTAAAATGGAACAGAATATCAGTAATACCGCGGAGCTCCTTTTACTTGCCACAGCCAAGTACAATAGGACGATTCATTCGGTCACTGATTATAAACCAATTGAAATTATCCACTCTATGCCGATTAAGTTAGGAGACGAAATCAGAAAAAAGATAACCGACACCCAGCAAATGGATTTAGAATACCATAACAAAAAAAGACTGACCAGGACATATATACCAGGAGAAAAAGTGTTTCTGCGAACAAATAGACGAATTGGTAACAAATTTAGGAAGCTGTTTATTGAAAAAGTATTTCAAAAGGATCTAGGGACCACGGTTCTTATTGAAAACAAAAAAGTACACAAAAGTAACCTTAGGTAGTTTCGACAATCAACTGACTTATTTCAAAGGCTACACTTGCTTTGTCTGAGCTAAGATATGCTCAACGTTATAATGATTTAAACATTTCAACAAAATAAATGCAAATTCAACAATATAAGAACAATAAAACAAAAAAATTAATATGTATATATTAGCTATATTTCGTTCAAATTATAAAAAAAATATTGTAAAAAATGTTATATTATGTACATAGTTTAAAACTACGACGAATGTTAACTGTTCTTTGATTTATATATTATATTGTACTTGCCTTTGTTATTAGATATTACCTTCAACATTTAATAGTTAAGTTATTTGCACATTATAGTAGAACAAAAATAAAAAGAAATGGAATTGAATATGCATACATTTATTAGTCATTTAAGTTATAATTATGAAGCCGAGGACGTCTTCGTTTAAGAGGAGGAAAAGTTATGGAAACATAATTCATTTGAAAATAATGAGCGTCAATCAAGCGCCAATCATGTGTCAACTACCAGTTAAAGTGCAATAAATCAATTTGCATTAGCGCACATTTAATTTTGGCATCTGTACAGTAAATTATGATGAACAAAACAGTGACACCGTTTAACACACGCATCAACATCAGCACACGCATCAACAGCAGCACAGCACACGCATCAACAGTAGCACAGCAGCACAGCACACGCATCAACAGCAGCGCACCTAAGCGTATTATGTAGATCAGTGAAACACTCTTTTTTTTTATGTTTTTCCCTTTATGTTAAGTTAGTTCTTAAGAATCCGCACTAGTGCACAGATGTGCAGTAAGCTTCCTCATAGAGGAATTTATTAAAACAAATAAATATTGTTGAAATTAAAATTGTGTCATACAATTGCAATATTTTGTATATATGTTATGTACATAGAGTGGAACGTAGGATAAATTACAACACGTTTATAAGATTCAACCAAACTAAATAGGAAACATTATAGAAAATAATTTAACAAAAATTAACAAAATTTAAACAAAATTGAATGAACGAAATGAGTTTAATCTGAAACAATGGGTTTACAACTCCAAAACAAAATTTTTCTTCATATTTATTTTACACTAAATAATACTGCATAAAAAATTATGTTCATAAATGCGTTTTGTAGCATTAGTATTTTATATCATATGAATTTGTATTAGTTTTTATCAACTTGTAACATTTGAATTTATTTTATTTTATTTTTATATCCACTGAATTATTTTGCTTACTGTATTTTTTCCTAATGTATATAAAAAGCTCTTTTGAAATGCACTGTGTTGCGTGAAATACTATTCATAAAAAGCTCATTTGAAATGTATTCTAAATTAAGCTCTTGAAAAGCACTTTATTGCCCATAAAATTATAGTAAAAGATCTGTTGCCTATAATTTATGTAAAAGTTCAAAAGTAAATATTATAAAAGGGCAAGTCCCGATCATGTCTAAGTCAGTCGCTTAGAAGTTACTTTAAGGCTATGTCGTCTGAGAACTTTGCGTAGAAATTTTTATTTTTGCGACATAGTCATTGGCTTTTACCATTGGCGTGTCAAAGAATTTAAGAAATAAGACAAGTGACTAGTTTACGCGTTTTTTGAATAAACCCTTTTAATTATATAAGGATCACCCGCATTTTTTTATTTCACAAAGAATCATCCCACTACATTTGGCGCTCAACTCGTAGCCCTTATATATGACTGAGGAATTTATTCGGAGAAGCGAACGAATTGCACAGCAAAAAGTAAGGATGGCAAATTTCTCCGAGGACCAGTTTTCGCAACTCATTTCGGCATTAGCAACAACGCGGAATGGATCCTTCACCACATGCACCGCACGTTTCCGTGGAGAGAGAGATGCCACAAAACTCGAGGAATTTATCGCAGCAGTGACGACATTTAAAGAGCTGGAAAATATTAGCGATGTGGATACTATCAAAGCTATGCCCATGCTTCTGGAGGATTATGCCGCGTCATGGTGGATTGGGGTGAAATCCAACGTGAAGAAATTTGATGAATTGGTTAAACTCTTGCGAACAGTTTTTTCACCACCTAAGCCGGCCTGACGCATGTTTCTGGAAATAATGGACGTCAAATAGCAACCCAATGAACCGATCGATAGTTTTATCTGTAAGAAACGCGTCTTGTTTTCAAAAATAACAGACGAAATCAAGGAAGGAATGCAATTAAATATGATATATGGCCTATTACACCAGAGAATTCGAGAACGTGTCTATAGACGAAGTCGATTCTTATGGAAAACTTCTTCAGAAGGGAAGGGAAGCGGAGCTAGGAATAGCAGAATCCTTGAAGCCAGTAGTTGCAGACCAAAAAAAGGAAAATCCAAAAAATGATAATTTTGAAAAGCCATTCAATTTTTGCCGAAGAAGGGACACACTGCAGAGCAGTGTTTTAAGAAAAAAAATATGCAGGAGAATACCGCATCGCAAAATACACGATTTGCTCTTGCATGCTACGGATGTGGAGCCCCCGGTACTACACGGGCAAATTGCACACTTTGTTCCAATGCAAACAAGGAAAGTCGGAAATACCTAGACTTTAACCTGATCTCAACAACAATAATTGGGAAAAGTGTTCCAACAGTGCGTATTAAAATGTTTGATTTACTCGGCGAAGCTTTGTTTGATACGGCCGCAAGAACAAGCGTGGCAAGTGCTAATTTGAAAAAATTGCTTACAAATAAAAGATGTGTGATGCAGAAAGTGAAAGCAGATGTTATCCTAGCAGATGGAACAACAACCAACCAAATGGTCCTATCCACAATCTGCGACATTGAGATTGGTGGTAGAAAGAAGAAAATCCGATTCATATCACTTCCTAATGCTACCAAAAATCGCACATTGATTGGATCAGATTTTTTGCAACAAGTAGGCATTGTTTTAAATATGGTACAAAACTCTTGGTATTTCGAAGACGAACCTGGAACCAAATTCGATTTTGAGAAGTCCTTGCCTCTGGACTTAAGCAGTATGCAGTTGGTATGTGAGGAAATCCAAAATGTTGTCCAACCGAAGCCACAAACATCAAAGTGCACGGAAAAGAAAAGGCGAATTGAAGAATCACCCGACATTCTTTAAGAGGTATCAAATTTTTCATATTGGTTGAAACAACACGAAAAACTCAGCCCTATCGCATCTACACCTAAACATGATGATGTTGAATATTATGGACCCAGCTCCAGCACCAGTACGAATAATGATTACTCTCCCCACTCGATTCAAGCCATATTTAAGGATGCCTTACCGCCGAATGAAACAACACCGGAACGTCCAAAAAAGCAAAATTTATTTGTTACCAAGAAGCGGAACGAGATTAATGAGGCTGAGTATATGGAAACACACTTTTTACCAATACTATCAATTGAAATAGAGTTTTTAAAAGACACGGATGGATTTGAACTAGAGGATATTGAAAAGAAAAGATTAGAAAATCTACTACAAAGAAATGCAAAAATATTCAAACCATCAAGTGAACCTACTTTCTTTGCAATACATAGAATTAATACTGGGAAAAGTGATCCTATTTCATTACCACCATATAGACTTCCACCCCCTTAGAGAGAGCAGCTTAAGAAAGAAATCCAAATGATGTTGCAGTGCTCTATCATTGAAAAAACTGAATCACCTTGGTCCGCTCCGGTGGTAATGGTTCCCAAGATGGATGGGGGTGTACGAGTATGTATAGATTACCGGCAACTCAATTCGGTTACTATACCCGACAAATACCCCATGCCCAGAATTGACGATTTACTACACGAAGCCAAGAGTACTAGATTTAAGTCAACACTCGATTTGCAAGCAGGATATTGGCAAATAGGAGAACATAAAGATGACCAAGACAAAACAGCGTTTGTGACGCCGTTCGGAATATATAGATTTAAACGAATGCCTTTCGGATTAAGGATAAAAAAAAACAGTGAACTGTTGGTTTCACAAATAAAATATTCTGAACCAAGTTCAATTCTCAACTGCCGAAGTGGTTGCGTCGTTCGTTGTGTTAAATTCAACTTGGTTCAGAATATTTTATTTGTGAAACCAACAGTTCACTGTTTTTTTTTATCAAGTCAATAATAATAAATAAATATAAGAAATCAACATGTGCGACGAAGAAGTAGCTGCATTGGTTGTCGATAATGGATCCGGTATGTGCAAAGCCGGTTTCGCTGGAGATGATGCTCCACGAGCTGTCTTCCCATCAATTGTCGGTCGCCCAAGACATCAAGGTGTCATGGTCGGTATGGGACAAAAGGACTCATATGTCGGTGATGAAGCCCAAAGCAAGAGAGGTATCCTCAGCTTGAAATACCCCATTGAACACGGTATCGTCACAAACTGGGATGATATGGAAAAAATCTGGCATCACACCTTCTACAACGAGTTGCGTGTTGCCCCCGAGGAACATCCCGTCCTCTTGACTGAGGCCCCATTGAACCCAAAGGCCAACAGGGAGAAGATGACACAAATCATGTTCGAAACCTTCAACACCCCAGCTATGTATGTTGCCATTCAGGCTGTACTCTCATTGTACGCCTCCGGTCGTACCACCGGTATTGTGTTGGATTCTGGTGATGGTGTCTCCCACACCGTACCAATCTACGAAGGTTATGCCCTGCCACATGCCATCCTCCGTTTGGATTTGGCCGGTCGCGACTTGACTGACTACTTGATGAAGATCTTGACTGAACGTGGTTACTCATTCACCACCACCGCCGAACGTGAAATCGTTCGTGACATCAAGGAGAAGCTGTGCTATGTTGCTCTCGATTTCGAGCAAGAAATGGCCACAGCCGCTTCATCCAGCTCATTGGAGAAGAGCTACGAATTACCCGACGGTCAAGTCATCACCATCGGTAATGAGCGTTTCCGTTGCCCAGAGGCTCTGTTCCAACCCTCATTCTTGGGAATGGAAGCATGTGGCATCCACGAGACCACCTACAACTCGATCATGAAGTGCGATGTCGATATCCGTAAGGACTTGTACGCCAACACAGTATTGTCCGGTGGTACCACCATGTACCCAGGTATTGCCGATCGTATGCAAAAGGAAATCACCGCATTGGCTCCATCCACAATGAAGATCAAGATCATTGCCCCACCAGAGAGGAAATACTCCGTATGGATCGGTGGATCCATCTTGGCATCGCTCTCCACTTTCCAACAGATGTGGATCTCGAAACAAGAATACGACGAGTCTGGCCCATCAATTGTCCACAGGAAGTGCTTCTAAGCCTAGTTCTCGCAAAACTATATTATGTATTGCTAATTATTATTTTTTAATTATTATTATTATATAATTATACATGAAAATATACGCTATTATAACGTGGTCGAAACCGGTGTTTTACTTCAAGAATTTTACGGAATAATTAACTGTGGTAATTAAACAAAGAAAATCACGAACAAAGAAAACTTAAAACAAAGGATAAGTTTGGACAGAACATTTTGGTCCTTCGAGCCGGAACATTAAAAGGCTAATCGACAAATTTCGTTCAGGTCTTGGAAACATTGTTGTGGTGGCTTACTTGGACGATATAATTATATGTTCTCCAACGTTTAAACAACATCTTACCGATCTCGAGAAAGTTTTAGAAAGACTCAGAGAGTTTAAACTACATGTGAACAAGGATAAGTGTCGATTTTGTTGTAAAGAGGTCAAATATTTAGGCCATATCCTAAATCTCAAAGGCATAAGCACGGATCCAGAAAATATCGGAGCGATACAAAATCGGCCAGAACTACGGAACGTTAAACAGGTTTTATCTTTCCTTCAAACCTGTTCTTGGTATAGGCGATTTATGCCCGACTTTGCAAACATTTCAAAGCCATTGAGTCAACTAACGAAGAAAAAAGTTCCTTGGTCGTGGACGGCGGAACAGCAAAGTGCGTTTAAGAAACTAAAAGAGTTATTAACGACAGCTCCAGTTCTTAAGCAGGCAGAACCCAATATGCCTTTTTTGTTAAAAACTGACGCGAGCAAGTATGCACTCGGAGCGGTTTTACTCCAGGGGGAGGGATCAGAAGAACACCCCATAGAATATGCTAGTAGGTTGTTAACAGATGCTGAACGCAACTATTCCACAACCGAGAGAGAAGCTCTAGCGATTGTTTGGGCAACCATAAAGTTTCGTGGTTATATCGAAGGCTCGGAAGTAATCCTGATAACAGACCATCAACCCCTAAAATGGCTTATGACCTTAAAATCACCAACAGGAAGGTTAGCCAGATGGGCTCTTCAACTTCAACCCTTTAACCTGCAGATTGGATATAAACCCGGACGAACCAATGTAATTGCGGACGCACTATCCAGGCCACCATGTGCAGAAGAACATTCTGAAAACTGTGAAATTTGTTCATTCCAAGTTGACCTACCACGAAAAGGATCAAAAGAGTTACGCGAATCCCAACTACAAGATCCGACTCTTAAAACAATAATTGATTCACCTGAAAAATCTGACGAAGATTTCATCAGATGGACAAAACGAGGATATCTGGTGTTCTTTATTGCTATGATGGCAGTGACTCAGAAAATGATGATGTCCAACTAGTCATCCCAAAGGATGAACGTCCGTATATTTTAAAAACATACCACGATGACCCTACTGCCGGACACTATGGAATAAAACGAACGATAGCCAGAATCGCCCGCAGATACTTTTGGACGGGTATGCGAGCAGATATAGCGAATTATGTTAAAAACTGTATCGAGTGTCAACGATATAAGATAACCAATCTGAAACCCGCAGGACTTCTGCAAACAGTGCCAAGCAGTAAACGATTTGAAATGATAGCCATAGACTTGTTTGGACCACTACCAATCTCACCTGATGGATACCAGTGGATTTTCATTATAGAAGATTTGGCCACTTTTTAAACTGAAGGAAGCCACGGCCGAAGCTTGTGCAATGACCTTATTAGATGAAGTTTTTCTTCGCTTCGGACTCCCCAGGCGTATTATCAGCGACAACGGCGTACAGTTTATATCCGCTGTTATGCAGAAAGTGTCTTTTTGTCTCGATATCCAACAGACATATACACCAGTTTATCATCCGGAAGCTAACCCCGTTGAAAGAAAAAACTGAGACCTCAAAACGCAGCTAGCAATACTCGTGGAGAACGACCATACGTCATGGTCACAAAAATTGGCAGCAATAAGATTCTCTATGAACACCGCATTATGCCAGAGTACCGGTTACTCGGCAGCTTTCCTGACCTTTGGCAGAGAACTAGAGAACTTCGCACACTAGACGACGTCAAACACGATGTTAAATCGATTGCCGAAGCTGAAAATTTTGTTCCGCAAATTACTCCATATCTCAAAACGCTGGCCGAGATACTTAAAGATGCCATGGAAGCAGAAACTAAACAACAAGACCAAAATAAGAGGTATGTAGAAAAACGAAGAAGACCCCTTTAGATGTTAATAGCAGAGTGATGATCACAACCCACATCCTGAGCAACTCTTCAAAAAAGATTACGTCGAAATTCGTACCTAAGAGAGATGGCCCCTATATAATTATCAGGAAGTTAGGATCCAGCAGCTATGAAGTAGCCAGTGAGGACTCTCCTAACATTGCACTTGGCGTGTATCATTCATCAGCACTCACCCCGTAAAAAGGCGAACAAAATACTAAACCACTGATGACTCTTAGACGAAGAGGATGACCAAAGAAGACAGCCTAATCATTGACACAACATCGAGGCGATTGTAGTGTCAAAGGGGGAGATTATAGCATTAGTATTTTATGTCATATGAATTTGTATTATTTTTTATCAACTTGTAACATTTGAATTTATTTTATTTTATTTTTATATCCACTGAATTATTTTGCTCACTGTATTTTTTCCTAATGTATATAAAAAGCTCTTTTAAAATGCACTGTGTTGCCTGTAATACTATACATAAAAAGCTCATTTGAAATGTATTCTGAATTAAGCTCTTGAAAAGCACTTTATTGCCCATAAAATTATAGTAAAAGATCTGTTGCCTATAATTTATGTAAAAGTTCCAAAGTAAATATTATAAAAGGGCAAGTCCCGATCATGTCAAAGCCAGTCGCTTAGAAGTTACTCTAAGGCTATTTTCTCTGAGAACTTTGCAATGAAATTTTTATTTTTGCGACATAGTCATTGGCTTTTACCATTGGCGTGTCAAAGAATTTAAAAAAATAAGACAAGTGACTAGTTTACGCGTTTTTTTTGAATAAACCCTTCTAATTATATAAGGATCACCCGCATGTTTTTATTTCACAAGGAATCATCCCACTACAGTTATTAAAAAACAAGTTTTTTGGGTTTAATTTTAGAGTTTTTTTTGAATATTTCGCACATATTGCGAATCGAATTCCCAGCTAATGCTTCGACCGATTTTGATGGTAGACCACTTCTTATAAAGCTGAAGAGGTATAGTTAAAAAAATAAAATACAACATTACATTTAAGCTATATACAATCAGAATTCAAAACAAAATTTTTCTTCATATTTATTTTACACTATATAATACTGCATCAAAAAAAATGTTCATAAAAGCGTTTTCAAAATAACATGTTTTTTCATGTATAATTTTAGAGTTTTTTTTTAAATATTTCGGACGTCTAACGTGACTTGCGAATCGAACTCCCAGCTAATGCTTCGACCGGTTTTGATGGTCGACTACGTATTATAAAGCTGAAGAGGTCTAATATACTAAAAAATATTACAACATTATATTAAAACTTAATAGAGTCAGAAATACCCGTCATTTTGATAATCTGAACTATCCAAAATCATCAAAATTATACATCTTTCCGTTTTTGTTCCATCAAATTAATTAAAATGGGTTCAAGACTCCGAAACAAAATTTTTCTTCATATTTATTGTACACTAAATAATACTGCATCAAAAATTATGTTCATAAAAGCGTTTTCAAAATAACATGTTTTTTTCGGGTTAAATTTTAGAGTTTTTTTTAAATATTTCGGACGTCTAGCGTGACTTGCGAAACGAATTCCCAGCTTTTGATGGTCGACCACTTCTTGTAAAGCTAAAGAGGTCTTGTTAATAACATGTTTTTTCGGGTTAAATTTTAGATTTTTTTTTAAATATTTCGGACGTCTAGCGTGACTTGCGAATCGAACTCCCAGCTAATGCTTCGACCGATTTTGTTGGTCGACTGCTTCTTATAAAGCTAAAGAGTTGTTGGTAACGAAAAAAATACAACATTACATTAAAACTGCATACAATCAGAAATACGCGTCATTTTGTAAATCTGAACTATCCAAAATCATCAATATTGTACATCTTTCCATTTTTGTTCCATAAAACTGATTGAAATGGGTTTAAAACTCCAAAACAAAAGTTTCGTTCATATATATTTTACACCAAATTATACTGCATCCAAAATAATGTTCATAAAAGCGTTTTAAAAAAAATGTTTTTTCGGGTTAAATTGCTAATGAAATTTGATTGTCGACCACTTCTTATAAAGCTGAAGAGGGCTTTCTAAAGAAAAAATACAACATTACATTAACACTACCTACAATCAGAAATACGCGTCATGTTGTAAATCTGAACTATCCAAAATCATCAAAATCATACATCTTTCCTTTTTGTTCCATAAAACTGATTCAAATTGGGTTTACAATTCCAAAACAAAATATTTCTTCATATTTATTTTACACTAAATAACACTGCAACAAAAATTATGTTCATAAAAGCGTTTTCAAAATAACATGTTTTTCGGGTTAAATTTAAGAGTTTTTTTAAATATTTCGGACGTCTAGCGTGACTTGCGAATCGAATACCCAGCTAATGCTTCGACCGATTTTGATGGTCAACCACTTCTTATAAAGCTGAAGAAGTCTTGTTAACGAAAAAAAAAATCCAACATTACATTAAAACTGTATACAATCAGTAATACGCGTCATTTTGTAAATCTGAGCTATCCCAAACCATCAAAATTACACAACTTTCCATATATGTTCCATAAAACTGATAAAAATGGGTAAACAACTAGAAAACAAAATATTTCTTCATATTTATTTCATACCAAATAATACTGCATCAAAAATTATGTTCATAAATGTGTTTTTAAAAAAACATGTTTTTTCGAGTTCAATTTTAGAGTTTTATTATATATCGGACGTCTAGCGTGACTTGCGAATCGAACTCCTAGCCAATGCTTCGACCGATTTTGATGGTCGACCACTTCTTATAAAGCTGAAGAAGTCTAGTTAAGGAAAAAAATACAACATTACATTAAAACTACATACAATCTGAACTATCCAAAATCATCAATATTACACATCTTTCCATTTTTGTTACATAAAACTGATTAAAATGGGTTTACAACCCAAAAAAAAAATATTTCTTCATATTTATTTCATATCAAATAATACTACATCAAAAATTATGTTCATAAATGTGTTTTTAAAAAAACATGTTTTTTCGAGTTCAATTTTAGAGTTTTTTTTAATATTTTGGACGTCTAGCGTGACTTGCGAATCGAATTCCCAGCTAATGGTTCTACCAATTTTTATGGTCGACCACATATTTTAAGGCTGAAGAGGTCTTGTTAACGAAAAAAAAATACAACGTTACATTAAAACTACATATAAAAAGAAAACCGTGTCATTTTGTAAATCTGAACTATCCAAAATCATCAAAATTATACATCTTTCCTTTTTGATCCATAAAATTAACTAAAATGGGTTTACAACTCCGAAACAAAATTTTTCTTCTTATTGATTTTACGGAAAATAATACTACATCTAAAATTATATTCATAAAATCTGAAATTTTAGAGTTTTTTTTTTCAATGTTTCGGACGTTTAGCGTGACTTGCGAATCGAACTCCCAGCTAATGCTTCGACCGATTTTAATGGTCGACCACCAATTATAAAGCTGAAGAGGTCTATTATACTAAAAAATATTACAACATTACATTAAAACTTAATAGAGTCAGAAATACCCGTCATTTTGTTAATCTGAACTATCCAAAATCATCAAAATTATACATCTTTCCTTTTTAACACATAAAATAAATTAAAATGGGCTTACAACTCCGAAACAAAATTTTTCTTCATATTTTTTTACACCAAATTATACTGTATCCAAAATAATGTCCATAAAAGCGTTTTTCAAAAAAACATGTTTTTTCGGGTTAAATTGCTAATGCTTCGACCGATTTTAATGGTCGACCATTTCTTATAAAGCTGAAGAGTTCTTGGTAACGAAAAAAATACAACATTACATTTACATTATATATGATCAGAAATACGCGTCATATAAAGCTGAAGAGATGTAGTTAACGAAAGATTAATGCAACATTGCATTAAAACTAAATAGAGTCAGAAATACCCATCATTTTGTAAATCTGAAATATCCAAAATCATCAAAATTATACATCTTTCCTTTTTGTTCCATAAAATTAATTAAAATGGGTTTACAACTCCAAAACAAAATGTTTCTTCATATTTAATATACACCAAATTATACTGTATCCAAAATAATGTCCATAAAAGCGTTTTTCAAAAAAACATGGTTTTTCGGGTTAAATTGCTAATGCTTCGACCGATTTTGATGGTCGACCACTTCTTATACAGCTGAAGAAGTCTTGTTAACGAAATAAAAATACAACATTACATTGAAACTTCATATAATCAGAAATACCCGTCATTCTGTAAATCTGAACTATCTAAAATCATCAAAATTATACATCTTTCCTTTTGTTCCATAAAATTTATTAAAATGGGTTTACAACTCCGAAACAACATTTTTCTTCGTATTTTTTTACACCAAATTATACTGCATCCAAAATAATGTTCATAAAAGCATTTTTAAAAAGACATGTTTTTTGTGATTAAGCTTTAGAGTTTTTTAATTATTTCGGATGTCTGGCGTGACTTGCGAATCGAATTCCCAGCTAATGCTTTAACCGATTTTAATGGTCGACCAAGTATTATAAAGCTGAAAAGATCTAGTTAATGAAAATAAAAATTCAACATAACATAAAGACTACATACAATCAATTAAGACTACATATATACGCGTCATTTTGTAAATCTGAATTATCCAAAATCATCAAAATTATACATCTTTCCTTTTTGATCCATAAAATTAATTAAAATGGGTTTACAACTCCAAAACAAAATTTTTCTTCATATTTATTTTACATTAAATAATACCGCATCAAAAAATATGTTCATAAAATCGTTTTCAAAATAACATGTTTTTTCGGGTTAAATTTTAGAGTTTTTTTTTTTAAATATTTCGGACGTCTAGCGTGACTTGCGAATCGAACTCCCAGCTAATGCGTCGACCAGCTAATGCTTCAACCGATTTTAATGGTCGACCAAGTATTATAAAGCTGAAGAGATCTAGTTAATGAAAATAAAAATACAACATTACATTAAAACTGCATACAATCAGAAATACGCGTCATTTTGTAAATCTGAACTATCCAAAATCATCAATGTAATGACCCTTGGTCTATCCAATTCTTATTAGACACTTAACTCAATAGTTCAAAACAATTATTTATTTCATATACTTTTATTCACATTTCTGACACAATAACCCAAACGTGTTGCTACCTTCCCGGTCACTCTGCGACTGCTCCAGCAAGTGTGTACATGTCAAGTGCCTGTGACAAGTGTCCGTGTGTGTGTGTTTCAAGTGTGTGCATGATGATGTGTGTGTACCTGCAGCTGGCTGGTCATCATTCGGTGTTACCGATCTCCACATCCCTCCCATATTTTTAAGCTTCAGCTTCAACTGTGGACCGCTTGCTTCGCCTAGTGATGTTCCCTGATGTTGTGGGAGATTAATATCTGTGTCATCGCTGGAAGAGCAGTACCTTCGCCTGGAAAGCTAGAGGAATTCAGAATAGGTTTAGTAGTTAAAATTTGATCTGATCCCGGAGAAACCGGTATTCTTTTAAGATGAGAAATGTTTCTCCTAAATACTTTGCCGTCTCCATTTCCTCGAACTACTACATCGCTCCCTTTTCGCTCAATTACTTCGAACACTTGTGGGTCATAAGCAGGTGTTAGTTTATTCGCGAAGATGACATTTCGAAGGACCACTTTTTCTCCCACCCCTATCTCAGAGACCTTGGCTCTTCGATTTCTGTCTGCTCTCTCTTTCCCCTTCTGCTTGTTCATAAGGTCCAAATCTCGTGCTTCAGAGTCTAAAATATCTTCGTTGATGTCCTGGATCGAAGGTATTTTGTCTCGGATGGTGCGATTAAACAACAGCTCTGACTGAGTCTTCCCGGTTGTCCCGTGCGGAGTAACGTTGTACATTAGAATAAACTTTTGGATCTCTTTTTTGTAGTCGGTTCCTTTCGAGTTTGCTATTTGTAGCCGCTTTAATATCGAACCATTCATGTTTTCTACCTCCCCATTAACTTGTGGCCAATAGGGTGGTGACGTCATAAGCTGAACATCATTGTTTGCACAATATTGCTTAAACTCCTCGCTCACAAACTGACGTCCGTTGTCGGCTGATATCGATTTCGGATATCCTAACCTTGAAAACATTTCCTCCAAACTCTCAATGATGACGCTTGACGTTATCCTTTTAAGGAACTTCACTTCATGATACCTCGAATAATAATCGATGACTACGAAAATGTGCTCATGGTTCGGTAATGGTCCCATCAAATCTATTGCCAAACATAGCCATGGTCCATCGTGGAATTCGCGTCGGTTCATCGGGGTTGGTTGTACTGGTCTTGATACCAGTAAACAATCACTGCAATTCTTCACAAATTTTTCGACGTCTCTGTCAATGAACGGCCAACATACTTTCGAACGAACCCTACGTTTCATTACTGTCTCACCGGGGTGTCCCTCATGTGCCAGATCTAAAACTCTTGACCTCAAGGGATTAGGTATAACGATTTTCGTTCCACGTAGCAGAATGTTCCCCAATGTACACAATTCAAGGCGGAATGGAAAAAATCGACTACTGTTACTCGAATTCCAGGAAATATTTTTCACATTATCCACTGCCTCCATCAATTCCGCATCTGAACCAGCATTCTCTACTATTTCAGCTATGGTCAGTGCTTTTGGTATAGCTCTTTCGATTATTGCGCAAATGTTCCGCTCACATTGTTCGTCAAAAGTCTCAGGATATTCCCCTCTACATAATCTCGAAAACGAATCTGCAATGTTGAATTTCCCAGGTTGATATACGACCTTAAATTTAAAGGACTGCAACCGCAAGACCCATCGTTCGATGCGGGCTGGAGGCCTCGACGTTGGCTTTAAAATTGTCTCTAACGGTTTATGGTCTGTGACCAATTCGAATTCTATACCAGCCAAGTAATAACAAAACCGTTCCACCGACCAAACCAACGCAAGGCTCTCCTTTTCTGTTTGTGAATATCTCCTTTCGACCTCAGACAAGCTTTTACTCGCAAATGAGCACAGCTCCTAAAGCTACTGGGCTAGCATCTGCTATTAATCGAATTCGCTTCTTTGGATCGAAATACGTTAAAGTCGGTATTCTTGCCAACTGCCCTTTTAATTTATGAAAAGAATCGTTCTGAGTCTGCCCCCACTCGAATTTCACATCATCTTTGTCAGTTTCCGCAGCGGTTCTGTTATATCCCCGAGGTCAGGGATAAATTTACCAAGGTATGTCACTAGGCCTAGGAAACTCCTTATCTCTTCTTTGCTGGATGGTAGTCGGAATTCTAGGACATTCTTAACCTTCTCAGGATCTGGATTTATCCCGTCTGTGGACAAAATATGTCCCAAGAACTTCATGTTCTTAACTTTCCAGACACACTTATCCTCGTTTAACACCACATTATACTCTTTGAAAACTTCCAACACAGCCTTAAGGTTAGCGTCATGTTCATCCTCAGTTGGACCAAAAACTACAATGTCGTCTATAAAATTTAAGGCATTCTTACACCCAGCCAAGATACTTTTCATCTGCCTCTGAAAAATCTTTGGGGCCGAATTAACTCCAAATAACAATCGTTTGTATCTGAATATTCCTTTCGACGTGATAAATGTTGTTATTTCGCGACTTCGTTCGTCCAATTCAAACTGGTGGTAAGCGCTTTCCAAATCTAACCTCGAAAACCATTTTGCACCCTTTAGTCTGGTCATAAACGAGTTAAAAGTTGGCAGTGGGTAATTTTCTCTTAATATAGCGAGGTTAGCCCGCCTCATGTCAATACATAACCTTATGTCCCCGGTTTCTTTAAAAATGATTACAATTGGAGATATCCAGGGACTCGGTCCCGAGACCCGTTCTATAATATCCCGAGCAACTGCCTCCGTCAATTTAGCCTCTACCTTTTCTTCTAGAGCAGCTGGAACCCTTCGCAACGGCTGTTGAACCGGCTTCACTGACTCATTGATCAATTTAATGGCAGTATCACGCCCCAAAAGCGATTGTCTTCCGTTCTCAATTACATAGAACGAAGAAATCAAATCAGTGTTCCTATCGACCCCTATTGTCGCTTCAAAAACCGTTTTTACCTTAAGCAAGTCATTTCCGGCATAAGCTCGAAATTGGTTTTCCGATTTCGTCCGAAGATTCCATATGGCAGCCCTATCCCTACAAAGGTGCTCCCAATCCTTCTCGCTAAGAAGGTTATGACGAGACACTGAATCTATCAGCATCGGAACTATACGACCTCCGATAAAGCAATTAATTATCTCCCCCATTTCACCTGCAAGATCTTCCCCTTCAGATATTTTGAAGCAGTTGTTTTCCTGAAATCTGTCAAACTTATCAACAGTAGTGTCATCACTCTTTTCTTCGCCCACAAAACGAACCTTTGAAGTCTGGATCCTGCGATGTTTTGCATCTGTGTTATCAAATTCGGTTTGTTTGCGTTTATTGGCCTTAGTTTTGCATTTTAACGCAAAATGTCCTATAAAATTGCACTTGTTGCATTTAGCGTTTTTAGCAGGGCAAACTTGCCTACTTGCCAAATGCTTGCGAGACCCACATCTGCTGCATTCTCCTGTGAACTTATTTTCACCATTGGAAACAACACGGTTGATGCTCATGGAAGTAGTGGGCAGCATCATGGCCTCCGACTCGTTGTTAATCTCTTCATATACATGACACATTCCAATGATCTCTGCTAATGTATACTCTTTTTCTAATAGACGTTTTTTTAGGTCTCTAGGTGCCCACGCATCTATCAGTTTGTCCTTTATGTTTATTTCCAAAATTTGTTCCTTTGTTTCTCCAAATTGGCACTTCGCTGCCTGATTTCGCAATTTCAAAGCAAATTTATTCAATCCCTCTCCTTGGTCAGGTTTCAGCGAGCGAAATAAATGCCTCTCAAACGTGGAGTTTCTTGTAGGAGAGAAATAACTATTCAGCTTGCCCACGAGGACCGTAAAGACATCGGTGTGCGCTTCTACATCCTGTGGTTGACATAGTGCCCCTGGAATGTTATAGATTACCTCCTGAAGTTGTGTACCACCCAAGTGTAATAATTTGTTCTTCTTCTTTGTTGGATCAGTGATCTCTTCTGCTTCCAGATATAGAGTAAATGCCCGGAGCCACTTTTCCCACTCCGACCGAACCAAGGCTTTCTCGATAACCTCGCAGAGAAATGGTGCTATTCATGAGCCACCCATTTCAACACGCCTGTCCTGCAATACAATAATTACACATTTTTATTCGCAATTTAATGCCTGACCCCGTTTTCTTCTAGCATTTTAATGCGTGACAGGGCTTATTTTCCCTTTTCCTCTCGCGAGTTATGTTAAATCAGCAGTTCACAAAGGAAGACCAACATTCAACAATAAACATCAGCATCATTGATGACAACGCAACAAAGAAGTCACCCAACGAAAATAAACAAAACTCCACACAAGAAGATGATGACATCAGCAACATTGTAGACAACCAAGCCATAAACATCAGCATCATTGATGACAACGCAACAAAGAAGTCACCCAACAAAAATAAACAAAACTCCACACAAGAAGATGATGACATCAGCAACATTGTAGACAACCAACCCAAGCGACCAGTCGAAGCCACCATCTACAAGCAGATCTAATCGAGATTTCAAACTAGACAGACGTCTTTCAATACGTCTTACAAAAACTTCTGATGAATAAAGAAAGCTTTTAAATATTAGTTGTTTCTTTTTATTTTTTAATGAATATAAATATTCATACTTATTTGGCGCAGTCGGTAGGATAACGCTAAGAAGATCGCGAAAAGATCTGATAGATGTTATCCAGTGTACGAACAAGTTCCGTTAAAAATAATATTAAGTGACTTCGTGTTCGTGAGTGAACAGTG
Source organism: Rhingia rostrata (assembly GCA_949824845.1). NCBI lineage: Eukaryota > Metazoa > Arthropoda > Insecta > Diptera > Syrphidae > Rhingia > Rhingia rostrata. The sequence continues at coordinate 32,794,322 of OX463759.1, forward strand.
AAAAAGTGAAAAGTGGTGCTCAAGAAAATTTATTCGAAAAGAATAAAACTAATGCACAAATTCTCTAGGAGAAACATTTAACACTCAACTTAAAAATACACGCTATTAAATAATGATGGCTAACGTAGAACAACCCGCAATAATTACAAGATTAGAAAACGTCCCCGTATTTGACGGATCAAACGACGATGTAATTAGTTTTACTAATCATGTGAATTATTTGTATAATTTACTTGAGGTGGCCTACAAACCCTTGGCAAACCTAATCATCATAAATAAAATTCAAGGAGAAGCAGCTAACTCAGCAAGAAGAGCACCGGAAGCAACATGGGATGCCATTCAACTTTGCCTCTTCCAGGACTTCGGTGTGAAGGAAACATTTGAAGAGTTACTTCAAGATCTACATGCTGTCCATACAAGGGATCTTAATTCCCTCTACCAACAGTTAAACAACATATTGCAAAAATTAAACAAAAAATGTAAGTTAGAACCTAGCCTTATATATACACCAACCAATAATGAAAATATTGTCCTTAATAAATTTATAAATAACTTAAATGCCCCTCAGGCAAGTATTATTATCGCTCAAAGTATAACAAATTTAAGTAATGCATATCATACATTAAGTAGATATAAGCAATTGAATGAAAATCCTAAACTACAGCAATTCCTAAAACCCAATCCTCCTCAAAACAATAATAACAATAACCATAGTTATCAGAGACATAACAATAACTTTCAGCCAAGACAAAACTCATCTCAATTTAATAACCATATGCAACATAGGTCTAATCAGAATCAGAATAACTATAGGCCTAGGGTAGATATAAATAATTCTGCTCAAGTTAGAACTAACAACGCTCAAATTTTAGGACATAGAAATCCTAACATTAGATTTGGATTTAATAATTCTTATCAATATAGAAATTTTCCTCGACCCATGGAAACAAATAATTTGGACCATACCAATGAACCAGTTGTAAATTTTACTATCCCCGGGAAGTCGAGACACTTCCCATAATATTAGCTCACATAGATAATCAAGAGCTTAGACTCCTAATAGATACTGGAGCCTCCATATCACTTTTAAATAAAAATAAATTTCCATGTTATAAAAGAATTAAATTAGATAAACCTTTATATATTAATACGATAAATACGCAAACACAAATATCTGAAGAAATAATAACTCGATTACCAGTGGAATTCAAAGAAGATGGCTCCACAATGGGATGGAAATTGTTAGATTTTCAAAATAAGAAATTTGATGGGATTCTAGGCACCAACGTGCTCAAACCTATCGAAGCTGTTATAAATCTTAAGGAAAACTACGTAGAAATAAATAAAAATAAAATATCATTCATTAATAATAAACAGGGTTTACAATGCCCTTATGACTATGAAAATATAACTCAGTTGAGCGTAAATCACATGAGCATAAATCAATTAATTCCCGAAGACTTAAACTTCGAGGAACGGAAAGAACTTCAGCAGTTCCTTCACGATAATAGAGACCTCTTCTACCAAGAAAATGATACTCTTAGTTCTACTACGCAGACTATGCACAAAATCCGAACGACGGATGACATACCAGTTTACACAAAAATATATAGATACCCAAAAATCCATGAAGAAGAAATTAACAGGCAAATCTCTCAAATGTTAAGAGACGGTATTATAAGAAAGAGCATATCACCATATGCCTCCCCTATATGGGTTGTGCCTAAAAAGGAAGATAATTCCGGCCAAAGAAAATGGCGAATTGTCATTGATTATCGTAAGCTCAATGAAAAGACAATTGAGTATAAGCACCCAATCCCCAATATAGACGAATTACTCGATAAACTTGGAAGATGCCAATACTTTTCTACTTTGGACCTAGCCAAAGGGTTTCACCAAATAAGAAACGATCCCAAAGATATAGAGAAGACCGCCTTCTCAACACCATCAGGGCATTATGAATTTTTACGCATGCCCTTCGGACTCAAAAACGCACCGGCAACATTCCAGTGCATGATGAACGAAGTATTGTCAGATTACATTGGCAAAATTTGTGTCGTTTACCTCGACGATATTTTAATATTCTCAACTTCTCTTAAAGAACACATAATTAACCTTTGTTTGATTTTCAGAAAACTACGACAGTATAATCTGAAAATTCAAATTAATAAGTGTAACTTTTTAAGAAAAGAAACACAATTTTTGGGGCATACTATTACCTCTAATGGCGTAAAGCCCAATGCAGATAAAATTGCTGCAATTCAAAAAATAGAAGTACCAAGGACTACTAAACAAATCAAAAGTTTCTTAGGACTGACAGGGTACTATAGAAAATTTATCAAGGATTATGCCAAGATTGCATTACCTTTGACCAAATGCCTAAAGAAAAATTCAAAAATCAACGTAAATGATGCAGAATACCTCAAAGCTTTTGAGGATCTTAAAGAATACTTAACGACAGAACCTATATTAGCATATCCGGATTTCAAAAAGAAATTCATTTTGACTACTGATGCTAGCAACCATGCCATCGGAGCTGTCCTATCCCAAGATAGTCATCCTGTTAGTTATATATCCCGGACACTAAATGAGCATGAGCGAAATTATTCCACAACAGAAAAAGAATTGCTAGCCATTGTATGGGCAATAAAGTATCTAAGACCATATCTTTACGGTAAAACATTCGATCTCAAGACAGATCACCAGCCACTGAAATGGCTACAAGTAAAAAATTTAGGAAAAGACATTTCTCCTCGCCTACAGCGATGGATTCTCCAATTAGGAGAATATGACTTTCAAATAGACTACCTAAAAGGAAAAAAACAATACTGTAGCCGATTTCCTTTCAAGAGAAATAAACTAAGCTAATGCCAACCACTCCATGATACCCACAATACATTCCCAAGCTGAACAAAGTAACGATCACTTTCCAATAAAAGACACTGCTGTGAATGCATATTCTCAACAAATCATACTCGTATCCGGCAACAAAATCAAAATTAAAACTTTGAAAGGTAAAACAAGAATTATTTTAGGAATAGAAATTTTAAACGGTAATAATTTCGAAAACTTAATAAAGACATACATAGAAAATAAACCTACAGGCATTTTTACAGATTTTAATGAATCACAATATAATATTCTGCAACAGAAACTCATAAATCTTTATGGAACTAGAATAAAGTTCTACAAATGCTCCTACTTATGCAAAGACATAATCACAGAAGAGGAAGCAGTAAAACAAATACGGCTCTATCATGAAAACGAAAATAACCACGCAGGTATTGAAGAAAATTGGCAAGGCTTACGAAAGAAAATATACTTCAAAAACCTTCGTCAATTAATAACTGAAATAATTAATTCCTGGAATATTTGTAGCATGTATAAATATGACAGACATCCTATAAAAGATAAATTTCATATTACTGAAACCCCAAAAGATATACGAGAGATTATGTCCATGGACATATATGAAACAGCTAAAACAAAATTTCTTACATGTATTGACAGATTTAGCAAATTCGTAGAATTTAGATACCTCCCTAACGTTTCGCATATTACTCTAGAAGAGAATATAGCTGAACTAATCTCTCATCCAAAGAAACCTGAAAAACTTATCCTTGACAATGAATTTAATGCTCCTAGACTAATCTCCTTTCTAAGGGAACAAAATATCAATTTCCATTTTACAAAAGTAAATTCACATATAGGGAACTCGGACATCGAGTCATTCCACAGAGCACTAAAACAAAAAATCCGAATACTTACCCAAGGAAAAACTAATCCCACTACTAATGAAATAAGAAAAACTGTAGCGAAAGCTACCAGACTGTACAATACCTCTATACATAGTGTTACTAAAGATACACCATATAATATACACTACGGTCAATGCAATAAGACAAAAATTCGCGAACTCATCATTGAGAACAAAGAACGCATCATATCTAAAATAAACAAAGATCGCGAAAGTTATCTTGAAAATAGAAGCCAAGCATTCATTCGAAACCCAAGAGCTGATCGAAACAAACTGGAACCAGTATTCAGATACGGTCCAACCGAGGAACAGCATAGTCGCAATATACAACGTGCAAGAAAAACTCGTCATAATTTTGAAAATAAAAACAATATGAAATACACGAATAAAACTCGAAGTGAATACGCAAAAATTAGACATTTGCGGTCCATAAGAACAACTAGTGAAAAAGACGACCCCTGTACATCCAAATTCGCGTTACAAAAATATAAGCTTAGGAAGTGACAATGAAAATATTTGTGATTTTCATACTAATAAAATTTACGTTCAGTAGTACAATAAATATCGAAAATATAGATACCGAAAATGGTTATACGATAATAAAACACGGTTACAATAATATAGTTCACATAATAAATACCACTGATATAGAAGCACTCATTGACAAATTAGAAAGAATAGTGATAAAGACAAATCAAGTGAAAACTAAATTCATTCCCCTTGATATTTTTCAAAGATTAGATGACCTTAGAACAGAATTAAAGACAATAACACAATATAAGAAAACCAGACACCATATAAACAAAAGAGGACTATTCAATTTTGGAGGAAATATTCTTCAGTTTATTTTTGGAACCATGGATGAAGAAGATAGGTTAGTTATAGAAAAAAAAAATTAAGAAACTTAATGACGCAACCGAAATGTTGATAGACAATAATAATAAGCAAGTGAAAATTAATCTACAACTACAAACAAGTATACAGCAAATTTATAATCGATTACCCGTAAATGCATGGGAATCACCAACAAATAACGTAGCTAAAGATCTTATAATTCTACAAATAGAAAATAGACTCGAACACATAGACAGTATAATTGAAACTATTCAGAACAATCTTCTTAGCAGCAGATTAGGTATTTTAGTTAACAACATACTTACAGTTAAAGAAATTGAAGAAAATGAAATAGGTTTTAATAAGCTTAAACAGATTAAAGTTAGCACTGCTACTTACGGAAAAAATCAAATAGTTTTTATCATACAAATTCCAAAAAACACTCTCCCTTTCCATCAAGCCTTAATCCTACCAATTCCCAATTCAAAAAAAGAAGAAATTAAATTTGAACCTACTGAATTACTGATCAAGTCTAAAATGTATTATGAAGAAGGAAAAAATGAAATAAAACACTTAAGAGAATTTAACATGTGTAAGCCTTGTAGCAAAGTAAGAAATGTAAACAAAAATTTAGTAACAGAAATAAAGGAAGGAATAATTTTAATCAAAAATGCTAATTTAACACTACAGAGTACTTGTGATGAAAGATATAAGTTAAAAATTAAAAATCACGTATTAATAAAATTCGAAAATTGTGAAATCTCTGTTCTTAACATAAGCTATAAAAACTATGTAAACTTTAGATATCAACCAATAAATTTAGATGTAAAAATATCAAATATAAGTATGGATGATATTAACTTGGACATTGATAATATAGATGTCATCTCAAAAGATGTAGATACTCATAAAGTTCTTAATTACACAAATTTTAGTTTTACAACCATATTTGTAATAGCCTTAGTTAGTATACTTTCCTACAAAACATATAATTTCGTCAGGAGGCGAAAAACTAGAGGAAGAGGAGTTATGTTAAATCAGCAGTTCACAAAGGAAGACCAACATTCAACAATAAACATCAGCATCATTGATGACAACGCAACAAAGAAGTCACCCAACGAAAATAAACAAAACTCCACACAAGAAGATGATGACATCAGCAACATTGTAGACAACCAAGCCATAAACATCAGCATCATTGATGACAACGCAACAAAGAAGTCACCCAACAAAAATAAACAAAACTCCACACAAGAAGATGATGACATCAGCAACATTGTAGACAACCAACCCAAGCGACCAGTCGAAGCCACCATCTACAAGCAGATCTAATCGAGATTTCAAACTAGACAGACGTCTTTCAATACGCCTTACAAAAACTTCTGATGAATAAAGAAAGCTTTTAAATATTAGTTGTTTCTTTTTATTTTTTAATGAATATAAATATTCATACTTATTTCGCGCAATTTAATGCTTGACAATTTAATGTCTCTGTCCCTTCCGTTTTCTTCTCACAATTCAATGCGAGACACGTCTCTCTTCTTTTTTCTCGCAATTAAATGCACTGTTCGGAAATACCAATTAAATGGCATCTGCACGCTTTATGATTTATCTATTTTCCCCAAAGTTATATTGACTGTAATACTTACTTATTTATATATATATATTTATATCATAAATTTACCTCGTCGCCAATGTAATGACCCGTGGTCTATCCAAATCTAATTAGACACTTAACTCAATAGTTCAAAACAATTATTTATTTCATATACTTTTATTCACATTTCTGACACAATAACCCAAACGTGTTGCTACCTTCCCGGTCACTCTGCGACTGCTCCAGCAAGTGTGTACATGCCAAGTGCCTGTGACAAGTGTCCGTGTGTGTGTGTTTCAAGTGTGTGCATAATCAGTGTGTGTACCTGCAGCCGGCTGGTCATCATTCGGAGTTTACCGATCTCCACAATCAATATTATACATCTTTCAATTTTTGTTCCATAAAACTGATTAAAATGGGTTTAAAACTCCAAAACAAAACTTTTGTTTATATTTATTTTACACCAAATTATACTGCATCCAAAATAATGTTCATTAAAGTGTTTTATAAAAAATGTTTTTTTTCGGGTTAAATTGCTAATGAAATTTGATTGTCGACCACTTCTTATAAAGCTGAAGAGGTCTTTCTAAAGAATAAATACAACATTACATTAACACTACCTATAATCAGAAATACGCGTTAATTTGTAAATCTAAACTATTCAAAATCATCAAAATTATACATTTTTCCTTTTTGTTCCATAAAACTAATTAAAATGGGTTTACAACTCCAAAACAAATTTGTTTTTCATATATATTTTACACCAAATTATACTGCATCCAAAATAATGTTCATAAAGGCGTTTTAAAAAAAATGTTTTCGGGTTAAATTTGAGAGTTTTTTAATTATTTCGGACGTCTGACGTTATTTGCGAATCTAATTCCTCGGTAATGCTTCGACCGATTTCAATGTTCGACCATGTATTATGAAGCTGAAGAATTCTTGAAAACGGAAAAATTATACAACATAACATTAAAAGTACATACAATCAGAAATACGCATGATTTTGTAAATCTGAACTATCAAAAATCATCAAAATCATACATCTTTCCGTTTTTGTTCCATAAGACTGATTAAAATGGGTTTACTACTCCAAAAACAATATTTTCTTCATATTTGTTTTACACTAAATAATACTCTATCAAAAATTATATTCATAAAAGCGTTTTCAAAATAACGTGTTTCCTCGGGTTAAATTTTAGAGTTTTTTTTAAATATTTCGGACGGTCTTGTTAACGAAAAAATACAAAATTACATTAAAACTACATACAATCAGAAAAACGCGTCATTTTGTAACTCTGAACTATCCGAAATCATCATAATAACACATCCTTCCTTTTTGTTCCATAAAATTAATTACAATGGGTTTACAACTCCAAAACAAAATTTTTCTTCATATTTGTTTTACACTAAATAACACTGGTAAAATTTTAGAGCTTTTTTTATATGTTTCGGACGTCTAACGTTACTTGCGAATCGAACTCCCTGCTTATGCTTCGACCCATTTTGATGGTCGACCACTTCTGATAAAGCTGAAGAAGTATTTTTAACGAAAAAAATACAACATTACATTAAAACTACAAAAAATCTGCAACACGCGTAATTTTGTAAATCTGAACTATCCAAAATCATCAAAATTACACATCTTTCCATTTTTATTCCATTAAATTGTTGAAATGGGTTTACAACTCCAAAACAAAATATTTCTTCATATTTATTTTATAGCAAATAATACTGCATCAAAAATTATGTTCATAAATGCGTTTTGTAGCATTAGTATTTTATGTCATATGAATTTGTATTATTTTTAATCAACTTGTAACATTTGAATTTATTTTATTTTATTTTCATATCCACTGAATTATTTTGCTCACTTTTTTTTTTCCTAATGTATATAAAAAGTTCTTTTGAAATGCACTGTGTTGCGTGTAATACTATACATAAAAAGCTCATTTGAAATGTATTCTAAATTAAGCTCTTGAAAAGCACTTTATTGCCCATAAAATTATAGTAAAAGATCTGTTGCCTATAATTTATGTAAAAGTTAAAAAGTATAATAAATATTCTAAAAGGGCATGTCCCGATCATGTCAAAGTCAGTCGCTTAGAACATAGATAAAGGAAGTAAAGAGATACCAAACTTCTACCTCGCTCACCCTGAATCCCCGCAAGAGTTAGCTGTTTTTTTTGTAATCCACCACCAATGCACTCCTGTCTGTGAATACATGTATTTCCGAGTAAAAGAATTCAGCAGACGAGAAATTTTGGGTTTTGATTTCATTAACAGCTGTTTAGCAGCGTGGTAGATTTATTTTTTTATGACATTTCAGTGGACATTCGTTTATTTTTTTGCGTTTGTTGTTTTTGCGTGCGTGGAAACATGTTCGCACTTTGTCCGGTCGCACTTCACAAATTAACTTTATGTAAACTTTTGGGCGCACTTTTTTGTTTTATTAAGCACTTCAATTTTACACAAACAAATCAAAAGCTTAGACTCCTAATAGATACTGGAGCCTCCATATCACTTTTAAATAAAAATAAATTTCCATGTTATAAAAGAATTAAATTAGATAAACCTTTATATATTAATACGATAAATACGCAAACACAAATATCTGAAGAAATAATAACTCGATTACCAGTGGAATTCAAAGAAGATGGCTCCACAATGGGATGGAAATTGTTAGATTTTCAAAATAAGAAATTTGATGGGATTCTAGGCACCAACGTGCTCAAACCTATCGAAGCTGTTATAAATCTTAAGGAAAACTACGTAGAAATAAATAAAAATAAAATATCATTCATTAATAATAAACAGGGTTTACAATGCCCTTATGACTATGAAAATATTACTCAGTTGAGCGTAAATCACATGAGCATAAATCAATTAATTCCCGAAGACTTAAACTTCGAGGAACGGAAAGAACTTCAGCAGTTCCTTCACGATAATAGAGACCTCTTCTACCAAGAAAATGATACTCTTAGTTCTACTACGCAGACTATGCACAAAATCCGAACGACGGATGACATACCAGTTTACACAAAAATATATAGATACCCAAAAATCCATGAAGAAGAAATTAACAGGAAAATCTCTCAAATGTTAAGAGACGGTATTATAAGAAAGAGCATATCACCATATGCCTCCCCTATATGGGTTGTGCCTAAAAAGGAAGATAATTCCGGCCAAAGAAAATGGCGAATTGTCGTTGATTATCGTAAGCTCAATGAAAAGACAATTGAGTATAAGCACCCAATCCCCAATATAGACGAATTACTCGATAAACTTGGAAGATGCCAATACTTTTCTACTTTGGACCTAGCCAAAGGGTTTCACCAAATAAGAAACGATCCCAAAGATATAGAGAAGACCGCCTTCTCAACACCATCAGGGCATTATGAATTTTTACGCATGCCCTTCGGACTCAAAAACGCACCGGCAACATTCCAGTGCATGATGAACGAAGTATTGTCAGATTACATTGGCAAAATTTGTGTCGTTTACCTCGACGATATTTTAATATTCTCAACTTCTCTTAAAGAACACATAATTAACCTTTGTTTGATTTTCAGAAAACTACGACAGTATAATCTGAAAATTCAAATTAATAAGTGTAACTTTTTAAGAAAAGAAACACAATTTTTGGGGCATACCATTACCTCTAATGGCGTAAAGCCCAATGCAGATAAAATTGCTGCAATTCAAAAAATAGAAGTACCAAGGACTACTAAACAAATCAAAAGTTTCTTAGGACTGACAGGGTACTATAGAAAATTTATCAAGGATTATGCCAAGATTGCATTACCTTTGACCAAATGCCTAAAGAAAAATTCAAAAATCAACGTAAATGATGCAGAATACCTCAAAGCTTTTGAGGATCTTAAAGAATACTTAACGACAGAACCTATATTAGCATATCCGGATTTCAAAAAGAAATTCATTTTGACTACTGATGCTAGCAACCATGCCATCGGAGCTGTCCTATCCCAAGATAGTCATCCTGTTAGTTATATATCCCGGACACTAAATGAGCATGAGCGAAATTATTCCACAACAGAAAAAGAATTGCTAGCCATTGTATGGGCAATAAAGTATCTAAGACCATATCTTTACGGTAAAACATTCGATCTCAAGACAGATCACCAGCCACTGAAATGGCTACAAGTAAAAAATTTAGGAAAAGACATTTCTCCTCGCCTACAGCGATGGATTCTCCAATTAGGAGAATATGACTTTCAAATAGACTACCTAAAAGGAAAAAAACAATACTGTAGCCGATTTCCTTTCAAGAGAAATAAACTAAGCTAATGCCAACCACTCCATGATACCCACAATACATTCCCAAGCTGAACAAAGTAACGATCACTTTCCAATAAAAGACACTGCTGTGAATGCATATTCTCAACAAATCATACTCGTATCCGGCAACAAAATCAAAATTAAAACTTTGAAAGGTAAAACAAGAATTATTTTAGGAATAGAAATTTTAAACGGTAATAATTTCGAAAACTTAATAAAGACATACATAGAAAATAAACCTACAGGCATTTTTACAGATTTTAATGAATCACAATATAATATTCTGCAACAGAAACTCATAAATCTTTATGGAACTAGAATAAAGTTCTACAAATGCTCCTACTTATGCAAAGACATAATCACAGAAGAGGAAGCAGTAAAACAAATACGGCTCTATCATGAAAACGAAAATAACCACGCAGGTATTGAAGAAAATTGGCAAGGCTTACGAAAGAAAATATACTTCAAAAACCTTCGTCAATTAATAACTGAAATAATTAATTCCTGTAATATTTGTAGCATGTATAAATATGACAGACATCCTATAAAAGATAAATTTCATATTACTGAAACCCCAAAAGATATACGAGAGATTATGTCCATGGACATATATGAAACAGCTAAAACAAAATTTCTTACATATATTGACAGATTTAGCAAATTCGTAGAATTTAGATACCTCCCTAACGTTTCGCATATTACTCTAGAAGAGAATATAGCTGAACTAATCTCTCATCCAAAGAAACCTGAAAAACTTATCCTTGACAATGAATTTAATGCTCCTAGACTAATCTCCTTTCTAAGGGAACAAAATATCAATTTCCATTTTACAAAAGTAAATTCACATACAGGGAACTCGGACATCGAGTCATTCCACAGAGCACTAAAACAAAAAATCCGAATACTTACCCAAGGAAAAACTAATCCCACTACTAATGAAATAAGAAAAACTGTAGCGAAAGCTACCAGACTGTACAATACCTCTATACATAGTGTTACTAAAGATACACCATATAATATACGCTACGGTCAATGCAATAAGACAAAAATTCGCGAACTCATCATTGAGAACAAAGAACGCATCATATCTAAAATAAACAAAGATCGCGAAAGTTATCTTGAAAATAGAAGCCAAGCATTCATTCGAAACCCAAGAGCTGATCGAAACAAACTGGAACCAGTATTCAGATACGGTCCAACCGAGGAACAGCATAGTCGCAATATACAACGTGCAAGAAAAACTCGTCATAATTTTGAAAATAAAAACAATCTGAAATACACGAATAAAACTCGAAGTGAATACGCAAAAATTAGACATTTGCGGTCCATAAGAACAACTAGTGAAAAAGACGACCCCTGTACATCCAAATTCGCGTTACAAAAATATAAGCTTAGGAAGTGACAATGCAAATATTTGTGATTTTCATACTAATAAAATTTACGTTCAGTAGTACAATAAATATCGAAAATATAGATACCGAAAATGGTTATACGATAATAAAACACGGTTACAATAATATAGTTCACATAATAAATACCACTGATATAGAAGCACTCATTGACAAATTAGAAAGAATAGTGATAAAGACAAATCAAGTGAAAACTAAATTCATTCCCCTTGATATTTTTCAAAGATTAGATGACCTTAGAACAGAATTAAAGACAATAACACAATATAAGAAAACCAGACACCATATAAACAAAAGAGGACTATTCAATTTTGGAGGAAATATTCTTCAGTTTATTTTTGGAACCATGGATGAAGAAGATAGGTTAGTTATAGAAAAAAAAAATTAAGAAACTTAGTGACGCAACCGAAATGTTGATAGACAATAATAATAAGCAAGTGAAAATTAATCTACAACTACAAACAAGTATACAGCAAATTTATAATCGATTACCCGTAAATGCATGGGAATCACCAACAAATAACGTAGCTAAAGATCTTATAATTCTACAAATAGAAAATAGACTCGAACACATAGACAGTATAATTGAAACTATTCAGAACAATCTTCTTAGCAGCAGATTAGGTATTTTAGTTAACAACATACTTACAGTTAAAGAAATTGAAGAAAATGAAATAGGTTTTAATAAGCTTAAACAGATTAAAGTTAGCACTGCTACTTACGGAAAAAATCAAATAGGTTTTATCATACAAATTCCAAAAAACACTCTCCCTTTCCATCAAGCCTTAATCCTACCAATTCCCAATTCAAAAAAAGAAGAAATTAAATTTGAACCTACTGAATTACTGATCAAGTCTAAAATGTATTATGAAGAAGGAAAAAATGAAATAAAACACTTAAGAGAATTTAACATGTGTAAGCCTTGTAGCAAAGTAAGAAATGTAAACAAAAATTTAGTAACAGAAATAAAGGAAGGAATAATTTTAATCAAAAATGCTAATTTAACACTACAGAGTACTTGTGATGAAAGATATAAGTTAAAAATTAAAAATCACGTATTAATAAAATTCGAAAATTGTGAAATCTCTGTTCTTAACATAAGCTATAAAAACTATGTAAACTTTAGATATCAACCAATAAATTTAGATGTAAAAATATCAAATATAAGTATGGATGATATTAACTTGGACATTGATAATATAGATGTCATCTCAAAAGATGTAGATACTCATAAAGTTCTTAATTACACAAATTTTAGTTTTACAACCATATTTGTAATAGCCTTAGTTAGTATACTTTCCTACAAAACATATAATTTCGTCAGGAGGCGAAAAACTAGAGGAAGAGGAGTTATGTTAAATCAGCAGTTCACAAAGGAAGACCAACATTCAACAATAAACATCAGCATCATTGATGACAACGCAACAAAGAAGTCACCCAACGAAAATAAACAAAACTCCACACAAGAAGATGATGACATCAGCAACATTGTAGACAACCAAGCCATAAACATCAGCATCATTGATGACAACGCAACAAAGAAGTCACCCAACAAAAATAAACAAAACTCCACACAAGAAGATGATGACATCAGCAACATTGTAGACAACCAACCCAAGCGACCAGTCGAAGCCACCATCTACAAGCAGATCTAATCGAGATTTCAAACTAGACAGACGTCTTTCAATACGTCTTACAAAAACTTCTGATGAATAAAGAAAGCTTTTAAATATTAGTTGTTTCTTTTTATTTTTTAATGAATATAAATATTCATACTTATTTCGCGCAATTTAATGCTTGACAATTTAATGTCTCTGTCCCTTCCGTTTTCTTCTCACAATTCAATGCGAGACACGTCTCTCTTCTTTTTTCTCGCAATTAAATGCACTGTTCGGAAATACCAATTAAATGGCATCTGCACGCTTTATGATTTATCTATTTTCCCCAAAGTTATATTGACTGTAATACTAACTTATTTATATATATATATTTATATCATAAATTTACCTCGTCGCCAATGTAATGACCCGTGGTCTATCCAAATCTAATTAGACACTTAACTCAATAGTTCAAAACAATTATTTATTTCATATACTTTTATTCACATTTCTGACACAATAACCCAAACGTGTTGCTACCTTCCCGGTCACTCTGCGACTGCTCCAGCAAGTGTGTACATGCCAAGTGCCTGTGACAAGTGTCCGTGTGTGTGTGTTTCAAGTGTGTGCATAATCAGTGTGTGTACCTGCAGCCGGCTGGTCATCATTCGGAGTTTACCGATCTTCACAATCAATATTATACATCTTTCAATTTTTGTTCCATAAAACTGATTAAAATGGGTTTAAAACTCCAAAACAAAACTTTTGTTTATATTTATTTTACACCAAATTATACTGCATCCAAAATAATGTTCATTACAGTGTTTTATAAAAAATGTTTTTTTTCGGGTTAAATTGCTAATGAAATTTGATTGTCGACCACTTCTTATAAAGCTGAAGAGGTCTTTCTAAAGAATAAATACAACATTACATTAACACTACCTATAATCAGAAATACGCGTTAATTTGTAAATCTAAACTATTCAAAATCATCAAAATTATACATTTTTCCTTTTTGTTCCATAAAACTAATTAAAATGGGTTTACAACTCCAAAACAAATTTGTTTTTCATATATATTTTACACCAAATTATACTGCATCCAAAATAATGTTCATAAAGGCGTTTTAAAAAAAATGTTTTCGGGTTAAATTTGAGAGTTTTTTAATTATTTCGGACGTCTGACGTTATTTGCGAATCTAATTCCTCGGTAATGCTTCGACCGATTTCAATGTTCGACCATGTATTATGAAGCTGAAGAATTCTTGAAAACGGAAAAATTATACAACATAACATTAAAAGTACATACAATCAGAAATACGCATGATTTTGTAAATCTGAACTATCAAAAATCATCAAAATCATACATCTTTCCGTTTTTGTTCCATAAGACTGATTAAAATGGGTTTACTACTCCAAAAACAATATTTTCTTCATATTTGTTTTACACTAAATAATACTCTATCAAAAATTATATTCATAAAAGCGTTTTCAAAATAACGTGTTTCCTCGGGTTAAATTTTAGAGTTTTTTTTAAATATTTCGGACGGTCTTGTTAACGAAAAAATACAAAATTACATTAAAACTACATACAATCAGAAAAACGCGTCATTTTGTAACTCTGAACTATCCGAAATCATCATAATAACACATCCTTCCTTTTTGTTCCATAAAATTAATTACAATGGGTTTACAACTCCAAAACAAAATTTTTCTTCATATTTGTTTTACACTAAATAATACTGGTAAAATTTTAGAGCTTTTTTTATATGTTTCGGACGTCTAACGTTACTTGCGAATCGAACTCCCTGCTTATGCTTCGACCCATTTTGATGGTCGACCACTTCTGATAAAGCTGAAGAAGTATTTTTAACGAAAAAAATACAACATTACATTAAAACTACAAAAAATCTGCAACACGCGTAATTTTGTAAATCTGAACTATCCAAAATCATCAAAATTACACATCTTTCCATTTTTATTCCATTAAATTGTTGAAATGGGTTTACAACTCCAAAACAAAATATTTCTTCATATTTATTTTATAGCAAATAATACTGCATCAAAAATTATGTTCATAAATGCGTTTTGTAGCATTAGTATTTTATGTCATATGAATTTGTATTATTTTTAATCAACTTGTAACATTTGAATTTATTTTATTTTATTTTCATATCCACTGAATTATTTTGCTCACTTTTTTTTTTCCTAATGTATATAAAAAGTTCTTTTGAAATGCACTGTGTTGCGTGTAATACTATACATAAAAAGCTCATTTGAAATGTATTCTAAATTAAGCTCTTGAAAAGCACTTTATTGCCCATAAAATTATAGTAAAAGATCTGTTGCCTATAATTTATGTAAAAGTTAAAAAGTATAATAAATATTTTAAAAGGGCATGTCCCGATCATGTCAAAGTCAGTCGCTTAGAACATAGATAAAGGAAGTAAAGAGATACCAAACTTCTACCTCGCTCACCCTGAATCCCCGCAAGAGTTAGCTGTTTTTTTTGTAATCCACCACCAATGCACTCCTGTCTGTGAATACATGTATTTCCGAGTAAAAGAATTCAGCAGACGAGAAATTTTGGGTTTTGATTTCAGTAACAGCTGTTTAGCAGCGTGGTAGATTTATTTTTTTATGACATTTCAGTGGACATTCGTTTATTTTTTTGCGTTTGTTGTTTTTGCGTGCGTGGAAACATGTTCGCACTTTGTCCGGTCGCACTTCACAAATTAACTTTATGTAAACTTTTGGGCGCACTTTTTTATTTTATTAAGCACTTCAATTTTACACAAACAAACGAAAATAGTAAAAAAAATTTAATCAAACCAAAAATTTAAATGACAGCTTAAAATTGTATGTTTTGGTGAATACAAACATATGTTTTTGAATGTATTCAGTAAAGTAAATGTTTGTTTTGTAAATTATATGAATTGAATGTATTCAACTCATCCTTAAGGACAAAAACAAACTATTTAAGTGTAATAATTTATTTTTAAACAATATGATTTCCCAGAGGATGTATTAATTTAATAATTCTCAACGAGTTTTCGTATTCGATTCCTACTTCGGAGTGATCTGGTGTTGCGTTATTCGATAAGCAAGATTCTGAAGATAGTATATTTCCAGCTCAGAGTTATTATAAGTAGGATAAATTCTTATTTTTATAAATGATATAAATGGGGTTTGAAGTATCGACTTTTATTATGTCTCTGTTGATCAGAAAAAGTTGAGTTTCATATTTAATGGTGACGAATTCGCCCATTTCATGTTTTTGATGAACTGTTTTTTTTTTGCTGATAAATTTATTTCTTTGCAAAAAATAAATATTCCACTTACCAACAGCCGTATTAATTAAAGCAAATTAAATGTGAACTATCTTTAATCAATGGATTTAACGAGAAAACTTATAAGGCCGTATGTCAATTGCGTTAAAAAGAGGGTTACATTTTATCCTCTTTTTTTGTTTAATTTTTGACTTTTCTGCACCATACTAATGTCAAAAATTATTCACTGGTTAAAATTTAACGCAATTGACACACGGAACAAAGATTTCCGCGTTACTTTGTTCATGTTAAACATATTCAACATACAGCGAAACGGATATTATTCAGAGCTTAAACGCAATATTGAAAACCTTAAATAGTTAAAACACGTGTTTTCTGGTTGGTAGGTATAAAACATATGGTATAAACAATATGCTACGTTTCAATATAAATTACATTTTGATCTTATTTTCAACAGAAGCAAATGTAATTATAACATATTTGAACCCATTTTTTTTAATATCCAATTAGCCACTGAATAAATTTTAGCGAGCTGTTGAGCAGGTTAAAATAAAACAAATATAAGTTTATTAACGTTGTTAACCATAAAATAAACTTAATTACCGAAGCAGGTGAATTGAATTGTGACTTCTTCTGCACATGAAAATGCATACTATATTGCACATATAGAATAAAAATAACATAAACAACAACGGAATATGGAATATATGTACTTAGTAAGATATTTGTCACTAAACATCAATTAGCTATTAACAAAATTCTTAATTCATAATAAGCTTTTAATCAAAAGATTAGATAATAATTGTTAATTTTTTTATTAATACGGCTGCAACAGTTGTGTCACAGTCTGTATTCCTGTTATTTTTTGGCATAACTAAGCAAAGTATGTATATCTTGTAAAATATCCTAGTTCCAATAATTTTCGTAGTAAGATTTATGCTTGGATAGAAGTGAAAAATGTGTTTTAGTATAAACCCATAAACCCGCAATATAAATCAAATGGCTAAACCTCTGATCGAACTTCAATATTTATTCCTCCATTTACGATATTCTCGATTCGAACTTATGTCAATATGTACTTTTTTAAATGAAAAAAAAAACAACAAAAATGTTTCCTCATTAAGAATATCTTGCGTTTCTATGAAGGTCTGCTACAGCCAGATATACGTAATAAAACTTATATCGTTTGTCCACACATTGTGTTAATTGCATATAGGTAAATGTAATAAAAGATAATGTATCAAAATATCACAGAACGAGTTAGACAGATAAATAGGACAATTAGAACAATTTATCGCTAACATGTGGACTTAGTTACATATGCAGTAACAACACACATACAAAATTAATGGAAGTATTAATGAATTCAACGCACACGAAAAATTAGAATTCTATTTTATTGTTCTCAGTAGGTATAAATAAATAAATATATTTTCAATATTTGATTAAATTGATTATTCAAAACTGAACGCGATGCTTATTTCTTAACTTTTTCTTGGATGCGCTCATTGGTGGTGGCATTGCTACAGCTGTTTTAACTCCGATGTAAATTTTCACCCCTTTCTGTGATGGTTGTGGGTGAGGTCGGCGAGGTAACGGGGGAAAATCGAAAATTTTTGAGCAAAAAATGTGGGGAAAAACTTATCTCACGCATACTTGTTTAAAAATGTGTAAGATACGTAATTATGGGTGAATTTAGCTTGTAGGCAAACTGAGAAGATAGGTATCTCTTTACTTCCCTTATCTCTGGCTTAGAAGTTACTCTAAGACTATTTTGTCTGAGAACTTTGCGTTGAAATTTTTATTTTTGCGACATAGTCATTGGCTTTTACCATTGGCGTGTCAAAGAATTTAAGAAATAAGACAAGTGACTAGTTTATGCGTTTTTTTGAATAAACCCTTCTAATTATATAAGGATCACCCTCATTTTTTTATTTCACAAAGAATCATCCCACTACATTTGGCGCTCAACTCGTAGCCCTTATATATGACTGAGGAATTTATTCGGAGAAGCGAACGAATAGCACAGCAAAAAGTAAGGATGGCAAATTTCTCCGAGGACCAGTTTTCGCAACTCATTTCGGCATTAGCAACAACGCGGAATGGATCCTTCACCACATGCACCGCACGTTTCCGTGGAGAGAGAGATGCCACAAAACTCGAGGAATTTATCGCAGCAGTGACGACATTTAAAGAGCTGGAAAATATTAGCGATGTGGATACTATCAAAGCTATGCCCATGCTTCTGGAGGATTATGCCGCGTCATGGTGGATTGGGGTGAAATCCAACGTGAAGAAATTTGATGAATTGGTTAAACTCTTGCGAACAGTTTTTTCACCACCTAAGCCGGCCTGGCGCATGTTTCTGGAAATAATGGACGTCAAACAGCAACCCAATGAACCGATCGATAGTTTTATCTGAAAGAAACGCGTCTTGTTTTCAAAAATAACAGACGAAATCAAGGAAAGAATGCAATTAAATATGATATATGGCCTATTACACCAGAGAATTTGAGAACGTGTCTATAGACGAAGTCGATTCTTATGGAAAACTTCTTCAGAAGGGAAGGGAAGCGGAGCTAGGAATAGCAGAATCCTTGAAGCCAGTAGTTGCAGACCAAAAAAAGAAAAACCCAAAAAATGATAACTTTGAAAAGCGATGCAATTTTTGCCGAAGAAGGGGACACACTGCAGAGCAGTGTTTTAAGAAAAAAAATATGCAGGAGAATACCGCATGGCAAAATACACGACCTGCTCTTGCATGCTACGGATGTGGAGCCCCTGGTACTACACGGGCAAATTGCACACTTTGTTCCAATGCAAACAAGGAAAGTCCGAAATACCTAGACTTTAACCTGATCTCAACAACAATAATTGGGAAAAGTGTTCCAACAGTGCGTATTAAAATGTTTGATTTACTCGGCGAAGCTTTGTTTGATACGGCCGCAAGAACAAGCGTGGCAAGTGCTAATTTGAAAAAATTGCTTACAAATAAAAGATGTGTGATGCAGAAAGTGAAAGCAGATGTTATCCTAGCAGATGGAACAACAACCAACCAAATGGTCCTATCCACAATCTGCGACATTGAGATTGGTGGTAGAAAGAAGAAAATCCGATTCATATCACTTCCTAATGCTACCAAAAATCGCACATTGATTGGATCAGATTTTTCGCAACAAGTAGGCATTGTTTTAAATATGGGACAAAACTATTGGTATTTCGAAGACGAACCTGGAACCAAATTCAATTTTGAGAAGTCCTTGCCTCTGGACTTAAGCAGTATGCAGTTGGTATGTGAGGAAATCCAAAATGTAGTCCAACCGAAGCCACAAACATCAAAGTGCACGGAAAAGAAAAGGCGAATTGAAGAATCACCCGACATTCTTTAAGAGGTATCAAATTTTTCATATTGGTTGAAACAACACGAAAAACTCAGCCCTATCGCATCTACACCTAAACATGATGATGTTGAATATTATGGACCCAGCTCCAGCACCAGTACGAATAATGATTACTCTCCCCACTCGATTCAAGCCATATTTAAGGATGCCACATTTCAAAGGCTAATCGACAAATTTCGTTCAGGTCTTGGAAACATTCTTGTGGTGGCTTACTTGGACGATATAATTATATGTTCTCCAACGTTTAAACAACATCTTACCGATCTCGAGAAAGTTTTAGAAAGACTCAGAGAGTTTAAACTACATGTGAACAAGGATAAGTGTCGATTTTGTTGTAAAGAGGTCAAATATTTAGGCCATATCCTAAATCTCAAAGGCATAAGCACGGATCCAGAAAATATCGGAGCGATACAAAATCGGCCAGAACTACGGAACGTTAAACAGGTTTTATCTTTCCTTCAAACCTGTTCTTGGTATAGGCGATTTATGCCCGACTTTGCAAACATTTCAAAGCCATTGAGTCAACTAACGAAGAAAAAAGTTCCTTGGTCGTGGACGGCGGAACAGCAAAGTGCGTTTAAGAAACTAAAAGAGTTATTAACGACAGCTCCAGTTCTTAAGCAGGCAGAACCCAATATGCCTTTTTTGTTAAAAACTGACGCGAGCAAGTATGCACTCGGAGCGGTTTTACTCCAGGGGGAGGGATCAGAAGAACACCCCATAGAATATGCTAGTAGGTTGTTAACAGATGCTGAACGCAACTATTCCACAACCGAGAGAGAAGCTCTAGCGATTGTTTGGGCAACCATAAAGTTTCGTGGTTATATCGAAGGCTCGGAAGTAATCCTGATAACAGACCATCAACCCCTAAAATGGCTTATGACCTTAAAATCACCAACAGGAAGGTTAGCCAGATGGGCTCTTCAACTTCAACCCTTTAACCTGCAGATTGGATATAAACCCGGACGAACCAATGTAATTGCGGACGCACTATCCAGGCCACCATGTGCAGAAGAACATTCTGAAAACTGTGAAATTTGTTCATTCCAAGTTGACCTACCACGAAAAGGATCAAAAGAGTTACGCGAATCCCAACTACAAGATCCGACTCTTAAAACAAAAATTGATTCACCTGAAAAATCGGACGAAGATTTCATCAGATGGACAAAACGAGGATATCTGGTGTTCTTTATCGCTATGATGGCAGTGACTCAGAAAATGATGATGTCCAACTAGTCATCCCAAAGGATGAACGTCCGTATATTTTAAAAACATACCACGATGACCCTACTGCCGGACACTATGGAATAAAACGAACGATAGCCAGAATCGCCCGCAGATACTTTTGGACGGGTATGCGAGCAGATATAGCGAATTATGTTAAAAACTGTATCGAGTGTCAACGATATAAGATAACCAATCTGAAACCCGCAGGACTTCTGCAAACAGTGCCAAGCAGTAAACGATTTGAAATGATAGCCATAGACTTGTTTGGACCACTACCAATCTCACCTGATGGATACCAGTGGATTTTCATTATAGAAGATTTGGCCACTTTTTAAACTGAAGGAAGCCACGGCCGAAGCTTGTGCAATGACCTTATTAGATGAAGTTTTTCTTCGCTTCGGACTCCCCAGGCGTATTATCAGCGACAACGGCGTACAGTTTATATCCGCTGTTATGCAGAAAGTGTCTTTTTGTCTCGATATCCAACAGACATATACACCAGTTTATCATCCGGAAGCTAACCCCGTTGAAAGAAAAAACTGAGACCTCAAAACGCAGCTAGCAATACTCGTGGAGAACGACCATACGTCATGGTCACAAAAATTGGCAGCAATAAGATTCTCTATGAACACCGCATTATGCCAGAGTACCGGTTACTCGGCAGCTTTCCTGACCTTTGGCAGAGAACTAGAGAACTTCGCACACTAGACGACGTCAAACACGATGTTAAATCGATTGCCGAAGCTGAAAATTTTGTTCCGAAAATTACTCCATATCTCAAAACGCTGGCCGAGATATTTAAAGATGCCATGGAAGCAGAAACTAAACAACAAGACCAAAATAAGAGGTATGTAGAAAAACGAAGAAGACCCCTTTAGATGTTAATAGCAGAGTGATGATCACAACCCACATCCTGAGCAACTCTTCAAAAAAGATTACGTCGAAATTCGTACCTAAGAGAGATGGCCCCTATATAATTATCAGGAAGTTAGGATCCAGCAGCTATGAAGTAGCCAGTGAGGACTCTCCTAATATTGCACTTGGCGTGTATCATTCATCAGCACTCACCCCGTATAAAGGCGAACAAAATACTAAACCAATGATGACTCTTAGACGAAGAGGATGACCAAAGAAGACAGCCTAATCATTGACACAACATCGAGGCGATTGTAGTGTCAAAGGGGGAGATTATAGCATTAGTATTTTATGTCATATGAATTATTTTTTATCAACTTGTAACATTTGAATTTATTTTATTTTATTTTTATATCCACTGAATTATTTTGCTCACTGTATTTTTTCCTAATGTATATAAAAAGCTCTTTTGAAATGCACTGTGTTGCGTGAAATACTATACATAAAAAGCTCATTTGAAATGTATTCTAAATTAAGCTCTTGAAAAGCACTTTATTGCCCATAAAATTATAGTAAAAGATCTGTTGCCTATAATTTATGTAAAAGTTCCAAAGTAAATATTATAAAAGGGCAAGTCCCGATCATGTAAAAGCCAGTCGCTTAGAAGTTACTCTAAGGCTATTTCCTCTGAGAACTTTGCGTTGAAATTTTTATTTTTGCGACATAGTCATTGGCTTTTACCATTGGCGTGTCAAGGAATTTAAAAAATAAGACAAGTGACTAGTTTGCGCGTTTTTTTGAATAAACCCTTCTAATTATATAAGGATCACCCGCATTTTTTTATTAAACAAGGAATCAACCCACTACAGTTTTTAAAAAAACAAGTTTTTTGGTTTAAATTTTAGAGTTTTTTTTAAATATTTCGCACATATTGCGAATCGAATTCCCAGCTAATGCTTCGACCGATTTTGATGGTAGACCACTTCTTATAGATAGATAGATTGATTTTATTTCGTTAAATATACATTTGGTTTGTTATCGCACATTTTACAGAGATTTGATAAGATATATCTTTCTACTGAAACATTATTTATTCAATTGAAAATATAAAGGAGACAAAAATAGATAGTTTGGAGGAAACACGAAAAAAAAACCTCCAATTTAAATACAAAAAAAAAAAAAAAAAAATAAATAAATAAACAAATAAGAAAATAAACAAATAAACAATAAACAAATAAACAAATAAACAAATTAACAGATAAACAAATAAATAAATTACAAAAAAAAATAGATAAAAAAAAATAAAAAATAAATAAATAAATAAATAAATAAATAAATAAATAAATAAATAAATAAATAAATAAATAAATAAATAAATAAATAAATAAATAAATAAATAAATAAATAAATAAATAAATAAATAAATAAATAAATAAATAAATAAATAAATAAATAAATAAATAAATAAATAAATACATAAATAAGTAAATAACTAAATAAATAACTAAACAAAAAAAAAAAAAAAAAAACAAATAAATAAATAGAAAATTTCAAAATAAATCAACAAATAAATCAACAAAAATCAGTCAAGTGGTATCACATATTTTGGTTTTGTTTTAATTCCAGAAGGGAATAAATATTTCACTCAAAGAGTAAATATATAAACAAGACATTAAGATAAAAAAAAAACTTCTTATAAAGCTGAAGAGGTATAGTTAAAAAAATAAAATACAACATTACATTTAAGCTACATACAATCAGAATCCAAAACAAAATTTTTCTTCATATTTATTTTACACTTAATAATACTGCATCAAAAATAATGTTCATAAAAGCGTTTTCAAAATAACATGTTTTTTCGGGTTAAATTTTAGAGCTTTTTTTAATTTTTCGGACGTCTAGCGTGACTGGCGAATCGAATTCCCAGCTAATGGTTCTACCAATTTTTATGGTCGACCACATGTTATAAGGCTGAAGAGGTCTTGTTAACGAAAAAAAAAAAATACAACGTTACATTAAAACTACATATAAAAAGAAAACCGCGTCATTTTGTAATTCTGAACTATCCAAAAGCATCAATATTATACATCTTTCCTTTTTGATCCATAAAATTAATTAAAATGGGTTTACAACTCCAAAACAAAATTTTCTTCATATTTATTTTACACTAAATAATACTGCATCAAAAAATATGTTCATAAAAGCGTTTTCAAAATAACATGTTTTTACGGGTTTAATTTTAGAGTTTTTTTTTTTAAATATTTCGGACGTCTAGCGTGACTTGCGAATCGAACTCCCAGCTAATGCGTCGACCAGCTAATGCTTCAACCGATTTTAATGGTCGACCAAGTATTATAAAGCTGAAGAGATCTAGTTAATGAAAATAAAAATACAACATTACATTAAAACTGCATACAATCAGAAATACGCGTCATTTTGTAAATCTGAACTATCCAAAATCATCAATGTAATGACCCTTGGTCTATCCAATTCTTATTAGACACTTAACTCAATAGTTCAAAACAATTATTTATTTCATATACTTTTATTCACATTTCTGACACAATAACCCAAACGTGTTGCTACCTTCCCGGTCACTCTGCGACTGCTCCAGCAAGTGTGTACATGTCAAGTGCCTGTGACAAGTGTCCGTGTGTGTGTGTTTCAAGTGTGTGCATGATGATGTGTGTGTACCTGCAGCTGGCTGGTCATCATTCGGTGTTACCGATCTCCACATCCCTCCCATATTTTTAAGCTTCAGCTTCAACTGTGGACCGCTTGCTTCGCCTAGTGATGTTCCCTGATGTTGTGGGAGATTAATATCTGTGTCATCGACTATCGCTGGAAGAGCAGTACCTTCGCCTGGAAAGCTAGAGGAATTCAGAATAGGTTTAGTAGTTAAAATTTGATCTGATCCCGGAGAAACCGGTATTCTTTTAAGATGAGAAATGTTTCTCCTAAATACTTTGCCGTCTCCATTTCCTCGAACTACTACATCGCTCCCTTTTCGCTCAATTACTTCGAACACTTGTGGGTCATAAGCAGGTGTTAGTTTATTCGCGAAGATGACATTTCGAAGGACCACTTTTTCTCCCACCCCTATCTCAGAGACCTTGGCTCTTCGATTTCTGTCTGCTCTCTCTTTCCCCTTCTGCTTGTTCATAAGGTCCAAATCTCGTGCTTCAGAGTCTAAAATATCTTCGTTGATGTCCTGGATCGAAGGTATTTTGTCTCGGATGGTGCGATTAAACAACAGCTCTGACTGAGTCTTCCGGTTGTCCCGTGCGGAGTAACGTTGTACATTAGAATAAACTTTTGGATCTCTTTTTTGTAGTCGGTTCCTTTCGAGTTTGCTATTTGTAGCCGCTTTAATATCGAACCATTCATGTTTTCTACCTCCCCATTAACTTGTGGCCAATAGGGTGGTGACGTCATAAGCTGAACATCATTGTTTGCACAATATTGCTTAAACTCCTCGCTCACAAACTGACGTCCGTTGTCGGCTGATATCGATTTCGGATATCCTAACCTTGAAAACATTTCCTCCAAACTCTCAATGATGACGCTTGACGTTATCCTTTTAAGGAACTTCACTTCATGATACCTCGAATAATAATCGATGACTACGAAAATGTGCTCATGGTTCGGTAATGGTCCCATCAAATCTATTGCCAAACATAGCCATGGTCCATCGTGGAATTCGCGTCGGTTCATCGGGGTTGGTTGTACTGGTCTTGATACCAGTAAACAATCACTGCAATTCTTCACAAATTTTTCGACGTCTCTGTCAATGAACGGCCAACATACTTTCGAACGAACCCTACGTTTCATTACTGTCTCACCGGGGTGTCCCTCATGTGCCAGATCTAAAACTCTTGACCTCAAGGGATTAGGTATAACGATTTTCGTTCCACGTAGCAGAATGTTCCCCAATGTACACAATTCAAGGCGGAATGGAAAAAATCGACTGCTGTTACTCGAATTCCAGGAAATATTTTTCACATTATCCACTGCCTCCATCAATTCCGCATCTGATTCATCAGCATTCTCTACTACTTCAGCTATGGTCAGTGCTTTTGTTATAGCTCTTTTGATTATTGCGCAAATGTTCCGCTCACATTGTTCGTCAAAAGTCTCAGGATATTCCCCTCTACATAATCTCGAAAACGAATCTGCAATGTTGAATTTCCCAGGTTGATATACGACCTTAAATTTAAAGGACTGCAACCTCAAGACCCATCGTTCGATGCGGGCTGGAGGCCTCGACGTTGGCTTTAAAATTGTCTCGAACGGTTTATGGTCTGTGACCAATTCGAATTCTATACCAGCCAAGTAATAACAAAACCGTTCCACCGACCAAACCAACGCAAGGCTCTCCTTTTCTGTTTGTGAATATCTCCTTAAAGTCGGTATTCTTGCCAACTGCCCTTTTAATTTATGAAAAGAATCGTTCTGACTCTGCCCCCACTCGAATTTCACATCATCTTTGTCAGTTTCCGTAGCGGTTCTGTTATATCCCCGAGGTCAGGGATAAATTTACCAAGGTATGTCACTAGGCCTAGGAAACTCCTTATCTCTTCTTTGCTGGATTGTGGTCGGAATTCTAGGACATTCTTAACCTTCTCAGGATCTGGATTTATCCCGTCTGTGGACAAAATATGTCCCAAGAACTTCATGTTCTTAACTTTCCAGACACACTTATCCTCGTTTAACACCTTATTATACTCTTTGAAGACTTCCAACACAGCCTTAAGGTTAGCGTCATGTTCATCCTCAGTTGGACCAAAAACTACAATGTCGTCTATAAAATTTAAGGCATTCTTACACCCAGCCAAGATACTTTTCATCTGCCTCTGAAAAATCTTTGGGGCCGAATTAACTCCAAATAACAATAGTTTGTATCTGAATATTCCTTTCGACGTGATAAATGTTGTTATTTCGCGACTTCGTTCGTCCAATTCAAACTGGTGGTAAGCGCTTTCCTAATCTTACCTCGAAAACCATTTTGCACCCTTTAGTCTGGTCATAAACGAGTCAAAAGTTGGCAGTGGGTAATTTTCTCTTAATATAGCGAGGTTAGCCCGCCTCATGTCAATACATAACCTTATGTCCCCGGTTTCTTTAAAAATGATTACAATTGGAGATATCCAGGGACTCGGTCCCGAGACCCGTTCTATAATATCCCGAGCAACTGCCTCCGTCAATTTAGCCTCTACCTTTTCTTCTAGAGCAGCTGGAACCCTTCGCAACGGCTGTTGAACCGGCTTCACTGACTCATTGATCAATTTAATGGCAGTATCACGCCCCAAAAGCGATTGTCTTCCGTTCTCAATTACATAGAACGAAGAAATCAAATCAGTGTTCCTATCGACCCCTATTGTCGCTTCAAAAACCGTTTTTACCTTAAGCAAGTCATTTCCGGCATAAGCTCGAAATTGGTTTTCCGATTTCGTCCGAAGATTCCATATGGCAGCCCTATCCCTACAAAGGTGCTCCCAATCCTTCTCGCTAAGAAGGTTATGACGAGACCCTGAATCTATCAGCATCGGAACTATACGACCTCCGATAAAGCAATTAATTATCTCCCCCATTTCACCTGCAAGATCTTCCCCTTCAGATATTTTGAAGCAGTTGTGTTCCTGAAATCTGTCAAACTTATCAACAGTATTGTCATCACTCTTTTCTTCGCCCACAAAACGAACCTTTGAAGTCTGGATCCTGCGATGTTTTGCATCTGTGTTATCAAAGTCGGTTTGTTTGCGTTTATTGGCCTTAGTTTTGCATTTTAACGCAAAATGTCCTATAAAATTGCACTTGTTGCATTTAGCGTTTTTAGCAGGGCAAACTTGCCTACTTGCCAAATGCTTGCGAGACCCACATCTGCTGCATTCTCCTGTGAACTTATTTTCACCATTGGAAACAACACGGTTGATGCTCATGGAAGTAGTGGGCAGCATCATGGCCTCCGACTCGTTGTTTATCTCTTCATATACATGACACATTCCAATGATCTCTGCTAATGTATACTCTTTTTCTAATAGACGTTTTTTTAGGTCTCTAGGTGCCCACGCATCTATCAGTTTGTCCTTTATGTTTATTTCCAAAATTTGCTCCTTTGTTTCTCTAAATTGGCACTTCGCTGCCTGATTTCGCAATTTCAAAACAAATTTATTCAATCCCTCTCCTTGGCCAGGTTTCAGCGAGCGAAATAAATGCCTCTCAAACGTGGAGTTTCTTGTAGGAGAGAAATAACTATTCAGCTTGCCCACGAGGACCGTAAAGACATCGGTGTGCGCTTCTACATCCTGTGGTTGACATAGTGCCCCTGGAATGTTATAGATTACCTCCTGAAGTTGCGTACCACCCAAGTGTAATAATTTGTTCTTCTTCTTTGTTGGATCAGTGATCTCTTCTGCTTCCAGATATAGAGTAAATGCCCGGAGCCACTTTTCCCACTCCGACCGAACCAAGGCTTTCTCGATAACCTCGCAGAGAAATGGTGCTATTCATGAGCCACCCATTTCAACACGCCTGTCCTGCAATACAATAATTACACATTTTTATTCGCAATTTAATGCCTGACCCCGTTTTCTTCTGGCATTTTAATGCGTGACAGGGCTTATTTTCCCTTTTCCTCTCGCGCAATTTAATGCTTGACAATTTAATGTCTCTGTCCCTTCCGTTTTCTTCTCACAATTCAATGCGAGACACGTCTCTCTTCTTTTTTCTCGCAATTAAATGCACTGTTCGGAAATACCAATTAAATGGCATCTGCACGCTTTATGATTTATCTATTTTCCCCAAAGTTATATTGACTGTAATACTTACTTATTTATATATATATTTATATCATAAATTTACCTCGTCGCCAATGTAATGACCCGTGGTCTATCCAAATCTAATTAGACACTTAACTCAATAGTTCAAAACAATTATTTATTTCATATACTTTTATTCACATTTCTGACACAATAACCCAAACGTGTTGCTACCTTCCCGGTCACTCTGCGACTGCTCCAGCAAGTGTGTTGTGTACATGCCAAGTGTCCGTGTGTGTGTGTTTCAAGTGTGTGCATAATCAGTGTGTGTACCTGCAGCCGGCTGGTCATCATTCGGAGTTACCGATCTCCACAATCAATATTATACATCTTTCAATTTTTGTTCCATAAAACTGATTAAAATGGGTTTAAAACTCCAAAACAAAACTTTTGTTTATATTTATTTTACACCAAATTATACTGCATCCAAAATAATGTTCATAAAAGTGTTTTCAAAATAACATATTTTTTCGGGTTAAATTTTAGAGTTTTTTTTTTTAAATATTTCGGACGTCTAGCGTGACTTTCGAATCGAACTCCCAGGTTATGCTTCGACCGATTTTGATGGCCGACCACTTCTTATAAAGCTGAAGAAGTCTAGTTAACGAAAAATACAAAATTACATAAAAGCTACATAGAATCATATATACGCGTCATTTTGTAAATCTGAACTATCCAAAATCAGCAGTGGTGGTTGAGGAATATGAATTTCCTGAAATAATTCTACTCAGTGAAACGCGAATTACTAAGGCTATTCAAATTTGTGAAATTACAATAAATGGATACGTCCCAATAATAACATATTCACAATCAAGACACACTGGAGGGACGATGATCTATATAAAAGATACAGTGCATTATAGTTTCTTAAGTGAATATTTTATCGATAAAGTTGTGTGGGTTACTGCAATAAATGTATTTTTGAATACGGAGAAACGGACTATTTCCGTAGTGTATAGATCTCCCAACAGTCCAGTCAATATGTTAATAGATGAATTAGAGCGATGGTGCGATGTTAACTTTAGAGATTCGAAAAATATTCTGCTCGTTGGAAACTTTAATATTAATTATTTAAAAAAACGATAGTTGCAAGAATAAAGCATTTAATTTTTTGAACGACAGACAATTAAAACATTTGGTCGAGGAACCCACCAGGATAACTGCAAATACAAGTTCTTTCATAGACTATTGTATATCAAATGTTGAAAATGGCAATAAGAGCTAGAATAGAAAAACGTTTTAAACTAACTGACCATGAAACTATATTAACTGATATTTTAGGAAATGGCATAACCAAAATTAACAAACAAATAATAAGACGACTAAAATACGATAAGAGAGTGTTTACTCAACATTGGATGAGTGAAAAAATACCACATCTAAATAGACTTAATAATATTATTAAAAATATGACTGTGGAGTGTGCAATTAATACAGTGCAAATAAATAAATGGTTTAATGAAAATCTACGGCAACTTAAGAAAATAAAAATTCAACTTTATCATAAAGCGTTACATTTAAAAAATACGGAAAATTGGGACAATTATGTGCAGTGTAGAAATAAGTATAAGACTTCTAAATATAAATACATTCAAAACGAACTTAGTGCTAGAGCTGGGGATCAAATTGGTCTTTGGAAAACATTGAAACGTTTCGTGCTAGGCCAAGAAAAAAGTGCAATAAAAGAAATTGTAGTAAACGGTGACCCCATACAAACAAAAATAATATAGCTAATTATTTGAATAACTTCTTTATAAATAGTATTGAGGACATAAACAAATCAATGCCATCTGTGATATATGATAGTCTAATAGAACCGGTTACGTGCAATTTTAAATTCCGTGTAATTGAGAGCAAGGCTGAACTGTGCAATATTTAAAAAAAGATGAACAATAAAAAAAGATATAAATGGGGTTAATATTGCAATATTTTTAAATAACTTAGATGTGTTTGGTGATCATTTAATAAATCTGTAAAATAGATCGCTGTCCGAAGGAGAATTCCTCCTCTGTTTAAAACAATCTGTGATAATACCAGTGCAAAAAGTTGCAAATGCTAAAACCCTGACAAACTACGTCCAATAAACATTCTACCATTGAATGTAGTAAAAAGTATTTGAAAAAGTGCTTTCTGAACAATTTGTTAATTACCTTGAAACAAATAATATATTGTGTGAACAGCAATCTGGCTTTAGATCTGGTAGATCCTGTTAAACTGCGCTCATGTGGATGATACACAAGTGGAAAAATATAATTGCCAAAAGAGAGAAAATTTGTGCAGTGTTTCTCGATTTTTAGAGAGCATTTGAGACAGTTGATCATGATATTCTATCAGACAACCTAAAAAGTTATGGTGTAAGAGACAATGAGCTTAAATGGTTTACGACATACCTTTCAAATAGACAACAATTTACGAAAATTGACAATGAAATATCAAGTGCGAAGTTTGTGGAGATAGGTGTTCCTCAGGGCTCAATCCTTGGAGTTGTGCTGTTCCTGTTATTTGTAAATGATATGTCTAGAGTCCTAAAATTTTGTAAGGTAATGCTTTTTGCTGATGATACACTTGTTTATGCCTGTGGTAATAATGTTCATGAAATAAAAAAAAAACTTGAAGAAGACCTTAGTAATTTAAATGTATGGTTAAATAGTAAAAAGATTAAGTTAAATGTCAATAAATCTAAATGTATGTTCCTAAATAGTAATGAAAATATCGAAATTAAAATTGACAATGAGACAAATAAAATATCTTGGTGCAATAATAGATCATAAGTTAGATTTTAAATGTCATGACAATTTCATTTGTTCGAAAATAAGTAAAAAGATTAATTTTTTGTTAAGAATAAGAAAAAAACTTAAGAGAAAATGTGCAACAACAGTATATAATACAATTATTCTACCTCACTTTGATTACTGCGCGTCCATTATATTTATGTTTAGTGAAACTGACAAAAGGAGATCACAAAAATTACAAAATCGTGCAATGAGAGCAATCTTAAAAGTTAATGTTTATACGCCAATAAATAACATGTTAAATTCATTAAATTTTTAAAGTGTGAAACAAAGGTTAGTCGTAATAAATTTAATATTTGTATATAAAAATAAAAACGATATGTTAACAGAGTACTTAAAAAGAAACCTGAACTACGTTTCAGACCGACACAGCTACATACTGAGGAACAGAAGAAATTTTGATAAACCAAGAGTCAATCTGTTTAGAACTAACTACCAAATATTCTACAAGGGACTTCATATATTTAATCAGCTACCACTATTTATAAGAGATCAAACAAATATAAAAACATTCAAAAAGTATTTAAACGTATATGTAAGACATGTATATAAATTAGTACCTATTCTAAGAGATGTTAAAAAGTTTTGCAAAAACTAATCAACTAATTAAATAAATAAAAAAAAAAAGCGTTTAAAAAAAAACATATTTTTTCGGGTTAAATTTTAGAGTTTTTTTTAAATGTTCATTGCGAATCGAACTCCATGCTTATTCATCGACCCATTTTTATGGTCGATCATTTCTGATAAAGCTGAAGAAGTCTTGTTAACGGAAATAAATACAACATTACATTAAAACTACAAAAAAATCAGAAATACGCGTAATTTTGTAAATCTGAACTATCCAAAATCATCAAAATAACACATCTTTCCATTTTTATTCCATAAAACTGATTGAAATGGGCTTACAACTCCAAAACAAAATATTTCTTCATATTTATTTCATACCAAATAATACTGCATCAAAAATTATGTTCATAAACGCGTTTTTAAAAAACATGTTTTTTCGGGTTAAATTTTAGAGCTTTTTTTTAATATTTCGCACATTTTGCGAATCGAATTCCCAGCTAATGCTTCGACCGATTTTGATATTAGACTTCCTATAAAGCTGAAAAGGTTTACTTAAAAAAATTAACTACAACATTACATTTAAACAACATACAATCAGAAATACGCATCATTTTGTAAATCTCAACTATCAAAAATCAAACATTTTTCCGTTTTTGTTCCATAAGACTGATTAAAATGGGTTTACAACTCCAAAAAAATATTTTCTTCATATTTGTTTTACACTAAATAATACTGCATCAAAGGTTATGTTCATGAAAATATATATCTTCCCTTTTTGACCCATAAAATTAATTAAAATTTGTTTAAAACTCCAAACAAATTTTTTGTTCATATTTGTTTAACACAAAATTATACTGCATCCAAAATAATGTTCATAAAAGCGTTTTAAAACAAACGTTTTTTTCGGGTTAAATTCCTAATGAAATTTGATTGTCGACCACTTCTTATAAAGCTGAAGAGGTATTTCTAAAGAAAAAAATACAACATTTCATTAACATAATCAGAAATACGCGTCATTTTGTAAATCTGAACTATCCAGGATCATCAAAATTATACATTTTTCCGTTTTGTTCCATAAAACTAATTAAACTGGGTTTACAACTCCAAAACAAAATTTTTCTTCATATTTATCTTACAGTTAGTAATACTGCATCCAAAATAAAGTTCATAAAAGCGTTTTAAAAAAAAAAAACATGTTTTTCGAGTTAAATTTTTAGAGTTTTTTAATTACTTCGAACGTCTGGCGTGATTTGCGAATCGAATTCCCAGCTAATGCTTATGCCGATTTTAATGGTCGACCATGTATTATGCAGCTGAAGAGTTCTTGAAAACGGAAAAATCATACAACATTACATTAAAAATAAATAGAGTCAGAAATACTAATAAATATCCAAAATCATCAAAATTATACATCTTTCCTTTATGTAACATAAAACTTATTAAAATGGGTTTGCAACTCCATTACAAAAATGTTCATCATATTTTTTTTACACTCAATTATACTGCATGCAAAATATTGTTCATAAAAGCGTTTTAAAAAAAAATAGGATTTTTCGGGGTAAGTTTTACAGTTTTTTTTAATTATTTCGGACGTCTTTAGTGACTTGCGAATCGATTTCCCAGCCAATGCTTCTAGCGATTTTGATGGTCGACTACTTATTATAAGGCTGAAGAGGTCTAGTTAACAAAAAAAATACAACGTTACATTAAAACTACACACAATCAGAAAATCATTTTGTAAATCTGAACTATCCAAAATCATCAAAATTATACATCTTTCCATTTTTGTTCCATAGAACTGATTAAAATGGGTTTAAAACTCCAAAACAAAAATTTTCTTCCGATCTATTTTATACCAAATAATAGTGCATCAAAAATAATGTTCATAACAGCGTTTTTAAAAAAACATATTTTTCTGGTTAAATTTGAGAGTTTTTTAATTTTTTTGGACGCCTGGCGTGATTTGCGAAACGTAGTCTCAGCTAATGCCTTGACCGATTTTGATGGTCGACTACGTATTATAAAGCTGAAGAGGTCTTGTAAACGGAAAAATAATACAACATTACATTAAAACTAAATAGAGTCAGAAATACACGTCATTTTGTAAATCTGTACTATCCAAAATCTTCAAAATTATACATCTTTCCTTTTTGTTCCATAAAACTAATTAAAATGGGCTTACAACTTCAAAACAAAGTGTTTCGTCATAATTATTTTACACCAAATTATACTGCATCCAAAAGAATGTTCTTAAATGAATTTAAAAAAAAAAACATGTTTTTTTCGGGTTAAATTTTAGAGTTTTTTAATTATTTCGGACGTATGGTGTGACTTGCAAATCGAATTCCCAGCTAAATCATCGACCGATTATGATGGTCGACAAAGTATTATAAAGCTGAAGTGGTCAAGTAAACGAATAAGAAATACAACATTACATTGAAACCACATACAATTAGAAATACGCGTCATTTTGTAAATCTGAAATATCCAAAATCATCAAAATAATACATCTTTCCATTTTTGTTCCATAAAACTGATTAAAATGGATTTGAAACTCCAAAACAAAAATTTTCTTCAGTTTTATTTTATACCAAATTATACTGCATCAAAAATAATATGCATAAAAGCGTTTTTAAAAAACAATACTATTTTCTGGTTAAATTTTAGAGTTTTTTAATTATTTTGGACATCTGGCGTGACTTGCGAATCGTAGTCTCAGCTAATGCTTTGGCCGATTTTGATCGTCGACCACGTATTATAAAGCTAAAGAGGTCTAAAAAAAGATAAAATAATACGACATTACATTAAAACTAAATAGAGTCAGAAATACGCGTCATTTTTTAAATCTGAACTATCCAAAATCATCAAAATTATACATCTATCTTTATGGTACATAAATGTAATTAAAATGGGCTTACAACTCCAAAACAAAAATTTTCATAATATTTATTTTACACTCAATTATACTGCATCCAAAATAATGTTCATAAAAGCGTTTAAAAAAAAACACGATTTTTCGGGGTAAATTTTACAGTTTTTTTAATTATTTCGGAAGTCTTGCTTGACTTGCGAACCGAATTTCCAACTAATGCCTCAACCGATTTTGACGGTCGACCAATTATTATCAGGCTGAAGAGGTCTAGTTAACAAAAAAAATACAACGTTACATTAAAACTACACACAATCAGAAAACCGCTTCATTTTGTAAATCTGGACTATCCAAAATCATCATAATTATACATCTTTCCTGTTTGTTCCATAAAACTAATTAAAATGGGTTTACTAATCCGGAACAAAATTTTTCTTCATAATTATTTTACACCAATATATACTGCATCCAAAATATTGTTCACAAAAGCGTTTTTAAAAAAAAACATGTTTTTTCGGGTTGAATTGCTAATGGTTTGACCAATTTTGATGGTCGACCACTTCTTATAAAGCTGAAGAGGTCTTGCTAACGAAAAAAATTCAACATTACATTAACACTACCTATAATCAGAAATACGCGTCATTTTGTAAATCTTAACTATCCAAAATCATCAAAATTATACATTTTTCCTTTTTGTTCCTTAAAACTAATTAAAATAGGTTTACAACCTC